>JAUCMT010000047.1:9557873-9574733 GCA_032357475.1 Enteromius thamalakanensis | reverse complement strand
AACAGAAGGTGGAGAAGTGCAAGGTGTCTAACATCCACCTTCTTCGTGACATGATCAAGGAGGAGTGGAAGAGGATTACCGTGGCAACCTGTGAAGTTCTAGTGAACTCCATGCCCAAGAGAGTTAAGGCAGTGCTGGAAAATAAGGGTGGCCACACAAAATATTGACACTGGGCACACTTTGAACATTTTCATTTAGGGGTGTACTCACTTTTGTTGATATATATGTACATATATATATATGTGTGTGTGTGTGTGTGTGTGTGTAAATCTGGAAAGAACATTAACTCTCAAAACACTTGCAGTAATACAACAGATTTGCACATTCTAAACTACAGAAATCCAGAACGAGATTTAGAATATTCAGAATATATAATAAAAAAAATAAAAAAACGTTGGTAACCACAAAAAAAACAATCATATTAATTAAAATTTGATTAAACTTATTATTTTACCATTTCATCCATTATATTTGTTTACTCTGCCATTTTTTGGGTGAATATGAATTTTTACTAAGAACGCATTAAGAGTTTCTATTTCAAATAAATGTTGTTCTTATAGACTTTTGTAGAATGCTTTCCACCAAAATACTGAATATTTTAAGTTTTTTTTAACAATGATGATAAAAATGATGTCTCTGTGAGTGTACAAGACACCTGAAATTTTGCTGAGCACAAATTTTTGCATTAAAATATTTAATGTATACAAACGTATGATTAAATTTAGTAAATTCACGGATGACTCTAAAGTTGGAGCATTTTTATAGGACATCACTGCTTGTGGGCAGAGCCTAAGCTCAGGTAAAAGTGTCTTCGCCAGCCATGTTAGTTGCAGGCAACAAAACAAGAACTCAAAATCTGCATTGGACTGAAGTGGCATATGACAATGTTCACATTCTCTTGTGGCTTCCCACCAATATTCTTCAGAAAAGAATGGTCAATTTTGTGGTATGGCACTTCACTTTTTTAACATCTCTTTTGAAGATGCAAGAAGATGTATCGTATAATGACATGCTTTTGATATGAAGTGGCAGCATTTAACAGAAGGAAAGCGAAGAGATCTGGCAGAAGAACGATGACAGTATCAAACAGATAGAGCACTTAAGACTCAACTCTAACTGAGAGCCTCTTACAGCTCTCATCAGATGAGCCATGATCTAGATATGACATTCCCGCCTGCTGCCCCTTATAAAAGTTTTCTGCCAGTCAACACAAAACTCTGCAACTGCGACACACAGCTTGGCGACCTATCTCTAAAGATAATTGAAACAGTTTACAAGGTTTGGAAACTAGTCTTTCTCCGGCAGTGTAGGGAACTCATTTTCTGAGTGGCAATTTACAGTTGATTTGCGGACACTTAAGAAAGGCATAGAGGGTCTGTCTTATCCCAAAGTTGTGCAGCCTGAGGCCTGTCTGTCCTAATCTGCAGATTGAGGTTCTGATAGCTCTATGTGTGTCTGATTGCTCTCGGTTTCCCTGAGGGAAGCTGCCCTCCCTCAAGCTACGTCTCCCCTCTCTTGATTGGCTAGTTTTTTCCTGCATCGCTGTTCAAGCACCCTATTTTGATCATAACAATTGACTGAGAAGAAAAAAAAAAAAAGAAGGCAACCACAAGGCAAAAACCTGTAGCTGTTCTTTCTTTTCTTCAAGTAAACCTGTGAAACTGAAGTGTGTGTTAATGATCAGCTATTTTTAAAGCAAATGCAAGAATTTGAACTTCTCCCAGCTCTGTTCTGTACTGTTTTCATGTGTGAGATGTGCAATTGTAGCTGTAGTCTTAACAGCCACTGAGAGCAGCTCTGGGAATGTTTTTGGTTAGATCCACACTATCAAATATATTTAATGCAAAAATTAATAAATAAATAAAAACAGTCAATAACTTTGAAACATTTCCAGAGATGTATGGTATCTTATTTATTCATCAAAAGCACACAAATGTATGCAGCTGCACACTAAAAAAGAGATAATTCTGTCAATAACAGCATATTATCTCAGCTTTAGAGTGATGAAAAATGTTAATATATATATATATATATACACACACACACATATAAAACACTACTGAATGTGATAAAGATCTACTTTTCAGGAGCGAATACTTTCATAATATCCTTCAGAAATCATTCCAATATGCAGTATTGTTTTATGTTAGAAAACATGTGAAGGCAAACCACTGTGAATGATCTACAGAGTATGGAAGCTCTGAATACTCCAAGGTGCACCAGTCAATCATATAATGAATTCTGCAGAACACTGACCTGTATATAGGAAAGTGGCACACAAGGTACCATTACAGGCACGGCTGAAGATTGTCAAAAAGCATAATAGAGACTCCATTGCCAAGTGTAAAAAGATTTCATGGTTACATCACACCAAGATAAAGCTTTTCAGCCAAAATTCAAAGCCTTGCATGTGGTGCTAATATAACACTGCCCACACCTCCAAAATCACCATACCTTCAGAGAAGTGTGCTGGTGGGGGTGCATCATGCTGTGAGACTGATTTTTATCAGCAGGACCGGGCATCTTGTTAAACTAAAGAGAACAATAGATGGTGCGAAATGCAGAACAATACAAAAGCGTATTTTAGCCTGTTAAAATTCATGCAAGCATTTTTCAGGACTAAAAAAAAGGCTAAATTAACATTGGAGTGGCTGAAGAACAAAAAAATTCACTGTTGAAATGGGCCAGTCAAAGCCCTGATCTCACTCCAATTGAGAATCTGTCACGCTACTTGAAAATTGCAGAGCACAAGCATCATCCAACCAATTTGAACAAGCAAATCTGGCCGTAAGAAAGGCAGAAATAGCACTTGAACTGTGCCCACAGCTGTCAACGGCTGCAAAAGTATGTTTTAAATGTGCTTTTTATAAAATATTAAACAGCAAAGTTTCTTCAAAGTTGTAGGGTTTTACAAAACAATGTTGTAATTTATACTGTATATACTGAAGACAAAGCACTGTATAGACAGAAAAACAGCAACACAAAGAATAGTTTTTTTTTTATGTATATATGACTGTTTTGACAGAATCAACACTTCAAAGCGGAGCATCACAGTCATCCCAAGGTCAGTTCAAAGCAAATAAAGGCACACTCAGCAGTGGGAAGATATGTGCATGGGACTACAGCATACTACATTAAACATACACAAGCCACAGAGTCAACACTCAACCCAGGGCTCAGCTTTAGAGGACAAACCCCCGCGAATGTCAATAGACGGCTTGAAAACAGCAGTTTGCATCAGACAGCTCTGCATTTGGCCGGCGCTGGATGTGCCTGATTGTGAATACAGATCTAAGACTTGCTCTTTAAAATTATTGATCAGAACGCCATTAGAAAGAGCCCTTAAAGGCTTCGCTTTGCATATCTTTCTTATTATTTTGTTCATATAACCTTGTTTTAAAAAGAATATTCTGCGGTATTCAATCTTATCCTGAATCCCCGGATGTTTTCGTAACATTTCCGAATTCTTTGTTAGCCTTTTGCTTGGTTTAAAACAGCCATTGCTTGCATAATTATCCTGGCTGTTTTAATGAGTTTTCCACTGGCTTGAAGCGGTAATTGGATTTTTCTTGGAGCAATCTTGTTAAATGCATAAAATCGTATATTTAATTTAGAGAGGAAATCGATGGCGAAGTGAGTGTCGTTGGCAGCGCTCGTGCAGTTGTGGACATACAATGAGCGCCGCTGAGGAGAAGGAGGCAATATATTAACACGCACACTAACATCTCGTTACTGTAATGAAAGCTGTAAATCCAAAGCATGAGCTTTATAAGTGTTTCATGGGAACCGTATAAGCAAGAATCGGGCATTCTGTTGTGTTAGGGAGACTTTATTAATGTTGTTAATTTTCTAAATGGACCGCAATTTTTCACAGAAAGCCTGAAGCCGTCATATTTTAGTCAAACAAGAACGGACGTTTCTAATCAATATTGCTGAGCTCTGTCTCTGACATTTGTGTCTGTCAAACTGATTTAAAATCTGCGAGGGCAGTGAGTTGGAAAGCTGAGGTGGTTTGACTCACAGCTGCAAACACCTCGCAAGTGCTGTGTGAAGATGACTCCTAGCTGTGCTCTTCCAACTAGAAGTTCAACTGAGTGCAAGCCCATTTTAAAAGAGCCCCAAGAAATGTCAAAACGTGTGATAAACTTTGCATAAATGATAACAATATTATAGAATGTGCAATTTGCAGCATTATTGGTATTAATTATAGCTTCTCATATCTCTCATCTAATCTTTTATGACTACTGTACCTTGAGGAAAATGCTATAGGCTACATATTCTGACAGTATGCAGACACTGCTATTCATGGCTGATATAGCTAAAGCCCATAGACTGCAGCAGTCAGTTCTAGAAGTAAAAATCCTATTCATTTGATCATATTATTCATAATAAGGGAATTGAGTTATTCAAGTTAACTTAAACTATTAAAAACAGACCTACTGTGAGCTACAAGAAGGTTAATCAATGCTTTATTTTTTTGTTGAAGCCATCAGTCTAGATTACTTCAACTTACTTATTTTTAGTTGCTTCAACTTATTCTCCAGTAATTAGACAACTGAAATAAGAAATCGCACTGCAAATGCTGTTGTGTTTTTCACACACTCTTAAAATACATGCTTATTGCACAATCAATATAAATACTGTTTCTATTACGGGGATTAGCATTGGATGGTAGTATTTTTAAGCATTTTAATGGGGTTGGAGTATGTCCTTACACAATTAAGGACAGAGCTGTACAGACTTGTCTTTTTGTTCATTTTCAAATATTTTTCCTGTTTCAAATCAAACTTTGCAATGTCATGATTAACCTCGTAGCCTGTTTTAGCTCATGTTCTATAACTCTTGAACACCTTTGATAAAAATCCCTATGGGAAAAATGCTATCATTATCCCTCACTCAAACTTGCTTCTCATTTGAAAAAAACATCACTGTGCTTGTCAAGACATTTAATTGTATAAGTGCTGTTTCAAAACTACTTGTTAAATCATTTTTAATCAACCGTGGAGAAAGTACTACTTCTTTGGTGTTAAACTCGTTTTATAAGTTAATTCAAAGTAATCAGCCACTGGACTGCAGTTATCATTATCACACTTTTAAATCACTCAGCATCTGAGCAGCTGACATGACCTCGCGCTGTACTCTGGTTGAAACAATGTGAATTATTTTATTAAAGATTATACAAACAAATTAAAGAGGTTTTGCTTTACAAACATGAACATGTCCCTCTGTGCACATCTTTGAGAGGAAGCAGTTGAATATCAGGGCATTGATTGTCTGCCACAATAAAGATAAGTTCTCTCCTCTGTTCCGACAGGACAGACCACTTAGACATCCAGGCATTCACTCTCAGCTTGACACGGAGTTCACATTACTTAATGAAAAAAATATATGAAGCCATTAAGGAAAGACATAACTCAATGTGAAGCAAACAATAAATAGAAACCGGACAGGATGAGCAGGCTTTTGATTCAGAGTTGTTCTTATAATTATTCTGAATGAATTATGAACGTCTGCTAGAGATGGCGAAACTGTGAATGAGTGATTTTTCTTTTTAGTATTAAACTCCATTGCGTTCACCAGCCCAGCACTCCTCTCACGCACCTTAAATAATTTCCAAATAATGACCGCAATCCTGAATCAAACAGCAAGTGGTTCGGAAAAAGTAAACAGAATCAAACTCATGAAAAGAAAAGGCGACATTGATTTTCAGTCCCTTTGATATATGTGATATAGAGTCTCATGTCTGTAAAGAGAACAATGATGGGGTGACCCTATCCTCCTTTGTTTGCATTATCTGCTCGCTGCAGTGACTTGCTTAATTAAAACTGTATTTATTATTACTTAGTGCCAAATCAAACGAGATTTCAATTGCCCTTTTAGTTTTCATTTAGTGAGCCAGTTAACAAATAATTACATTTGCTTTCTGATAGCAGCTTCCCTCTAATGATCACAGACAGCATTCTCAGTCTTTATTACCCTTAGTCTGATAAACAAACAAAATGACAAGTTATCGCTTGCTTTGAAAGCCAAATCCATTATCGACGGTATTAAAATGATCACTTTATAATCATCAGCACTGGACAAAAGACAAAACATCCCATTGAATCCCAATCGAATTTATATCTCCGCCTTTGACAGGCACAACAACAGTTGACGGTGAGCCTGAGAACAAAGTGACAAATTGAAAGCCTGTATTGTTTGGACACTAAGATTCAATCTGCAAATGCTTGCGCCATCTGAAAAACAGTTTACAGCTTCTATACGGATGCCAGAATTTGTTGGGGAAGAAACCAAAATGAAACATGTTTCATGACTCAGGCAAGATCACAGCTATCTCACACTGCGATTGCGGAGGCCAGGCTGCAACAGGCATTCGTGGAAAAACTGCCATCTTAACATGTCAAGCTGTGTTCGATTCCAACAGCGAGACTAGACTCAGTTTGAATGCGCTCATTGGAGGGATCTAACTAGCCTGGGTGAGACAATTTATAGGCTATAAGCTTTGTGTACGACCCTGTCGTCGCACACCCAGTCTTCCCGCTCTCAGACGCGCGATCGTATTTCTGGATGTATGCTTGCGTTCGCTAACTGAATCATCAATCTCCCCTCTCTGAGGCTAATTTAGCTGAGGCCTTTTAAATGCTCTGACAAGCCTTGTGTCATTCATCAAACTCAAGGCTCCATTGGCTCTCTCGTCTAGCCTTGATTACACATCATGTCTGTGTGCAAACCACCCTGTTCCACAAACAAAAGCAGGGAGCTTAGCAGTGAGATCTCCACATCACCGTCTGGCTCTCCAAATGAATAAATGAATGAATAAATGAATTAAAGCAGTCGTGAGGAAATGGCCACACCGTGTGCTGCAATTTGTGTGCTTTATTACAAAAGTCTGTACAAAACGTCTTCCCAGCTTGCACTGAGCATGTGTTACTGTCATTTCATACCATTACAATTCGAAATCATGATAATAACCTGTCGGACAACAGCTAAACATTGAATATACTGTAGTAGTTGTAGTAAGGTCTGTGTTGTCCGTATGTAATACACCATTTCACATGTGGCCAGATATTATTTAGGATAATGTCTTTACATTCTTTTTTTCCCCTTACAGTTTGCCACTCATATCGACAACAGGCCTGCTTTAAAACAAACAGCTCTCACAAGATATTCAGCAAGAACCACTGCGGGAAAAAAAAAAACTTAAACAAAACAAAAAAAACCTGTACACGGGACAGCATAGAGCTCTACAAAAACATTTCGCTGCTTTGAGTTTCTCCACTGAGACTGAGGTTTTCGAGAAAGAATAGGCTTAATACAAAAGACTCCCCTTCAAACGCTCGCTGTCATAAGGGTTCACTCTACAAACGTACAAAATAACATCTCAAAATAACTCAGGTTGACAGCCTCAACTGAAAGGCAAGTACTATACATTTTCAATGATTAAATCCACTCCGGCCTGTCCTGCTCGATACATCAAAGTCTATTCACTACGAGTTTGACTTGTATTTTGGTCGGCGTAACTGCAGGATACTTCAGAGGCTGTGATAGCGATGCGCCTCGACCCAAAATTTGGCGTGGAACTAAGGCCTGTTAACAGACGTGAAGCTATGCGTAAAGGATATTTTACAAAGCAACAGTTGCGGTTCCTCGCTAGGCAATGTGTTCGGAAAAGGATAGCGGTTGCTGAATTCATATTGATTTTTTTCGAAGAACCTATGAGTCATAGAAACATCTGATGGAACAGAAACATTGATCTTTCGAGCATCGCTGCTGTATGGCTAGCTGGATGGCACTGTTCTCATTTATAACCATGGGGAGAGCACTTCAAATGTCTCTTCGAAACAATTGGTATTTCTGGACCAGCTCACATGGCCCTGCGGTCCACTGTCCATTATTTTCTTGGGCCTGAAGATCACCCTTTGGGAGCTTGCATCCACCCCCCGAGTCCGGTCTTGGCATCTAACTGCAATTTAAATAGAAGTGCTTCCGACTCAAATCCCCACCGTCTATTGGTTATCAAAACCGCTGCTCTCTGCAGATATAACTCCCCCCTGCATACTGAATGTTCCCCTTTTTTGCTCCCCTCTTCTGTCAAGCATCAATGAGTCAGTGGTATTCTCTTGATCATTGTTCATTTCCATTATGCTCTTGATTGAGCAGACCTTGACAGGAATCTTAATCCCGGCTAGGAGGAGAATATATTGCTGCTGTCGGCGTGGCCGTACAGGTCGGCTAGCTTCCTGAAGCGAGGTCCCCAGTCGCTCAGATAGTCATAGTTCTGCTCTGAGTCTGTGCTCAGGGAGTCTAGGGAGCTGAGGGATTCGGCCACCGAGCCGCTGCCCTCGAAAGCGTATGTCTGCAGGGAGTCGTACGGAGGCGCGGAAGGATCGACGTCGGCGTCCTTCAGGCGGTCCCATATAAACTCCCGGAAGATCCCGTTGTCTGGGGTGATTTTGTAGGGGGGAGGGCGGGAGCAATAAAGGGTAGGCACCTCCGGGGTGACGTCTCGGCGGGCTTTGCTGTCTCTTACTACGTTGAGGTTTCGCAATGCCACCATGTCGAAGGCCTCTGTGTCTTCCTCACCTCCGCCTTCGTCGTCGTAGCGCACGATGTTCTCCCGCACATCCCTGTCTTCGTCCAAGATCAGAGGCTCCTTCTTCCTCCTCCTCATTGTCACAATCAGCAGCACAAGCACTGCAAAGACAAAAAAGCACATATTAGAACTATAGTTCTTTTTCCTAAACTTTTTTTTTTTTTTTTTTAAAGAAATGAATACTTCTATTACGCAAGGATGCATTAAATTCATCAAAAGTTAAAGACATTTATAACGTTAGAAAAAACATTATAAATACTGTTCCTATGAACTTTCTATTCATTAAAGCATCCTAGAAATAAATATGATTTCCACAAGAATATTAGTGCAGTTTTTAATAATAATTGTTTCACGAGCACTAAAGCAGCATATTACAAAATCAATTATATGCAATAAATTACATATATTCATTTATTTTCGATCATAAATATGTTTTGTTGCTGTTATTCTTTTAATAAATACAGCTTTCTGAGGGCAATCTGCGTATTACATTAAATGGTAGTTTATACTCTTCTGTTATAATAGTATATTAAGAAAAATACTGTGTGTGTGTGTGTGTGTGTGTGTGTACCATTATATACTTTATAATAACATTTAATATAATAATATGCCTATAGTACAATTACTAATAGTAGAAATAGTTTTTTTATCATGATTTTTGGTTATTAATTTATATACACGCACTATAACTTTAAATTTTAAAAATAAAACAATGAATTTCTTTACTGGTATTTCCGAATAGTTTAATAACAGAGCAATACTGATACTGGATAGAGAAGTGGGTATGCAGAAGTCAGATTTGAACTTCAGTGAGAATGACAATGAGAAAAAATAAATAAATAAAAATTCAAGGCCACTTCTGAGTGTATTTATTCCGAGTTCTGTTGGTTTCCACCAGACTATTGGGGTGCAAATAGCTGCAGAGTGCTGTTTACACCTCGTGCAAATAGTCATTACGATTAAACAATTTGCTAACAAAACAAACAAAACCCCTTTTATATGGGAGTAGAGTGTTTAATAAATTGCTTCATTACAGATTCATGCCCTTGCCGCCGTAAACAACAATTCCATGAAATATCAGGCACCAGGTAAGATTTAGAGGCACCAAAGCTTTACAACACACAAACACACAACCACACACCTCTCAAGCAGTCCATTTACCCTCCATTCAAGATAAGAAAAGACATAAAAGGTGTAGAATCAGATAGCACTCGACCATGACTGTATCGCAACAATATTTATGACACCAAACCAAAATATTACTTTCTCGTTGTTTTACACACTATAGAACCATCGTGCCTCAAGGCCTGACACTTTAAGCTACAACATGAAAGATAAGCTGAATTATCTCTACAGTTCAATTAGGGCAGATCTGGTACATTAGTTTTATCAATAAGTTCATCAGATTGGGTTGTAGCGATTTTAATAACGCTGCTGACAAATCCCGAGCAGGAGGCGTTTCATCACGGCAGGTGCTCCTGGGAGCGGGAAGTGTTAAAAGAGTCTGATCTAATCTCATCCTGCATGTTTGTTTACAACGGTTATTAACTGTACAGAACCTTATCCCCGCACAAAACACATGCACGTCTCAGAATTAAACGCACGCTAGCACTTTTATCTTCTCACTTTTACCTCTGTCATGTGTGAACATAAGCAAACAGACAGGGATGAACACATAGATGCACGAAGAGTAAGATTTAGAGAGGGATGTGCGCTGTAAATATGGAGCTTTAACGGCCACTTGCCTCCTTCCCGCTCATACACAAGCTGCTTATTCGGAAAAGGCCAGCATTAAATCCTTTTAATGAGTGCGGCATATGCCTACTGTACGTGTAAAATAAGACTGGATTATATGTCAGTCAGAAAATATCACCCTGCCCTGAAAGCACAGGCCCTGTATACAAGCACATCAAAACTATCAACGAGAGGCAAGGCTGCACCGTCGCACAAAAGACATGTGTCTCGGCGATTCAAACCGGGGATCAAATAATGCACAGAAAAAGATGCCGTGAAAGCGACGGAGAAATTCTGTCAATACAGAAAAAAGGAAAAGGGGAAGCGCATAGCGAGAAATAACTAACATAACAAGACACATGCACAAAAAAAGTGAAATAAATCCATTTTTTGTGGTGTGTGGAATGCAAAAACCAATCCTCCGTGTTGCCGCTCTCAGACCCATGAATGCGAGGGATCTTACAGTACAGCCACAACACAGTCCTCCCACGGGAGTCTATATCTCTCCCTCTCTCAATGTAGATAGCGCATATGTGTATTTGGCTGCCAATACCGAGCTCGAGGGGGAGGGAAGGGAGCAGATAAAGTAGGGAGAGAGAAAGAGGAGGTGTAAGTGGGAGCAGGCTGAAGTGAGAGAGAGAAAGATAGAGTGGAGGGAAAAGGGAGGCAAACGTCTAATGATCCATCCTTCAGGCCTGCCACAGCGAGTGTGAAATATGGTGCCAAAGTCTCATACTTCATCCTCAGGCCTAGTGTCGTTTTGCAGGGGCAGACAAGCTGGGCGAGTGGGCTGGCGAGGCAGCGGCTGCACGTGTGCAGTCATAATCACAGTAAACACACACACACTGAGGATGATATAAACAAAAACCAATATCAAGAGCAATGTTCATACAAGGTAGAAATGCTATAGACATCAAGATAAAGGAATAGAACATTTTAAAATCTGTCATGAGTTCTTTTTTTTTCATTCTTTTGTGAAACACAAAAGGATATGTAATGTCCAAACTGTCACAATGAAAGTGAACAATGGAAGTGAAGGGTGACCATAGCTTCAAGAAAAGATTTTTGTAAATATAAAAAAAAAAACAGGTCACTTGAAATACTTTTATGGTGCTTTTCAGTCCTTTTTGAATCTTGACAGCCTTTAGGTAGTTTCAAGGTAGTAATGTTTAAATGCTGTAAAGATCTTTCATACTTAAGAGTGTATGCTGTGTACCAAATATACTGACAATTTGTATGATATGACAATAGCAGAGAAATCTTGGAAAATGTGGAACAAAGAGTTTGGGCGTGGCTATCGGAGTTAAGTAGTGTTGAGTAAATTAAGCATGAAATCTCTGGGATTTTTCTAGATCTAGGAATTATTATTACTATCATTATTATTATTATTAATCTTAAATGTGATCATTGGTTTCAGAAAAAAAGCTCAGGTTAATTTTGACATAAATAATCATGAATATGCACTTTTGTAGGTAATCTGCTATTATCTACTTGGTAATGAAACTTTCTATTCTATAAAAAAAAATATGTATATTATTTGTGTCTATATTATAGTTTGTTTGTTTGCTTTGTAAAATATGAAATGCTATAAACAGAACATTCTATCTTCCATTTGGAAAGATATCTTTTGCGTTCCACAAATGAGTTAGGAGCAATGAGACATTGAGTAATTCATGGCAATTGGCATTTTTGAGTGAGCTATGCGTTAATAATATATATTTACACAGTTGTGTTTTCATTATTATCAAGAAAAACAACAAATAAAATCTTTTTACCCCAAAGCAACTCAATTTAAACTTCTATTTTTCTAAAATCAAATTCTTTGCAAACCCTTGTTTTACTTTAAGTAACCTTTACCCATAGAGGGTGCATATAAATACCTTTGAGTAGTAGTATTGTATGTACCTTTAACGTACTACAAACCTTTTTGGGGTAAAAAAGGTCTAAGACAGGCTCTTCACGTACACTGCTCCAGTGACGAGCTGTTGCATCCCTAAAGGGAAACCATTTTTTCTGATAGTGCAAGTTTGATTTTTTAAGCCACTTCTTATGTGATTACAAGGAGTTATATAGATCTAATGCAGTCTTAAGTCTTAACTGTTACAAACTGCGCCCACTTTAAGGCTTGATTTACCCTCTCTGCAGTTTTGACACAAGATGGATGTTCATCGGGAGCAGCAGATCAATTTAACATTATCCTCAATTTGCAGTAATTGGATTGAGAAAACAATCCGTCATCCAGAATCAATTAAACAACAAGTGGGATATTTTGTGGGGGCCTCGTTCTCATCGACCTCCTAAAAATGAGGCAGCGACTACTAGATTATGCACTGCCCTTCATTCTCTCTTTCGCTCCCTCCCTCTCCTTCTCTCGCTCTCACAAATTCTCTTCACATATCTCAACTACTGCCAATAGCCCAGGGCAGTGAAGACTAATCAAGATATACTGGCGATATGCGGATCTATCTGGCTGTTGACATTTATGCCGCTGCCCAACACAAGGTGTTTGTGCTTTATGACACCTGTCTGTCCCTGGGTTTTTACAGTGGCGACATTATCTGCGAAATAAAATATGATTTATTCTGGGTGATGCAAGAGCACACTACATCGCCTTAAGGGCCCTCATAAGTATTACTGACTGCCGTCCACTTGCACTGTCGAAGGCTATAGGGGAAGCATGCCTGGAAGACAAGATGCCCTGCAATCGGTCGAGCAGAGATTGAAAAGGTGATGTCATCATTGCGAGAGTGACCCGTGGACATGAATGTATCAGAGCGCCTCGGGCTTACCTGACCTCTCTGTGTTCCTCCATCTAAGCCTGAAATAATGAGCACAAGGTTTCTCTCAGAACAACTACAGCGACGCAGCGGCTGTCATCATGTGAGATGCGCTCCTGAAATCCTTTAGATTACTTTATGCTAACACTAATAAATAGCAATGTGTTTGCCACAGCAGTTTGGTCAGATCCCTCCTTTGGAACTGCGTATCTTCCCATCAAATATTTTATGAACCATTACCAATGTTTGGGCTTGACAGCGCAACTGAGCAGTTGAAACAACACTAGGCAGGCATGCAATAGAAAGTTCATCTGAAAATCTGTCATCATTTACTTGCCCCATGTTGTTGTAAATGTATACGAGTTTCTTTTTCTCCATTGAATTCTAGAAGAGTTATATATAGCAGAACAAGAAAGTGAATGAAAGAGAATGGTGACCAACTTTTAAAGTATTTTCAATTGATAATGACTACTTCCTAACAAAAACTATCATGTGGCTTTAGAAGCCTTGGAATAAAGTATATTTAGCGTATAAGTCATGAACTACTACTACCTTCATTAAAATAAAGGTTCTAAAGAGGGTTTTTCACAGTGATGCCACAGAAGAACTATTTTGAGTTCCCTAAAAACCTTTTGGCCAACAGTGTTCTTTATCCTTATTGTGAAGAACATCTATAAAGAACTTCTGAAAAATCTAAAAGATTCTAAAGAACCTTTTTGGACATCAAAGGTTCTTGATGAAAGCCACCTATGCTAACTAAGAATCTTGATTTTTTAAAGTGCACATACAGCATGAGCATTCTTTTAAACTGCTTTTATGTTCAACAAAAGAAAAAAAAGTCATACTAGGTGAAATAACATGAAGCGAAGTAAATAATGACATTATTTTCATTTTTGGGTGAACAATTCCTTTAATGAAGACAGTCGTTTGTATGTTGTTAGATAAAAAAGACAAAAGACTCAAAGCTGACATGTCCTTGTGTATCCTTCATTCCCTGGCATGGTTTTAGTTGTGCGCTGCTTTGATAACTAAAGCAACAGCAGGCAAAAAGCTTGTTGATTCATTACTCCAAAAAAAGATAAAAGCAGAAAAAGAAGATTCTTTTTCCCTCCGCAGCTCTTCTCCTCTGAAGACATCCTCCTCCGTCTCCTCCTCCCCTCAACCATGAGTGAGCAGTCTCGAGCCCCTGGGGCCGGACTCTCTTTGCCAAAAATAACTGCATTGCTCAGATCAGGGAGCGCAGTGGTCTAATCCAACTCATGTAGTTTGGGAAGAGAGGGGGAGGCGGTGGGGGCACTGGAGAACCCTACGTTCACACGAGACGGCAAACCACAGGAATGACTATTTCACATCGGTTGCAGCTGTTAGTTGAGCTCACATTCAGATGATAAACACTTATAGACAACGATCAATTAACACAAAGATGGAGTCTGTTACTATGGGCCACAAGCTAACCTTGTTCCTGTTGAACCTGAGAAAGGACTGAAACGCACAAATCGATTTAAAAAAACACTTCTTAATCAGTATTTTTTGTTTGGTTGAGTAAAAACGTCTCAGGTTATGTATATAACCCTGTTCCTTGAAGGAACGAGACGCTATGTCGACGAGACGCTGAGGGCGTTCCTGAAAAGGAACATCCAATATGCCTTTAAACAGATAAATGCTGTGAAAGATTTAACCATCATATAATCAGAATTTTCAAAATTTTAAGGCATTATTCAGCAAGGACACATCAATCGATCTTTTTAATTTTAGGAAAGGATTTGTATTTTAAATATCCAGCATTCTTTTGAACTTTATAATCATAAAACATCTAGAAAAATTAAAGTTCACAAAAATAAATAAATAAAAAGAATAATAACAAATTGTGAGAGATCATGAAGGATGGAGTAATGGTTACTGCAAATTTTAAATTATATTCAAATAGAATATCACTAATATCTCACAACACTACTTTCACTATTGCATTACGACTGTTACAAAATGTTACAAATACTAATATTATTTCTGTATTTCTGATCTAATAAACCCAGTGTTATTTTTTTTGCATTTGAGAAAGTTTTAAAGGCATTTACTTGAGCCATTTTATTAACCCAAGTTGTTTTCTTCAGTTTGTTTATGCTAAAACCATATAAAAAAGCTATTTGAAAGTTGGGTAAAAAAAATAAACTCTTAATGTCTTTTGTAATCTTTAAAAATTCCCTTTTTTTATTTTTTCCTAGAAAACATACATAGTGTATATACATAGTGCTCCAAGTCATGTGTGAGAATAGCATAGTTCTTAAGGAACGTGAAATTGAACCATATTGCACTTGGCTTTACTGCAGTGTATTATTTCAAATCTACCATTTAGTTGCAACGTCTCTATGGAGATAGAAATGAACTAGCTCATACTTAGATGTAATGGCACCAAGGAAGCAGAAAGAGCTTTCTTTGTTACTTATCATCTGTGCAGTCAGTAAAAAAAAAAAAAAAAAAGAATGAGAACAATCAAACAATAGAAATTACTGAAGTCCCCATCTTGTCACAATAACAGCACTCTTTCTTAAGACAGAGACAACATATCAGAAAATAGACTGTCTGTGGACAGATCTCCACACCGCCGGCACAGCCAGAGAGACAACCTATCAATGGTATAATCAAGAAATCAATCAAACCATCAGGACTGCGTTTACTCCCTCTGTGCAGTCTTCAGGTCAGCAAATCAACACAAAGACTCGCCAGTCAACCAATCAGACCAGCTGAATGGTACATATTGGGTAGAGGTCACTCATCAAACAATCAGCTAATAAGGCTCCAAATAATAAGTAATCATACAGACCAGCAGCCTCCCTGGAGAGGGTAAACAAGTCAATTGTGGCCAAGCAGACCTCTCGGCACACGCTGCGGCCCAACTGTTGAAGCTGTCGTGTCAACGCCAACGACAGACCGACTGTGTGTTAAATGTCAGTACGGGGGAAGTGGAAATGCAATAAAGCTCTTAAAAATGGTTTGGAAAACAATAGCAAAAATTTGACAAATATCCTTTGATTGCAAGCTGCACTCATAAAGCACAGTAGCTTTGTCTTAAAGTCACCTCGAAATCAAAATCAACCCTCTGTGCTTTATTAATAAATGTCCTTGGTCCTGCTGTGGATGATTCGTCACATTATTTAATTAAAATAAAATTCACTACTGTTCAAAGGTTTGTTCAAAGAAATCTCTGCATTAAGGCTGCATTCATTTAAAGATAAATAAATTAAATAAAAGGTTATACTGTAAAATATATCAACGGATTAAAATAACTGCTACTAATTTATTCCTGCGATGGCAAAGCTGTATTCTGAGTCATATGATCCTTCGGAAAATATTATGTTAATTTAAGGCTCAAGAAACATATCTTTTTTTTTTTTTTTTTTATAGAAATCCTCTTTTTTAAGGATGTAAAAGCTTTACTGTCATTTTGAAACAACATGTAATGCACACTTGTTGAACAAAAGGTGAAAGAAAAAAACCTTTGAACAGAAGCACATTTTGAAAATGTATTCCTTGAAACAATTTTCTTTTCTTCCATTAAAATCAAATCCTGATCAACACATCAGGTCCCACCTTGCATCCTTTCTTGCTGAATATTTTTAGCTTTTTCCCTACAAATCTAAATCCTGTTTTGTATATGTATATTAGGTCCAGGACTCGATTAAAAAAATTAATCTAATTAATTAGAGGCTTTGTAATTAATTAATCAAAATTAATCGCATTTTAATCGCATATAAATAT
>JAUCMT010000047.1:9515937-9557773 GCA_032357475.1 Enteromius thamalakanensis | reverse complement strand
GAAATCAAATGTATTCTTCTAAATTGAAAACTGATTTGAATGTCATATTGTTTGATTCTGTAAATCAGATTAATATTACTTTATCGACGCTATGCATTTTAAATTATAACTGAATTGGATTTAATGTTGTTTTTGTCAATTTGGCTTAACTGTACATGATGAATAAATTACTTCTTGGTTATTCCAGACTGTTGAAATCTTTCTCATTTAGTAGAGCATGTGGAATGAAGTAACAGAAAAATAAACAGCTTAAAAGAATCAAGTATTAAAACACCACATTTAATATTGTGATCTAAACTTAATAATTACTTAAAAATTGGAGTCAGATTAAAAAGAGGTAATCTCAAAAGTAAACATAAAGTTAAATGTAAAACTTAAGAATTAAAGATAAACCTAAAACCAGAACAAAAGTAAGAAAAATCCTAGGAGATTCTCCTCGTATCCGCTCAAAAAGGCGGTCCTTACAAGTTCAATGTCTTCGGTGACCTTGGTTCCCTGGCTGGATTCGAGTGGCCGTCTGTCTATGGCTGCAACAGCCACCCGAGCACCACATGGAAACAAATGAATAAGACAACGCTTAGCAAAATTCTCATCCATAAAATTTCCCTCTGCTCCCGAGTCAATGAAAGCAGAGGTCACATATATCTCGTCATGCACTTTAATTTGAACAGATATGGTGAAGGTAGATTTATCACTCACCCGATTAGTAGAAGCATGAATGGGCCGGGTAGGACAGTTGGCCCGAACATGATCTGGTAACCTGCAGTAGAGACAGAGACGAGATCGTAGTCTGTGTCACTTTCCTCCTGTGTAATGTGAGTGGTCCCAATTTGTATAGGCTCTGGATCGGAGTGTGCTGAGGAGACTGCCGGTGAAGGGTAGTTAAACAGTCGGCGTGAGCGTCGAGACCGAAGCAGATTATCAATCTGTATAGTTAAATCCATTAACTGATCAAGCGATTTCCATTCGTCAATTTTTTCGTCTCTGCATGCCATCTCCGTTTGAAGATCGTCACAAAGTGCTTTTCTGTACAAAACTTTCAAACGTTCATTGGGCCAACCTGTTTGTGCAGCAAGGGTTCGGAAACGAATAGTGAAATCCGCCGCTGACTGAGTTCCCTGACGTAACGAAAAATCTCCTCTCCCGGCTCCTTTCCACCAGCGGCATGATCAAACACCTCCCGGAAGCGGCGAACAAAATCACGGTAGGTTGGAAACGCCATCTGGTGGCTCTCCCACAGTGCCGTTGCCCATTCTAGTGCTCTCCCAGTCAGTAATGAAATAACCAGCGCTACTTTGCTGTCATCCAAAACATAATCCCCAGGCTGTTGTGTGATGTAAATGTCGCATTGGAGCAGAAAACAGCATTGGAGCATTGGTTGAGTTTCTCCAGTTGTCGCTGGTGAGTGCTGAGCTGCGACCCCTGGCGCATTACTTCCTGAATCATGGCACAAACTGCTGGATCTTCGCTTGGCGAAGTCTTCTGTTGTGACTGATCAGGTACAGACTCAGAATCAGACATTTGCAAATCCATTTGCAGTTTAATCAGATGATCGTGGTCGTACAGGCAGATGCCAATAACACAGACACGGGCAACGGAGGCAAGACAAAGGCAGAGTAAAAGTCCAGGCTGAGGTCAGGGTATCAAGTATCCAAGCAAGAGGGTCGCGGGTATCAGGCAACGGGTCAAAATCCAGATAAACAGTCCAAGGTCAAAATAAACAATCCACAGAAATACAAGAAAGCACTCAGAATGTTCGCCGGGGCAAAACGAGACTTCGCAACTTCTTGTTCCGGCTGAGTTCTTTTTATGGTCCCGTAATCTGCCAACACCTGGCGCGAAAGTGACAAGGAGTTTCACTGAAGATGGTCCGGGTGGAAACTAGTACTCCGGGGACGGTTCCCACTGACGCCGGTTAGAGGGAGCCACAGAGGTCGTTGTTACAGTAAGATTGCAGAATCTGAAACTTTAGAAATAATTTAGTACGAATTGGGCAATATTTCCCAGCAGCAGTTCACACTATTTTCGATCACAGGCAAATAATTTTGTCCAGGAATCATAAAATTAAGTAATACACATAAATAAATAATGAATGAATACTGCATTCATCATTATTGCTCTTTCAAATTCCACTCCGTGTGTGCGTGCGCGCACCCATGTTGCCTAGTAACGAATGTGCTGGCAAGCTGGCACATCATATGCTTGCGCCTCGTATATTAATTGTATATACGAGTTATAATTATCTCTTACTTTTCAGCGTGAGAAATACATGGTGTGGCGTGAGAGCGTGTGAACTGGCTGAAATGCGTGTGTCTCACGGTGAATGCGTGAGACTTGAGAGCCCTGCTTTAAAATGCTAGTTGGTGCTCCAGTATAATCGGTCTGCCGAAACTCATCCAGTGAGAAACCTTCCGCGGTGCAAAAATAATGCGATTAAAATGCGTCAAAATTTTACACATTAATTTTGTGTAATTAATAAATCTAAATTAACGCGTTAAAGTCCAGGCCCTAATATGTATATAAAAAACATTACAATTTTTATTTGTTCCTCTTGACCAGCAGGACAAAGTAACACTAGTTCAACCAATGGTGTGAGTTTTAGGTTGGCAGACCAAGAACAAAGCTTGTGCCACACCGAGGAAGAGCTTTGTCTCGAAAATGTTTTGCACCTTTGTACACTTTTGTGCACTTTTCACTAGTTTTGTACGGTCTCTTAGGAAGCATAGAATAAAAAAAAAAGAGGTTTAAGCCCTGCCATTTACAGTGTGTGGATTTTAATTTTTGTTTTGGCAAGCAGACCAAGAAATTGAGCACTTTGTCAAACTCTGTTAAACAGGCTTATTAAAGGGATAGTTCTGTCAACAAAAGTGCTTTAAAGAATGTGAGTAACCAAACAGATCACACTAGTATTTTTGTTTAGCATATTATGGAAGTTCTTCAAAATCTCCTTGTGTGTTTAGCAGAAGAAAGAACAACTTGAGGGTGAGCAAATGATGCCAGCATATTCATTTTTGCGTAAACCATTGATTGAAAAGGGTTAAATGCATTTCCTACCAAGTAAAGTGATGATGCAGGCCAGGATGGCGACGAGAGCTCCGGTGCTGAGTCCAGCTGACAGCGTGAAGGCTTCTGTGCCACACGACTGGGGTGTCCCCTCAGGATCACAGTCACACACTCTGATAGACAGCGTGTTAGTGCTGCTGAGAGCAGGGGTCCCGCTGTCCACTATCAACACCGGCAGTCGATACATAGACTGCTCCCTCCTCTGAAAACCTCCCCTCTTAGTTAGAATGGAAGCGGTATTGTCTGCAGAGAGAATAAAATCATGTGAAAAGTGAAAAAATGAATCATACGAATAGATAAAAAGAAGTGTTTTTGGTCTTATTAGGAATAAGAAGAGTTTCAAGGATTCGCTATAAATGTCTTAATGAAATCCCGCACCTTTATTGTCTCTGAGGGTGAAGTTCATGTTCCCAGCTGTCTCTGTGGTGAGGGAGAAGAAGAAGCGATGCCCGCTGGGCGGTTCATCTTTATCCACTGCACTTATGGTTTCAATGACCTAAGTCAGCGTCAAAGAGGGAGTAAAGAACAGGAAGATGGATACTGTTATTGCCTCGCTCCAGACAAAATAATCCAAAGTTCTCTCGCTTAAAACACTGCAGTGTTGCCATAATAATAAATGTTTGCGATTTTAGGTAATCCTTGGTATTTCACGACTGGAAGTAATGACGTGATATCTTTATTAATAATAATTGAAATAGCATATATTTCTATTTGCACAGAAAATACCCAAAAGGAAGATTCGTTATGATAATGCAGGTTGAAAGACTGAATAAGCCAACTGAGTATGATTATTGCATAAATAAAGAATATTTTTTCCCATATAACCGAACATGCACTGTAGAGTACATATAAAAAAAAAATGCTTCTTCAGCTTCTTCAAGTAGCTACTGTATATCTGACCTGACAGCACAAAATCAAGGCATTTCGCACATATTTTATGAGGTTACTAATTCGCAATTTGCAAATTTTTATTTTTTTTTGCAAATTTGCAAATTCGTACAACCTCATCATACGATTTTGGCTAGATCATATATATTTTGAGAGTTTCCAATCCTTGCAATGAATTTGCATGAATGTCCTACACCTAACCCCCACCCATTAACCTACCCGACACGGGTTTAGACAAATCATACAAAATCGTATGCGAGTGAGGCCATATACGAATTAGCCACCTCATTAAAATTGGTCATGAGATAGCATTGGACCTGACTGCTTTACTGCTTTTGTTCATGTAACCTACTGTAATCAAGCTGAACCAACTTTTTACTTGATTTAGTTATTTAAATGCTATTGAATATGTTATTTTTACCCTTCACAAGAACCCATTTTGCTATTTTGTATAAAGATTGGTTTATATACACCTATATCAGACAAGCATCTTTGGTGGTTGTATTGTGTCTCACTGGCTTCTTAGCATCTTCTGCCATAAGGCAATTAAAATTTTTATATATTTATATTTATATTTAAAAAATGGACCTTAAGGTGCTATGGCAATTTCAATATACACTCTTAAAATTATAGGTTGTAAAAGGGAGCTTTGTAGTGATGCCATAGAAGAACCATTTTCATGGGCGTAAATCCCGGGGGGAATGGGGGGACATGTCCCCCCTTAAAATCATCCAAAAATCGCACTGTCTATTCTAAAAAGTACATGTATGTATACCTAAAAAATAATTGTGTAAACAGAAATTCAAACGCAAAAAATGAGTTTCTAAATAGTTGAGTTCCCCCTCCCCTTCCTCACAGTGGTTTGGCCCACTGCCTACTATTACCTGTTCATCTCACCTACGCTACACACATCAGGTATGTGTCTGCGGCTCTGTTCCTAAGTAGTTGTTGGACTAGGGGATTTTATTCACTTTAAATAAAGCAATTCTCTTTAATGTAGTTGATGCTGATTCTTTAATAAATTAGTTGTGCCAAAAATGAAACTGCTATGTTAGCGATTAAAAGGTTACTTAACGTTATCTATTTAACGTTAGCTTGTTTACAAAAGCCAAAGCCGTTTCCCATGCATTATATTTTATTTGTGGTTACTTCCAACTTAGCATAATGTTAACATTAACAGAATACATCCCAAGTCTCCGGGAAGTTACAGGAGTCTTCCGTGTATTGATAGTGGCTCTCTGATGCCTGCAAATTGTATAAAATTATACAACGGAGCGGGAGTGAGAGAGACCGTGCTTGCATGTGAACTGTGTGTGCGTGGCTGTTCATAGCGCGTGCTAGACAGAGAGCCTCCTGATTGGTTTACTAAGCAAAATAAGCCAATCAGCTTTCAGTGTGGGTGGGCTTTTATTTCTTTTCTCGGGGAGCAAAGTTATCAGTTCAGTGCAGCAGCCTACAAGATCGTCATGGCAGAGACTGTAAACAGCATAACAAACATTGCAATAGTTTTGAAAAAAAAAAAACCTGCATTTTCATTACACCAGAGAAAAACTTTGAAAACCTGTAATATTTTCTTATAATACATTTTTGTAAAAGTTGCTTAAATATCTTAATTAAACTAATGCCTAGTCCTGGCTTAAGCTAAGCCCTGTTTGTGAAACTCATACACAAAAATCAACCATCAGCCGAATTCAAGATGATGAACTTGGAGAAAACAAAATTGCACAATTCAAAAGTTTAAGTCATGCTGAAAACAACATTAGGAGGATAGACCAAGCCAGGAAGCTATCAGTGTAAGACTGCGTTCATATGGTATCCAGGGATTTAGCAAAGTAGAGGGCCATCCCAGTTTAAGTCTGGACCGAAACCCCCAAAGCTGGCCAAAGTGCTGCGCTTTAGAGATGAATATCAGGGTGACCCATCAGGTGGTACACTAAGAAGATTCTCCTGACATACTGTTGTGGCCTAATCTGTGGGCTTTGGCTGGGTTAAATACCGTGTGCAGAGCTCTTCCCTTGCAGTCAGCACAAACTCAATCTGCTTGAAAAATCTCCTAAAACCTTACCCACAGGATAAATGCAGCGGAGCAGTGGCTCCGGACACTCCTGTATCATTTCCTCATTCATCCGAAGAATATGACCTTGGACCCACCAAAAGCTTTTCAGCGCTTTAATTCTCCACTCAGTTATTTTTATTTAACACCACCCTCCATTTACGCTAAGTGAGTATTTGGCAATGGGAACTCTGACGGATTTATCATTTATCTGTAAATATTTTTGAAATCGTAAAACGTTGCGCCATTAAAAACCTGCATAAATGACACAAGCAGAGCAGGATGTTCCCTCAGCAGCGAGCGCTGATTATAGTAAACTGTGACAAAATTAATTACAGATAGTCCATTAAGGCGAATGCAAAGTGTATTGATAAAATCACAGAGGCAATGGGTTCATTTAAAATGAATAAGAGCATCTTGCCAAGGCAAAGCGTCTTAAACTAAACCTGAATTTGCATTTACCAACCTGGGAGACGTGCAAAAGTAAATAGTTTTTAGAATAAAAGTGTAAAAACACGAAATGGCTTTTGTGCAGCCAAGAAGCACATTGTATGGACAAATATGGGTGATTTAAGCCTTTTTGCAGTACATGTAAAAATGGCTGGAGGGCAAGGAATGTCTCCTGTGCCACCTGATTTTACAGAGGGGAAAATCTTCACCGCATAGTGAGACCGCCTGTGGAGAGTTAGCAGTCAAGAGCGCTTTAAAACACCAGTCTCTCAGCCTGCCACTGCTGACCATGTCTCTGAGGCATAAAGAAACAAGACAGAATATAGACGACCTTAAAGAGATAAAAACCCCTGGGAAAACACTCACTTCTCATAATCTAATCTGCTAAATCACCTGTAACAAATCACCTGGCTCATTTAGAGAACGCAGCTTCAATTCATATTAAGCTTCTATTAAATTCAAAAAGTCATATTAGGAACAAAAGAGAATCCAAGGGCACTGAGAAAAGAGCTTTGCGCTGAGAAACGAGGTGAAGACATACGTTTGGTGCCTGTGACCCCATTACAGGCACTTGTTGGATGGGGATCTGGGGACCTTTTTCAACAAGCCATCTGTTTTAGACTCGGATGCAATGATGGGGAATATTCCCTCTCGTATCATGTACATTGGGGATGGGTGATTATGATCGCCTAGTCATCCAACAACTGACTTCATCAAGATATTTTTAGAGTTTATGAATTTTAAAGGCCATTCTTTAAATGCTAAGGAATCATCAAAAATATTGAAGAAAAATGCATTAATTAAACTTTACTGCTAACAAAAATAATAGACTAGAATAATCTAGTCATATGTAATCAAATCAAAAAGTGACTTTATTAGTATTTTGCATTTTGTAATAAGTGAAAAATAGACCATTAAAAAAAATTATATATATGCCCCAGCAGTACTTTTTGCTCTCTCTGTGTAGGAAAGTTGAGGAAAAATTTAATTTGCACTCAAAACCTGGTTTCATTTGCTCTGGCAACAGGTTTTCTACGCAACTATATGCAATGATTCATTCTTCCTCCAGGCAATTCTGAGGAGTTCATTCAAATTCGAGAGCGCCATACAGTCTCTTTCAAAGCGGCTGGCTTCTTGATAGAGCAGGTGTGAAGCTCTAAATATACAAATGTGCAGATGAGCCGTATGAAAACAACGAAGTGGAGATACACCCGTAGATAACAGTGTAACAACAGGCATGAAGGCTGGCTGAAAAAGAGCCTATTTTGCCTCAGACGCAAATAGGCAAACACCATTTGCAACAATTTTGCAAGGCACTAAAGTGACAAAGAACGTAAAAGCGCCATCACTGTTTGTTGATGATATTGTGCCTCACGGCAAACATTCTGTCTGATCAAAATTCTTTGTCTAACAGCTCCAGAACGCCTCACTCAAAGGCTTTGACTTTCAGATTCGCTTTCCAAAAGCACTCCAGGATGTCTGAGAGCCTCTGTTTCGCAGGTACAGCGGTTTAAGGGCCGTTATAAGGACGGAGTCATCGTGCTAAGAATCACAAGAGAGATCCACGCTATCGAAACAGCATTTGACTATCACTGCAGCATCGCTCAAGTGCTCCCATGGCTGAAGATATGGAAGCGAACATGAATCACAGGGGAAACTAAATCATTATGAAAACATACAGGCGCTTTCATCTCTATTCAGAGAAAGAGAGACCGTTCTACTGTTCCTCGGAGAGGCGGGAAAGTAATTTAGCCTCTAATATGAGAGAGAGCTCTGAAAGTTAGAAGTGATGGAAGTCTGGGGTGTCCAAAACACATAGAGAGTGTCCTTGAGGGACTATGCTAATGTGTTTCAAGGCTGAGATAGCATTTGTGAAAAGAGCCCACCAGCACCTTTTCACTTAGGCAATACAAACACGGTTCCCTGTGACTCTGGGACACAGACAGACCAGGACTAATTGTTATGGCCCAGACAATCATGCCACTACAGGGGATTGTATCAAATGCTCAGTAAGCCCAGTAGCCTTGTTCTGTTCTCTCTTTGTTTTGAGAGCTCTTGTGGGAGGGATTATTTTCTTAAGAAACAGAAAAACATCCTTCAGTATTCTTTCACTGCTCCCAAAAGAAATGATCAGATCAAGTCAATTTCTGATAACTAATAAAAACAACACTGTAATTGAGTGAGTAGGAATTTCAAACACCTCTGTCATAAATCAAAAAAATAATCACAATTACATACTAAACCTGCAGTCTTGAGACAGTCGCAACCAATTACAGGTTGCAAAAAATACATTTGTAGTTGCAAGTTAAGTCGGAAATTACATGGAAAGTCATGGAATTGGGAAAAATATTCACAACTGTGAGATATGATGTCGCGATTGGGAGATAAAGTCAGAATTATGAGACAGTCAAAGCTGTAAGATTTAATGTTGCAAGTGTGAGATAATTAAATTATGGGAATTATGGGAAATTGTCACACATTATGGGAAACAACTGAGGTATTAAGTCGGAACTGTGAGATAAAGTGGGAATTACTGTATGAGAAATAGTCACAATTGTAACATGAAATCATAATTCTGAGATAATCATAATTATGAGAAATAGTCACGCTTGTGAGATATTTACTTGCGATATTAGATATTTACTTAAATGTGAGATAAAATTATTGTAAATTAAAAGAATTATTAAATGAGAAATAGTCACAATTTCTCAAGACAAGATATTAATTTGTTAGACAAAGATGGAATTACTGTGAGAAATATACACAATTGTGAGATATGAAGTCACAATTGTGAAAAATAGTCACAACTGTGAGAAATTAAGAGGCAGTTGTAAAAAAAATTATGTCAAATAATTACAACTGGGAGATCCTGCATGCGTCATAATAGTGATAACATCTGAAATATTTGAAATACTGGTAGATATGAAGTTTCAAATAAATAGAATCACAGTTATGAGATATAAAGTCAGATATAAGGTGTATGTGAGATAAAAGTCGCAATTACAAGACAATCAAACCTGAATTAAAAAAAAGAAATTAGAACATAAACATGAACTTCGTTCCATGTAGCGTTTATAGAACAACAGCAGGAATGCAGCAGATGCTCCCAAAAGCAAAGGCACCTCTAGTTGAGTAGAATCAGTCATGTTTTCACCACTGGTATTGGTCCTCTGACATTACCCAGCGCTTTCAAGATCAATGGTTTTGAATTTGTCAGTGGCTTTTATCATTCCCATTAGGAATGAACAAAGGTCCAGAATGTTTCCTCCATGCACTCATAGCGAGTGTTTAGTATGTGGCATTCGTAATGCCCTTTATACCACATTCATCTTAGTAATGACGTTCTGACAAACATTGGAATATGAACGCGACAGAGAATGTGTTTGAATCAGGGCATGTTGCTGACTCGAAAATGAGGAACCCATTGGTTTGCTTGTGTGTTCTGCAATTGCCTGCTGAAGGACTTCACATTTGGCTACTTGACACAATGCCACGCTCCCCAACAAACCAATTTCATGCCACAGTCACCTCTGTCTCATTTGCATCGGTGTAAAGCTTTTTCTGCATGAGCGCACAATGTTTTGATCCCCTGATTAGAGTGATCTGCAGCAGAAAGCCACCAGAATCCTGTTGTTATCATTTTGTCCATCTGTGGCTCTCACTGCTCTTTACTGGCTATGGATACAGGTCCAGAATCTTTCTAGTTGAGCTTCTGATGAAGGACAGTGAAAGATATACATATCAAATAATAAAGAAATATCTTAAAATAAAAGACGCAGTATTATAACCATCTGTACACTGCAGTACATTATCTGAAAATGAGATATATTCTCATTTATTAGGTGCTCGCAACAGTTATACTGCACAATTAATTTCATCCAGTATTGGAAATGTTGTGACAAGAATAATTATTTCTGTTTATTGGAGTATACCAGTTTGAAATCACATTTGATATAAAAGCCTTTCTGATGAAGAACCAAGAGCCACAATACCTGTCCTGGTCTGAAGCTTTCACACAGGATGGTCTCATACTCTATGGCAAACACTGGCGCGTTGTCATTAATGTCCATCACTGTGATCAGAGCCACTCCTTTCCCAACCTGTGAGGGATCCACTGAAATCACAGAGAAAAAATATGCATGCATGAACAGACTAATAAATAAAAAAACATAAGGGCAGCAACATTTATTTTAATATATTTTATTTATTTAAATGTGTTACATTATTTAAAGGTTGCATTTATTTAAATGTGTGCCTTGAAATTGTTCCGGCCACTGTTGGTTTGGTTTCCCACTGGGAGCATTAAATCATAATTTTCTGTAATTCTGAATTTAAATTACTTTTATTATGAAAAGATTGGACAAAAGAAAAGAAAAGAAAAGAAAAGAAAACGAAAAGAAAAGAGCCGAGCTGAATAAGTTTCAGGGGGGTGGTCACAAAAAAGACCTAAGTTGCCATTTTTGGTACATTTGCATTGAGACTGACAGTATTAGATGAACATATTCCTCCTTATCTTTAGAGCTTAACTTAAATATTCCCATTGATGTTCTTACATGTGATTGCAAATGTGCTTCTCCTACTGCGGTTGCCTAAACTTTGTCTCGCTCTGTTCATTTTATCCAGAGAGATAAATCAGAAATCATTTTTATCTGACAAATGTTCAAGAAGCTGGAGTCACGTTAACAATTTGACCCTTCGTATGCATAAAAGGATAGAGCCACAGTGAGGAGTAAATCTTAGAAATGAAAGTCACGACGATTGATGCAATACAGGAATTAGCTGCTGGGGTTTTTCGTGTTGCTCGCTGTTCCCATGAGTGCCGAGGACCATAAAAAAGAACTCCGGGAAATTTACTGCTGCAATACACGCAATAGAGTTTTATGTGACTTTGAATCAAATTTGAGCTGTCAAAATAAACAGGCCGATCGCAGCATCATCCCATTTATCAGCGATCGCATCCGAAACAGCAGGCGTAAGGGCCTTTCTGGTAAGACCAGAGTTTTAAACGCACATACTGTAATTAATTCTGTTTTTGTTCTACTTTTAGCAAATAAGGTGATATTTTCAACCTCCAGACATGCTGCACTTGGCAATCAACAAATTAACAGACTGCACAAGGGTGTGAGGTTATTTTTGTTGTGTAACTATGCAATGTAGATATTTCAAATGGTATTAAGCACAAGCCAACAGCAAACACCTGTTGAGGGCACACTGCCTCTAGTCAACCAGAACAGACACAGCTGCTAGTATTTTTGAGTAGAATGACTGCTGTTTGCTAGTACATTCGGTGCATGCTCACAATGCACTACAAAACCAATTAAGAGCATTTCAGAGTTGCGCTAATCGGCAAAATCTCTATGAATTTTTGCAAGCTGTCCTGTCATTATGAGCTTTCCATAATTTTGGCAGCAGCGATGATATCGAGGGCATTGAGGAGGACAAAAAGCGGTCATGGTCTTCAGCCAAATGAGTTGATGGAGAGCAAAAATAAATCTATTCTGCAGGTGTGAACATGCAGCGGCAGTGGGCTGGAAATATGCTGGCCCATACGAAGTTGATTTCCATCGAAAACCCAGTGATTTATAGTACGTTCCACCCTAGCTTGACTCTTTACATGGCTAGCAGAATTCAGCTTAAGTGTCTAATCCAAATAGTGCTCTGGTTTAGAGAAAACACATATCCCAACAAAAGCGCACTAGTGAATATATGACTCACGCCTCCCAGTATCTTCTGCCCAAGATATATAGAGGCCATCTGCCTCCGTGCCATACACACCTGCAGGAAACCTGCTGAGTTGCAGGCGCGGAGAGAGAAAAGGCATGCGCTTTGAGCTAATTCATCTATTAATTTGACTTTTTAGAGGATGAGGGATCTACCGTGAATTAAACCTAGGCAGACTGCCATTGCTGGATGAGTATCGCAAGTTGCTTTACAATGCTCTAAACAATAAAACGGGTGATAAGTTACCTCAGCGTCGATGGCACGGACAGTGGCTGTTAAGCACATTGTCGTGGCGGTGCCTATAATGTCACAGCTGACGCCCCTGGGCACTCGCTCATAATTCGCCATGTTAAGTGCAGTCACAAATGTAATAGCGCTGCACTTTTTTGACCAATGAATTTCCATGACTTTTCCAAGACCCTGCCAATCGTTTGTGATTACTAGATAAAGACTGTTTTGAGAAATCATTTTAGAGAGATTACTGGGCTCTTTCACCAATGCTGTCGACTAACAGTAAAAATGTACTGATATTAAATGTCTGGTCAAGGTAATGCAAATTGCTTTTATGAATACAGTGCTTTGCTAAGTAAGACCAATCTTTAATAAGTTAGTACATGATTAAGTAATACTTAAGGCTGCACCATATATTTTTATTTATTTTTTAGAGTGATAGCAATAGCATCATTTTTTTTTGCGCAATAACTCTGTTTAATAATAACAATGATTTATTTTAGATTATTATTTAAGTTATCCCTCCCTCAGTTCATTCATATTTGCACACACAGTACATAAACTCTGTGCAGATGCACAATTAATAACTTTCTAAAAAAAAAACAAATTTACAATGCAGTATGCATTAGAAAAACTAAACTTTGCGATGTAAGTCTTTCCAATATTGTGCAGATCTAGAAACAATCGATAAAGAGCACTTCTTTAATATAGTCAATTCTCTGTGGCTGTTTACAGTAACTAATAAAGCAAATTGCTCATTAATATAGATTATGTGGGCACAGTTATAGTAATTTCTCTTCGGCTTCTGAGGAGATTCTGGCCCAAACAGCAACTTTACCCTGAATGTGCCTTTCAAATATGGTTGCCCTTAGAATCTAAAATATCCATTTCCAGAAATTGAGATTTCCTCTTTTATGATTTTCAGGGCCATTAAGACCTTACTTTACATCGCCTAAAGACAAATGACTTTGAGGCTACCTTTTGGTAGCTAGCAAGCCTCTGTCTCATTCTTACAGACAAATAGAAGAGGACATTTCAATCTTCTCTGCCAAAAGCCATTTTAGAGACTGTGGATGCCTCTGACAATGACTGATTGTCTATGAGGGCGAACCTGCAAACTTTGGTTAAGTGCGTCTACGTTTATGGATATGGGTTAAAAATGTAACCACATGATGGATATTATCCCCCTCTATCACTCAAGTCAATATGGTTATGGCTGTCTGTGGAAAGACTGCAAGGGATAGAGAGAACAGACGCACTTGAGTGAAGGTCACGGTGAAAATCAGCATCAAAAGTTAGGCGGGAGAGGATGCTGCAGTCCTGCCCATCGGCTACAATCAGGACAAGACTCGATCAAGCTACACGGATTCTGGAGATGCCAGTGGACAGCGGTCACCTCAGCAGCGCAGCATCTGTTCACAGCCTGGCCAGAGCACTCGCGCAGATTGAACGCTTAGGCTGTATGTGCCGTGCAGCAAGATAGACAGACACGACATGCACAAGGGACACGGTTTGAAATATTGATCACCTACAGCGGCACTAACCATTAGCCTCAGCAGCCTTGGGATAATGAAATTCATTGTAAAATTAAAGGCTCAAATTTTATGAAGGATTTCATCCTTACAGAACCTGAGATTGAAAGAAACGAAATGCGGATGCTCGCAACTTCCCCATACAAACCGAAAGTAAATGTATCTTTCAATAAAAGATTCATTTGAATAGCACACTTATGAAGGACAAATCAAGCAGTAGCAGTTTCTGTAATTGACAGACCTTGCTGGACAATAAAAAACAACACCACAGCACATCTACTGTACATAAATCATACCTCTTTCAGATATCATATTACGTTTAATACTTCGTTTTAAGCCAAGAAGCATCATAACTGTCAGTATAACCTTTACAATTTTTTTAGAAGACCTTCAAACCATTACAGCAACCATATAAATAAACACTATTCGGAGGTCACTCACAGCTTTCAGTAGCCAGGATGGTGATGTTGTGTACAGCATTGGCTTCTCTGTCTAAAGCCTTAGCCGTGCTGATGACTCCTGTTGTTGCCTCGATGTTGAAAAACCGCTCCAAGTCTGTATTCCTGTCTATTGAATACCTGGGGAACAAAAAAGTTTTAATGAATTTCAAGCTTTGACTTTTAAATGAATTCTATAGATATGACCCGAAGTCACAGCCCCAACAGCAATCATTATTTTCAGTGGCTCCTAGGCACAGAACAACTTAATTATGAGCATTTGTCTTTCAGCACAAAACACCTGAGTCCCACAACTCATTTACAGTCAACATTTGCATCCACTCCCACGTAAACAAATAAAATAATTAAATGCAATAATAATAGCACTAATCACATGCTTATGTATTATCTTAGGCCTGTTTTTACATAAGCATCTGTTTGTGTGATTGGTTTGAAATCAGATAGTACTTGACCCTATTAAATGTGTAATATATGTGTAAATATTCTCAAGACACACTGTGACGCATTTTCTAGATGCAGCTATGCGAATAACATGTTTACTGCTATTTAAAAGTTTGTGATCGGTAGTTGGTAGCACTGTCAACACTGAAGACGGAAGTAATGGCTCCTGAAAATTCAGCTTTGCCATCTCTCATCTCTAAAAGGAAACAGGTATTCGAAACGAACTTTTTTTGGACAATATTAACAGATTTATTGTATTTTTGTTCAAATAAATACAGTGTTGGAGTGCATCAAAGTCAAAAGCATAAAATCTTACCAACCCCAAACCTTTAAACAGTAAGTGAGGTTTTTTTTTGCAAGCCATTTTGCACAGATAACTGATCATATTTCGATCCGTAGACGTATTGGACTGCAAGCGGAGAATGCAATTCAGTTAAAGTCAGACTAGATATTATCTTGATACCAGAATCGGGTATTATTTTTTATTAAGGTTTTAAAGCTTTAATTAAAAATGCTGTAGTCTTTCTCAAGATTTAATCTCGCCTTCATAAAACCAGTATCATTGCGGTGTAAAATCATTCGATGAGGCCATGTCCTACCTAATGGGGCTATTGGTGGAGTCTGGGTCCAGAGCAGAGACAGTTCCTATCATGGTTCCCACTTTAGCAGCTTCAGACACAACCATTTTGCTGAGTGGAGAGGAGAAGATAGGAGGCTCATCTACATTCTCCACAGTCAGTCTCACCATCGTTGTATCACTGAAAGGTCCTTGAGACAAGAACCGTGGGTCTATGTTCCTGTTGGATGCCTCAATTTTCAGAGTGTAGCTTGACTTCGTTTCAAAGTCAAGATTCTGAGGTAAAGAGCAAAAGAGAGAGGGAGAGAAAGTTTAGAAATAGTTCAAAATAGTTGAAAATATAAACAAGGACAGAGAATACGTGGTAGGCATCCAGGCAAGTCATAAACAAAGTTCACATTTGAAATCTAGCTGTGATGTGTGTATGCATATAATGCATCCAAGAACCCTTGATCCACTCCTTTTAGCTCTCATATTTCATTTAAGCATTGCCATCGATTGACAGTACAGAAAAGAACAGTGTCAAAGCAGTACATTGATTTTAAGACAGAGATACATGATGCCGAAAATGTCTTGTGGAATACTTTCTCATATAGTCATTTATCACTTCTGTCTGCTGTAATATGCAGCACATTGAAAACTACCTTCCGAGTCTCCTTCATATCACTGACAAAACATAACTTCCCTGAGGGTGCAACAAAGCCAAATCCAGCACTTGTGAACGTTTAGCTGTAGTTTTAAAATGAGAAGTCAGAGTCAGTTTATTGTCATTTCTATCCTGCATTGTTTCCCTGGAAACCACAGTGCAAATATAAAACACTGTAATTTATAAACAGTATAACGTACAGAGTTCTAAATGCAAGTTTTTAAACAGATTATCTTTGTATTAATGCTGTCAATATATTTTCTCTTTGTAAATGTCAAGTGTTGTAACCATGTAAAAGTAATTTAATACTTTCCATATATCTGGAATACACTGAAATCTGGTCTAGAAACTTTAAAATGCTGTTTTATTCAAACCAAAAATAATGTTTTTCAAGATGCATCAAAAAGATAATAATTTTTTAATCATTATGTTTTCTTGGTTTTTGAAGTTTATTCATATTTTAAATATTAATATTTTGAAACAGATCTGATGCGTACTAATGCATATTTTTAAATAAACAATAATAAATGTATTCAAATTCATTTCAAATGTTTTTTTTTTCTAAGCGTTACAGCCTACACCACCTGTACACCAAAATGCATAAAAATTCAGAAAACATAGATGAAGATAAAGACAATTGCAAATCACTTCAAATATATTTAAGCACAAAAAACACAAATATATATATACATACACTATTCAGGGGATAGTTAGAAAATCTATGTGGATTTAAGTTAAAAAGCTAAATTAATCAAAAAATTTCCCAAAATGTACAATACGCCTGCTAGTAATTCCTCTTTATTTTTTATTTTTTTATCTAGAACATTTGATACATAAGCATGGGGGATAGGTGGGAGTAAGGTGGGTCAAAGCAGTTGAGGGGCATGATTGCCTGTGGGAAGAAACTGTGCTAAGGTCTAGTAGTTTAGGAGTGTATATGCTCCTGGGGGTTCTCCCAGAGGGAAGAAAGGCAGAAAAAGCTGAAGGCCAAAGTATTGTCCTTCATTCTTTTACTGAGTTTCTTTAGGCACTGCTTCTGGGGAAATAACATGCTGAGCTGTCTGCACTGTAGGGGCTTCCAGCGAGAGGAAGAGCAGTTTCCAAACACTGTTGATTTCCTGAAGTCAACAATTATCTCTTTTGTCTTGTTGACATTAAGAGATGGTTGTTGACTCCTCAACATTTTTCTAGGTATCTCATTTCCTCTCTGCATTCGATCTCTTCATCGTTGTTAGTGAGCCCTAGCACTGCCATGTCATCTATAAAGTTGATGATTTGGTTGCCGGGGTGCCTGGCAACCAGACTTAGAATCAACAGTGAGAACAATAAAGGGCTGAGGACACGACCCTGGGGGACACCGGTAGTCAGGGTGACAATTTAGAAGGTCTGGTCATGGATCCTGGCTGCCCGAGGTCTGTTTGTCAGAAAATCTGACAAGCAGCTGTGATGTTTATATAAAAAAAAAAACCTGCTTAGAAAAATCTGTTTTCCAAACATAAAAAGTAAAGTCAATAAATAATGAAGTGTTAATTCATACTGGACAGTTTTTCCTTTAAGCAAAATGTCAGGAGTCAAGTGTAGGTGGGCTGGAGGTCTTGGGTCATGACCAGCCGCTAACAGCACTTCATTACCATGTGTGTGAAAGCAACAAGATGCTAGACATTAATGCATAACACTGTTGAGTTCTTCAGTGTTCTTTTGTCAGACAGACACAAAGTAAATGACTCTGACAGGAACTCAAAGGGGTCTTATATTAGAAATGATCCCAGTGGTTGTTAGTGTCTTCAATACGCATAGCCTGACATGAACCTCTGACAACGTCTAAAGATACACGCTTTTTACATCTAGCACATTTTCTTATCGCACCCCTTTTACAGGCATGGAAAATTTATCGCCTTCACTTATTTTCTGTCACAGCAACGGAGCTAAAAAAGTACATATAAGATTTGGACTGTCTCTGGCCTACCTTCTGTAGAGTTATGACTCCTTCCTGGGTATCTTTGTCTGGCGCGACCCTGAACACCCCAAGGCCGTCGCCCTCTATAATTCTGTAGTCCATCTCAGCATTTGGTCCGATGTCAGAATCCAAGGCTTTTATCTTGGCCACCACCGACGCCACAGGCAGGGATTCAGGCACAGCAAACTGATAGGATTCTGCAAAAGAGGACCGGCAAACACACACACCCACACGCAGAGGTTATTGATGATGCTATTTCTTTTTTTTCCTTCCTTATCACCCAGCTGTTAGGACCAGGTCTAAACTAATAATGTATCTCTCTGCTCCGTAGCAGGCAAGACACTCTATAGATACAGGGAGCACGAGGACAGACTAAGCTCTACACACTCCCGGACATATACTGATGCCGGTGATGGTATCGTGCAGCTAAAAATAGGGATAACTATGACAATGATCTAAAAAATCCTCTATTATAAAACAGGATTGTTCATTTCTATTCAAAAGATCATCTACCTGATAATTACACAGCATCTACAGCGAGCGCTTGATCTCTATAATACAAGATCAGCCTGAGCCATTAAAATCTCAGATTGCTCGCATGCAAATTAAATGGGAAGGCAGCATGCATTAATGATGGATCGGGTCCACGTTCATTTTATAGCCAGTGGAAGAATCATACTCCGTGAAAAACGGGGTGGGTTGTCGTTAACATCCGTCAGCGTGACCGTCACCGACGTTGTCCCTGAGAGTCCTCCCATCTGACCAACCATGTCTTTGGCCTGGATTACCAACAGATATTGGTCTCGTGCTTCTCGGTCCATGTTGGGCAGAGCTGTCCTCACAATGCCTGCACAAAAAAAATTATTTTACTAAATGCCCTGTTGTTTAGTGTTGATTAAAATGTAAGAAACATGGGGGGTTGTTGATGCATGAGATGTACTGTGTAATGATAACATCCTCCTGGCCTGTAAAAGCATATAGATTACAATACGGATCACTACCCCTCTGCATTATAGGAAGATGGAGTGTGCATTAATTAAAATAGGATTACCATTTAGTAATCTAAATAGCAAGAACCTTATCCAGATTTGTTAGGCCATATCATAATGGATCTCTCATCGATGAATCAAATTCACTGGCCAGTCTAGGACTGTAAATCAATTTCCTCTCCAAATCATTGTTAGTTTTGGAATTATCATTGCTCTGTACATCCGAGAGTGATTAAATAGTACCTACTTCCCTTTCGAGCACAGGAAGCTACGATAAATCCTAATCAATAAGCGCTGCTATTTGCCATATCTGGCTTCATTTTTCTCCACATGTTGTGGTGGCGTCTCTAAAATTAGCTGCACACTTTAAAAGAAAAAGAAGAAAAAGTTTAATCAAGGTTTGTAATTTACCCTGTTGATTGAGTCCATATGTGGAAATGACCTCAGTTACAGCTAGAGTGCTGATTACATTAAGGATTTCATTCTCTGTAATCAGGTGGTAATGTGCGCCAGTAACTTCATCACAAGTCCCATCAACTTTTTCTGTCTTTAAGTGAGTCAATCAAAACAGCGGTCTCTTGACGTTTGCATGTTTCCATTACAGGAATTTGTGGTTACCGCTTTGAAAAGGCTTGTCACTCAAGTGACAACAGAAAACATGTGGTGCTTTTCTTTTTTCAGAAAGGAATCTAAATTAGATCTTGTACACTGTTTGCCTAAAGAGCTTGATTGTTGCGAATGACTCAAAATCGAAGGTGCTGGATAAGATTGTAGTGCTTAAATGTTTGGGGGAAAAAATACAACTTTAATTTGTGCATACCTGTCTTTGGTTCCACTGAGAAGTAGGGTTGTCCTTCAAGGATGGTGTACACGACTCTGGCACTGTTTCCATATGTGGGGTCATCTGCGTCAGTCGCCTTAACCTCAACTACAGATGTGCCTGGAACAAATTATCCACGCAATTTGGTCAAATGGTACCAGACGTGCATTGGCATTGAGCCTCACTTGATTACAGAACTGAAATCTGATGTAGCCCATCACGGAAACATGAACAGGCTCAAGTAAACCAATAAAGATACGTCAGAATGCACATAAGTAGTTTGTTCTGTTCTGGCGATTTTGTCCAGAATATAAGTCTCTCCAAGGCTGTGTTTATGCAATCAAAAAACGATAACGTATAAATACTATTACAACTTTAGATAAATGCTTTCCATTTTTAAAATAGTATATAAAATGTCCTTTATTCCTGTGATATGCATTAAAAGAGGCTTCTCTTGCCTCCCTGAACAATCTGACACGCTGTCAGTCACAGAAACGAGGCATCTGCCGCTGATCGCTAGCATACATGAAGTTCATTAGAGCGTTTTGTAAGTAATTACATCTAATAAAAGTGCCACAGTGGCTTTCCTAGCAACAGCTACTTTCATTTCCATTGTGCGTCAATTTCCCCAGAAATTACGATTATGTTCTCTTGAACACATGGGATGGAAATGCTGCTTTATCTGTAAATTATTTTCAAGATTGCTTTTCACACATTTCACATAAATTAACAGCGTAACAACAGCGAAACATATCTTGTGTTGGCTGCAGTATTTTGTATTCTTCTGCCTGTCTTGATTACAGAGTACAGAGCTGGTGTTGCCTCAGTTCTCATTAAACCATGCATCCTTGCAAAAAGCCCAGAAGGACAAAACAAATCTAATCGTAAGCCAAACACACAATACAAACACAATTCTGTATGTGGCCTGCACTTGCCTTTCCTTATCTTATAGCTAGTGTTGGGAAGTTTACTTTGGAAGTGTAATAGGTAATCACATGTTACCATATTTAAAATATTATGAGTAATGTAAGTACTTCAATTAATTTATTAATCTAACTTACATTTGATTACTTTTCTAAATTTCTAACGTTTTCAGGGTAAACCTTACAGTAGGTAACTGATTTCTGTCAGACTTTCAAACTCCTTCTAACTCAAATTAAGATTATAGTCATTTAATTTTAAGGCACAGCCACACTCCTAAACGTACAAAAGCTGTAACTATGGCACAACCTCTTTTAAAGGTAGAAGTTTGTACCTAAAGGGTCCATTTTGGTGCCTTAAAAGGTACATATTAGTACCTAAAATAAAGGGTACAAAAGGTACAAAAGTGTACCTTTTAATAAAGGTACTGTCCCACTGTCAGCTTTTGTGCCCTTTATTTCTGAGAGTGCACAATAAAATTTTAATTATAAAATGGATATTTCCGGTCGTTGATTTTGATTGGTTGACCCATGTTTGAAGCTGTTGTAAAACGTTGCTAAGCAACCATTGTGTTCCAACCACAGCTGTTTCTGAGAAGCTACATTGTTACAATGTATTCAAAATAACGTTTTATAAATGCAATAAGCTCTGTGAAGCCATAGTTTACAGGAAATTTATAACAGTTAACAAACTATCAACACCCCTTAGCTGTTATAAATTTACCGTAAACCATGGCTTTACAGGGCTTATTGCTTTATTTACTGTAACAGTAACACCACTTTTTACTTTTACTTTTTTCATATATTCAGATTTAATGCACTTTGTAATCCTTAACATTTTCTTTTGGTAAGTGTAATTTAATAGAATATTATTTACATCGATTACAGTAACATTTATTTTGTAATTAACTTACGTAATTCTGTTACAACACTGTACATAATGATAGATACTTGACATCTGCAGCACATACTATTGTTCAAAAGTTTGGGGACACTAAGACCTTCATTGTTTTTGAAAGACTTCCCTGTATTTATTTGATATTTAACCAAAACACATTAAAACCCTGATATTCTAAAATTTAATTTCACCTCAAATGTGCAACTGAATATTCAGTAGCCCTTACTCAGACTTACACGATCCTTCAGAAATCATAATAATATGCTGATTTTGTGTTCAAGAAAATTTATTATTATTATCAGTTGTGCTGCTTGATATTTTTGTGAAAAAGTGATACATTACAAATTATTGGATGAACGGAAAGAAAGGAATTTATTTTTTTTATTTTGGTAGATAAAAAAAAAGTTAAAGTCTTGTAAATGCCTGTTTTAATGCATCATAGCTAAATATAAGTACACATTTCTTTCAAAAACCTAAAAAGGTAGCATATCTTCTATACTTCATCATTTAATCTGTAGAACTGGAGCACAAAGGGAAGTTTTAGCTCTGCTTTACTGGCTTACTGATATTTTCCCCAGATTTGATTGAAACTGTAAAAAGGCTAATGGAAAGTGCCAGGCCTTCATTTGAGTAATTTTCAGACCGCTCCAGACTGCGGTGTTCCTCAGAAACGCAGATTATCCTTAAATGTGTTCGCTTGTAAAAAAGTTAAGGAGACATTTGGGGACAGGCCCAGATGTTGTCATATTGGTAACCTAAGCATCTGGAGGCACAGCTGAGTGTACGAAAACGCAGAACCATGGCAACACCTCACCGCATGGACCGAGGCCAAATGAGTGTTACTCTTTATCTGATGGCGCAATGTGATTTCATCTCTTATAGGTAACCTTGTACCTCTAAGAATCATTTCAGACTCCTTAGATTCAACAAGCGGGTACATTTATAGCCACTTAAGGACACCGGCATATGGTCAGCCCTTAAATACACATCATATTGAAACCGCAATGTGTGAAAATGATTGGGTGGGAGTATAAGGCATATGTTGTGAATTTCCATTCGGCCTCATGCTGACGTCTGACTTGAGGGAGAGGTGTCTGGGTTAGGTTGTGGTCTTCACACTTGCAAACAATCTCCTGTTTCTTAATTACCAAATTAAATTAATCATTTTCTCGTTAATCAAATCCATTCATCACCGGTTGACTGCTAATGAATTTAAATGGATCTATAAAGCAGTCATTGAGGACAAGGGTCGCTTGCATTCACAGAGGCTAATGGCTTTGTTCACGCCGTCGGACAGACAGTGGCAACCAGCATGTTAATTGCTCTTCTAAAAAAGCATGTCAATGCTTGCGTGATTGTCAGCTACTACGCTCCGCGTGGTCGAACTGACAAACAAGTGCCTCGTACCGAGGGCATTCATTATGTATATCACTGTTCTTAGGTGATCCATAGCAAACCCTCAATATCTAAACAAATACGTGACACAGTTACCAATAATGGTCATCAAACTGAATGTTAATATCTGTTATAGATGCCCCAATTTCTTTAATCTGTTCAGTTGATTACTGATAAATGTTACTTTTTTGTCTTTTTCATTTAAAAATAAAAGAGTAAAGAAAAGGTTATTAATTATGAGATTTGCTAAAGATGAATTTTTGGCTCAGTCGGTGGATAGGGAAAAAATCTGTAAATATGTATTGTAACTTAAATCAGCAGGCTAAATAAACAAAGAGCAATCAAATAAACACTTAAAAGTGTATTTTGAATGCTTTCTTTCTGCTACTATGAAACAACATACAGTACAGTGCCCTCCACTAATATTGGCACCCTTGGAAAAATCTGAGCAAAGGTAACTGTGAAAATAAATTTTTTATCATTTTGGACTTTCATTCACAACATTCACACAAGTCTAACCTATCACTGACTTAAAACAACTGAAAATAGGGAGAAATTCTTGAGATGAAATAAACGTTTTTCTCCAATACTTGCTGACCACAATCATTGGCACCCCTAGAATTTTTATGAGTAAAATATCTCTAAAGTACAGTATACAGTATTCCCATTCATATTCACAATTTTGAGCACTCCAGGGTGATTAATTAATTAATTTTACGGAGTTGCCTGAAAGAGGATGTGTATCTTTATCATCCTAATACACGGCGAGGAGTAGAGTTTGAGTGGCTAAAGACTTTTCAAGGATCACAGCTGGAGAATGAGGATAAAATGCAGAATGCAGAATGCAGAAAAGGGTAGAGTCTCAGGGTCAGAAATCCTTTAAAAAAATGATCAAACACCTCTAGATCAGCACATGTTTTTCAGGAGGTTTAAGAAAAACTCTCAATCAATCTCCAGCATGTTCAGTTGTCAGACAGGGCTGGAACTACAAATGGGACTGGTTTCTATGATCAGATAAAACTAAAACATGAGCTTTTTAGCAGCAATCACTCAAGATGGGTTTGGTGAGCACAGGGATAAAAAGTACTACATGTGTACAATGAAATATAATGCTGTGTTTTTGATGTTGTGGGCCTATATTTCAGCTGGAGGTCCTGGACATCTTGTTCGGACACATGGTATCATTGATTCTTTCAAATACCAACAGATAACGAATCTAAAACTGACTGTCTCTGTTAGAAATCTTATAATGGCTCATGGTTGGGTCTTCCATTGGGACAATAATTCAAAACAAACATCAAAACAAACACAAGAATTAGTCACTGAGCACAAAATTAAGCTTTTGCCAAAAAAAAAAGGTTTTTGCCTGTAATGTCATGCATTACGTTTATTTTTTTAAGCATAAGCAATAAGCAAGCACAATTGAATGCACAAAATCAAGCAGTACTGATAAATCGTTTTAAATATATCTGCAGATATATTGTGTGTTCCTAAAATCCATCTTTGATGATTTGTTTTGTATGAACATATCAAAGTCACTTACCGACAGGAGACATTTCAGGTACTTGAGCATTGTAAGGTCCATCCAGGAACTTGGGCTCATTGTCATTGATATCCTGGACTTTGATAACGAATTCTGACTCTGGTTCTACTGGCAGGTTGGTGGCCCGGTCTTTGGCCTGAGCTCGAAGTGTGTAGTAGGCCTGTTCCTCGCGGTCCAGGCGCTTCGTGGCATGTATGTCACCTGTGTTCTCATCGATGGTAAAAATAGATGTTGCACCTTCGCCATTGAGCACGTATTTTACTTTGCCCTCACCTTTGTCCACATCGGAATGAAGCTACAGGGAAAAAAGAAATGAGAAATGAGAACAGTCATTGATATCTATTATCATTGTAACAGTTTTCTAGTTAGCATAATAATGAATAATGCTGGTAATTGTGTTTACTCATGAGAAAGTACATTTGCAGTGCTTTAAATAATAAATGGGTATAAACCATCTCTAGCAGATTTGTGCAAGTCAACAAAAGAGAATGGACTGAATAAATATTAAAAGTCTCGAGATATTCTTTCTCACACATCTCAGAACACACAGATGGATAAAAAAAAAACATTTTTATACAGAGTGTGACTTGAGGTGCTGTTGCTGTGAGTTACCTTTACATAAAAAACAACAACAAAAAAAAACAAAACAGAATGAACAGCAATGGGAAAATCTCAGAAATGTCATGGTCAGTCGTTCAATGCGTAATGCTTAGTCAGATTTACGAGTATACAGTTTTTTTGTGAGACGCCTGACAATTATACATGGTTTGCTGTTTTATATTAACCATTGTGTTTAAATAGTGCCAAAAATGCACATTTGTAAGAAACCATAAAAACGGTCCACAGTCCAGAAATCCTCATTGTGAGTCCTTTTCTTATGCTGTTACCATTTTATGGCAACTGACTTGGTATTTCCGTCACCAGCAGTGAGCGAATTTATTTACTTGTTTATTTCTTGAAAGACTTCATTTTTCTCTCTGGGGGATTATAAGCCAAGTCCTAAGCACTCTTTCCTCCCTTTGCTTTTCTTTCCTTTATATAAATCTAACATTTTTTTTGTCTTCAAATCCACATTTCTCAAGAGACTGTCTTTCACTGTGGAAAAATACTTTCATGTACAGGATCTAGCCGGTATGAAAAGACTACTTGTTTGCTTCATTTAAGCAGTCTTGTCATATCATAAGTCTTTATGATGCTGTTTTTCACAGACTGACTCGCAATGATTGGCTGCTGCTTCATAGCTGTATTACTTTCATGGGACAAAGTGAACTCACGACTCACGAATTTGGGAAGATGGCAAGCAGTGTCCTGCGGTGTGACATGCTATAATTCACACAAAACCAGTTTAAACAGCATTATTCTAATGATTTTATATTACGCATGCAGTTTATGACCACATTCTCTATATGGAATTGTATTTTTAATTCATTTGTCACACCACAGGACTGCAAAAAGGAAAAAAGCTCTCATCTAGTCACATCTGGTTTTGGTTGCCGTTTACTTGCCAATAAAACAGCGCTGCTCCACATATGATGTCAGTTAATCAAAAATTACAATGGTTTCAGTGGAGAAACCGAGTGTGCTAATGACATTTGAGGCTAATTAATCAAAGTAAATGTGTGTTTGGATGTCAGTGCTGGCAATTCTCCAAGGCCAACTCCGGTCTGATGACTGTTGTGTGGCTCGGCTCTGCATTTTTTTTTTTCAAATGTTTATTCTGACCATAATTCACCGTGATGATGACTGCAGATCATTAGATTCTGTGTGCTCAGCTATACCGCTCCAGCTCGCAAACTCATCTAAAATGATTACGTTTAACGTACATATATCTTTTCATCTGAATAAAGCTGTCAACCGTATTACCATCTTATCACCATTCTCAAAAGTTGTCAGATACACAACATTTATAACGCTACAAAAGATGCCGTTTTAAACAAGTGCAATTCATTTGAGTTTTCTATCCATCAGTGAATCCTGGGGGAAAAAAAGGTACAGTGTCATTGATTCCTTCAAAATATCCATAAGAAGAAATGCTTCTTGAGCACTGGAGCAATGCATGCGAAAAATGATCAAATATAGAGAACAGAAATGTTTAAATTGTAATAATGTTTCATAATATTACTATTTTAATACTCTGTAAATATTACAATAAAAACACATTTTGTGAGCATAAGAGCAGAATTATTGTATAGTGTATGCTAGTGTACTTGATTTTGACTTGATTCTGAGCAAATAATATAAATACATATAATAATAATTGATGACCCATTTGGCACTACACAGATTTTTGTCCAATCAAATCTTTCTATTACGAGACTGTCCCTCAGTGCACACAAGTGTCATTTTTACATGTAAAAAAAACGCTATGGAGAGAAAAAAAAAAAACATTTTAACAGGTTAACAGTAAGTTCCTGTACTAAATACATAGAAAACTGTAAAACATCTAACCAGAATGTCATGTAATTTTACAGTAAAATACTGTTAATTTAATATAGTTTTTAGACGTAAATAGAACACATCAATGTATAATTTACAATCATGTTTTTTTTTGTAGTTTTTGTTATCAGTTACATCATCTGTTGTTTATTACTTCTGCTTGTGACAAAACTACTCGTGATGAGCTTTGATTCTTCATGTGGCTTTCTCTTTTACCACCAGTATGGTGGTTGTCAGCATGTTAAAGGTACAAAACTGATTTTAATAGCAGTATGTGTTGTTGAATTTACTGGTTCACATTCAATTTTTTTTATTCAGAAATGAACAGTTTTATACTGTAAATCTCACAGATTGGCTGTTTTTACAGTTTTACTTTTTTTTTTTTTACAAAGTTATTCTGGCAACCACAGCTGCCAATTTTTTTTTTTTTTTAACAGTGTAACACTAAATGCCACCAACTGTCAAGAAGAAAATCATGTTTCATTTTTATGACATAACTAAAACCAATTGACGAAAAAAAATAGGAATCAATAGGAAATCAAAATAGGAAACATAGGAAACATTCAATAGGAAACACTGCAACACAGGAAAGAAAACAAGATTATAACTCAAAACGACACTGCAATATCTGTGTCAGGTATTTCAAACCAATATTATCCATGTTCTCAGACAGCTCTCTGAGAACAGCTCATTGTATGTGTCTGTGTCCATGTGAATCCGAGGAAAACATGTGAATCACTTTTCCCATCTCTCAGCCTCGGGCTCATCTCAGCTCAGAGAGAGAAATAAAGAAATAAAAAGCGGAGAGAAAGAGACGAAAAGGTGTACATTAATGGGCTGCTGAGAACAAGAACAACAGGCTAAAACAGGAGCATGAGGAAAAAGGAATCGAGCCTGAGGAGGTAACTACTGGAGGAATACAGTGAAGTTTTGGGATGAGCGCTCACCTTTTCTCTCAGCTTTTAGTTAGAACTGCCGGCAATCTTGCCACCCCTAACGAACTGGCTGAGTCATGCTATGTCTGAGTGTGTAAATCAGCAATGTGGGTTGTTGTCGACGGGGATGATAGCACAACGTAACGCTTCCTTCATCTGGACCGGCACCAGTCTCACGCTGCCAACGCATTCCACCACAATAAAGAAGATAAATGAAGACTGTCATTACATCCCTGTCATCTGTCTCTGGCAAACCAGCGAGCCCAATTACGTTGTGAGATTACAAACGCTGCCTGTTTTACACACAGCTAATTTATGTTCATCTGTCTCCTTCTTGGATCCTGCAGGGGTGCCCTTAATATGACGCTCCGTCTCTTACCCGCTCTCACTCTCTCCAGATACGGGAAGATTATGGATGTGGCAAACGTGGAAGTGTCTTGCCTGCCAGCGCACATCAATTACTTTTTCTTACAATCCCACCTAATGAGTGACTTTCAAACTAAAACGAACTTCGTAATAAATAACACAATTGACATGAGTGCCGTTGCTGGAGTGATCGGCACTGGCGAGGCGTTCTCTCTGATTTAGTGTAATTTCTCCATAGCGATTCAGAAGCTGTGACTAAAATTGCACAGCAAGATATATTACAGATGGTGCCTCCCTTAATTAACTACATCTACTCAATCAAAGCAACGAACATGCCTCTTGTCTGTGAATTAAGCACTGTAAAATAATATCATATAGATCTTAGATAGTACTAGTTTTATACAAATAATAATGCTAAATATTCAGCAGCAACATTTCATTTCACAATGATAATAAATCTTTTTTCCTACATAGAAATAATTTGTCTACCTTCTTCAGTCTTTATAAAAACACCACTATGAGATATTATGCTGTAGTAAATTATCATAAAATAACTTTGAACGGCAACAGCAGGCCTACTTCATGTTCATGTTTCTAGTCATATTAGCCTCAAGTACTGGATCAAACAACCTTCATACTTTCTGTCATTTCCTGGAGGAGAGGGTAACCTATTTTTGCAGTGATAGCATGATTAGCATTGCTCTTTGAGGATGACTGCGCTCTGTTGCAGGCTGACGAACAGGGGAAACTCCCATCACATCAAGGTTAGCACAGTGACTCAGCATCTGGTTTGTTTAAGAATCATCTACGAGTTTTCCACATGGCTGCTGGTTAGCATTATTGCAATTAGCTTTCGTGCTTCATTAGCATCACCATGCTAAAGCTCAGGGATTTAGGCCTAACTGATTGGACGCATTAAAATGCCATTATCTATTTTGCATCATAACATTTTGTTGGGAAAGCCTAAGAGTACAGATTTAGTTTTTCATTTCTGGTACATACTGAATTATTTCCAGGTAATATTAAATGAAAAAAAAAATCGTCTTCGACATGAGTACTACTATGTGTGTCAGGCAAAGTTGTAGCGAGCTAATGTCTCAGGACAGCATAATGCCTCCGCACAGTTTTTATCTTTTTCAATTTAACCCTAAAACGTTATGCCAAAAATAGAACTTGCATTTTTCTGCCATAAATGCCAGAAACATAAAGGATGCAAGCTGTTACTGTATCTCGAGACAGTCAGAGATGGGAGATGTTGTATACTATAATTAGTATGACCAGGAATGTGCAAATTATACATTTATGGCTCTATCTACTGTAAATGGCTATTTTTTCTGCAAGGATTGTTAGAGCTTGCATGTTGTCTGACTTTCTTTGATTATGCACTGCTATTTGTTTCGTATGAGAAAAATCAAATGGCACACATCTCAAAAAGAGAAACACCACTACTTCTCTGAACCATTTATCGGTTTGGGCCAACAGACTGTGCAGTGCAAGCTCAGACGAAGTGTATTTATTTTCAGATCGACCTCACAACATCACTGTTAAACTGTGCTGCAGTTTATTAAAATGTCCAGTGAGGAGTGTTTGGATTTGGAGCAAAGGTCCTTGCTAAAAGCCTCAATGTCTTTGTGATTTAAACTGTGATACAGAAAAGTGTAGATGAAACCAGGCTGACATTCTTAGCATTAACATGGAAAAAATAAACCAGTATTTGTCATGAATGTACTGTATTAACTATAACCATGATATTTTTGGTGAAAAGCTGGTTCGTTCATGATTATATAATTGACTCATGTATATTATATTAAATGTATAACAGAAATAAGGGAAATAATTACAGTATTTTGTTTTTAAATTTATTTGTTTAACACTCCTTATAGCTGTAACTGTTATTATATTATTCTACAATATGCAAGACAATTTTACTTACTGTATCTGCATTCTACGTCGACATTTCACTGTCAGATGTTTTTTTTTGTCAAATTTTACAATATTTATAGCATCTAAAACTTATGCTTGCAATAAAATATTAACATTTATATGAAATATTAACATAACAACTACAAAACCAGGTGCAAATGATGGCCTGCAATGATCAATAATCAAAAAAAAATCTTTAATTTAGATTAAACAAATAGCATTGACACCAACCATATAAAGCAAACTTTGATTTGTGTTTGAACCGAAATCTCTTAACACAAACCTCTAGCATTAGCATAAAGGACAGAAGTGAGGCATGTTGCAAGTTTGTCAGCTGTCATTAATTGCTGCATAAGCACATAAGAATAGACCCGCGTGGTCTCATTTAAATGGCAATTGCCTTAGAAATACCCTTGACTCACTGTTTAAAGGTGAAAGAAACTCAGCTTGGCATTCTGGAGCCGTTCATACATCAGTGCTTTTTGTTTGTGACTTCTAACAGTTAACGAGTCTGGATGCCCATTGTCTTCCTTGTTCCAGGCTGAAGTGATGTAGCGCTTTTCAATGTCATTTTCCTTTGCTTTTAAAACCATCTTACCACCCCGGGTAATCAAGAGCCGGGCTAAAATCTGCTCTATAATAAAGGCAAACGACTGAATCTGAGAGGAAAGGCAGTCATTTGTACTTGATAGCTTTTTACATACTGGATCTATTTGCCAGCACCTTTCAATACACTCTCATGGTGTGGGATTCTTCCCCCTGTTGTAATATTTCACCTGAATCAACACCTGCAGAGTGCTATATAAATGCAAATGGTATTTTATTGTGCTGCCGAGCTGCTCTTCGCCGAGGAAGTGCGAGCCACATCTCTGCCTTATTGTGGAGGATTCCTTATTCCCTGCCATTAGATTCAGTGGTGTCAGCTCATATCACTCTCCATATGAGAAAGACTCAGCCGGATTCTATTGAAAAGTACCTCTGTGACTAGACATCATCAATGCCCTCAGCCTTAATTATCTGAAAAGACACTATTCACTTTCTTCACCATCTCCATTTCTGGGTGTTCAGGTGCAAACCCGCACTCAGCAAGAGCATATGCGTGCACACGCACTCGCAAGGTTGGCACCGGAGCCCGGGCCGTGACTGCCAACCCAATGACTTTCATCTGCACTGATGACAAACGGCCATGGCATGGACCAGTAAGGACTGGAAGCAGATGAAAAGCGGCCCATCTTCTCCAGCGCTGCATTTAATTACCCAGCATATGTTAGAAATCACTCCAAAGAGGATTTGGGGAACGCTTGTTGATCCGCAACATGAAAAGAGCTCTTTCTCTTCTGTTTCATTTTGTTTAATTCAGTTTGCGCAAATCATTGATGTGGTGGGAGGGCGGGCACGACGGAGGGCGCGTTTAATCTGCTCGGCCTGGCTGACGAAAAGCTTCCCGGTGGCCAGAAGGGGAGAGAAATGTGGATCTCTCATCCTCGCCGCGGGGTTAAGGCGGCACTCCTGGTCTGCTTCTCATTAAGCGTGCATTTAGAAGGTGAGCTACGAGTTGTTTTTGGCAGGCTAGAAAAAAGGAAATGCAAATGGGCTGCGACGGAAGCCAGACTGGGAATGCTCTCCCCCCTCCTTGTGCTATTACACAGACTGCACCATCAAAGGATACCCCCCCAATTAAGGCTGAATTCAAAGCCTTTTTCTCTTGCGTACTCAGTGACTATAGGCAGAATCTGATCGGACATTCAACGCCAAGATGAGGGATTCAAACCGACGCGCCCTGCAGATCTTATGAAGCTCAGATACAGGAATGGGAGGACAGCAAGCAGCTTAGGGGCCTTAATACAGTATGGCGGGTAATCAGAGATGCATTCCGAACCAAAGGCAGGATTTTTAATTGCACGGCAGGATACAAGTCCAGGTAACTTAGTGCGATGGAACTATTAACGACATCGGACACTTGTTTATGCTTATTCCGAAGTGAACTCGCATGGAAGTGCTGTAATGAATGTGTACTTTCAGTGGAGACACTGGGGTCATTTCTAATAATTGTTGATATTACTGAACTCACCCCGGAGACACGGATATGCATTATTCATTACGCTCTCTTTGACATCCCTCTCGTTTGAGCATTTTATTCAAGCTGGACCTATCATATCCATATTCATCAGGCTGCAAAGAGGTCACCATGGGCAATAATCCCAGTCGCTGATGGTACGATATCAAGATGGCAAAGACATATTCATTAAATTCATTCTGGTATAATTTTGCAGATAATTACGGGTGAGCAGATTGGTTCAGAGTAACAAAAAAATTGTCTTCCAACATGAATTGCAAGTCAGAGACAATTGATAAACCATACAACCAAGAGCTGAAAATGTTATTTTAATTGTGATTAGAGACGGAAATTAAAGGTTTCTTATATTTCGATGATGTAAATGACAAGGTTGTATATGATGGAGATCGGTGATGTAAAAATGGCACCAAAAATGTCTTCTCTTTTACTCTCTGGAAGTATCAAAGTCCTTCTTCATTCAGTCTGGTGTCTCAAATTTCTGCCTGAATGTGTTTTTGTCTTATGTATAAGAGAGAGCACACAGCATTTTTACCTTTCGGCCTGAACATAAAAATGAGGTTGTTAAAAGTCTAGGGTATCATCAAGTCGACTGTTCCTGACAGGGTCTCTGCTCACCAGGGCAGGGTCAAAAGGTCTGAATAATTCACACACAACTTACGCCTACCAGTGTGCACATCTAGCTTGTGTGTAACATTCTCATGATATGTCTTTGCAATATGCATAAAACTCTGCATTAAACACAGGCAAAAGGTTTAAGTCCCAAACTTCATCTCTTGCTCTTCTACTCGCTTGAATCCCTAGCATCTATAAACTACCGTTTAAATGTTTGGGGTCTGTAAAATGTTTCATGTTTTTGAAAAGACATTTATTTGCATTTATTTGAAATAGAGTAAAACTCCAAAAAGCAATTTATTCCTTTTGATGACAAGACAAGCAGCTATTACTCCAGTTTTCAGTGTCACATGACTGATGATAATATCCTGATTTAGTAAGAATCCTTTCTTATTATCTTCGATGAACAGAAATGTTAAAAGAACAGAATGTAATTTGATCTGGTGATCAAAAGTTTAATTAATTCAATGCCAAGTTCTTGCTGAATAAATGAGATTTTGAGAACTAATAGTTAATTTAGTCTAAGGTATATTCTTAAAAGAATATTTTATTATTATTCATTGGCCATTTAAGTTATAAATAAAATATTTTAAAATTAAAATTCTGTACAATATGCAACATTCATCGACTTTGTGTATATCCCATAATTTAATAAATTTTATAAATCAACATCTCAGCTTCCCTGCCCCTGGATATCAGCATTAGTCATGATAAAATCTCGGTCAACCACTCGTCTTTATGTTTTGCTGTTGATATCATGAAAAGGGGAACAGGCATAAAAAGAAAGAGAATATGAAAATTGTCTATAAGATCTCATGGTAAGTTATTTGTGAGGACCATATCTTTTATGTTTGTATTATGCTACCCTTATCCCGATGAATAAGGCCATCTTTCAGGCTCACTACTGATCAAAGAATGTCTACATAAAAGCCAAGAAAAAAGAACAAGCAGTCAGCCAATGACCATCATCCAGAATACATTCAGCATCAAGACGAAAAAGATGAAGACATTTAAAAGATAAACCAAGAGGAAAATGTTATTGCTCTTAATGAAGTTCTCAGTTCTGCCCAACGAACTTTGTCTCAGATGTTTCTCCTAGAATTCCTTAAAATAAAAGGAATTAGGGGAATTAAAGGAAGTCACAAATCAGTCAGATGTTGACATATAACAAAAGTTTAGTAGGCTTTTTTTTCTGAAATTAGCCTAAGAAATAAAAATCTCTTCATAGTCCAAGATCAACACCTGGGAGCTTTGCGGCATCTCTTTCCTATGGGAAGATAGAAAGATATACCACTCCATACTGTACATTACTCCGCTGATCATCATTCAGTGCGGGGGAAACATTTGTGTTCAGTCACTTCTCTTTTGCCCGGATCCCTCCGGCTAGAGTGAATTGGAGATGAGCCAAAATCTAATAAGGTTCAACCTGGCTGTCAGGATTTGAGTGTGTGTGATGGTAGAGAGGTGTGTGTGTAGTGGCTGAGAGATAATGTATTGTAAAAGCCAAGGATAGTAGAGCAGGTGGCATACTGGAGTATCTGGCTCATTATCTTTAGAACGGGAAAGAGTTTGGCTCTCTCTGCATTTAGCATCGAGCTAACTACTTACAGTACAAGCCTCTGCGTATGAGGCAATCACATTTCTAGCAGACTGGAGCCAATTCATAAAAGAAAAGATGCTTTCTACTGTGGCAATACTTTTTCCCTCTCTTTGTGTGGCTTATTTACTGTTGCTTAAAGTATGTCTATAAAATCCACATTGCATCAAAGAGGTCTGATCAAACGCTATTTGTGATATTCGCTATACACACGATCATCCACATGCCGGACAGTTTTGAACAAACAATGCATCAAGCCATGTATGTTTATCTAAAGGTTTATCTAACTGATAGATAAAACACTTTAAAAGCCCAGACTAATCGGACAGTACAGAATATGCCAACCTCTTTACTTTCATTTAAAGTGTGAAAATGGATATCACACAAAGCTTTTAAAATAGACAGAGAATAATGTTATATTACTGATTCAAATATTCACATGTAGGCAATATGCAGCTGGAGCCTCGGTTCTTTGCATGTACTTCATTAAGAGCTTGATTTACACATTTAAGGTGCAAAAGGTGGTGATTTCACACTTTAAAATTGGATGATTCAACACTTCTATTTCAAAACATCAGTTCAGCAAATGTGGCAATCAAAAGTGTATAAACTTTATTTTCATAATATCATATTTCGTTTTTTTATGGTAAGTTATCTCTCTCACTTTGACGTGAAGATGCATTTAACATGCCACCTTTGCAGCTATTTTTATTATTTTATTATCTTCATAGCACATATATCAAAAGATCAAGGACAACTGCATTTCTTATGATATGACTTCTTTAAAATGAAAATTATCAGTCCCTGTATGGCTAGTCTATGCACAGTAGTAGTCATGTTTAATCACATGTTTAACAGAAACGGCAATCATGTGCGGCTGAGGCACAAGAGTTTGCCAGACGCTCCAGAGAAATAAGTCTGCGCGACTGGACAGCTCTAGTGGCTTCTGGGCGCCCTAAGTACATCATCTAAATAAACATGTCAGCTCAGTTAACAGGCAGCCACTGGATGAGATCTAAGTCCCTGCTTACACCTGGTATTAAGATTCATTTCAGGTGATTTGTTTGAAACAGGACTGCGCTAAAAGCAAGTGAATACATATTAAGATCGTGGCACTTGAAAAAACGCTCTCATTGTCATATAACATTTATTTTAACATTACTTGCTCAACAATTCCCAAACGATTCACTCAATGATTTATTTTACTCAAGTTGCAACTATGAGGGTCTGTGGACCCTTCCCCTGAAAGGCAGCTAACACCTCAGGAAGGCAAAAACAGGCCTCTGATTCCATGGCAACCAACTGATAACACTGGTTTAATACTTGAAGGAATGTGAACAAAGCAACTTTGACTAGTTCTCTCTGTTGAAATGACACTGGACTTTTCCCTAAATTAATTCACAGGAAAACTTTCTTTGAATAAACACATATCCTTCAGGTCATTGTGTATATTGTTATTGTGCTTGTATATTTTCTTGTGTATGGCATACTGTTTTATGCATGTTTATGATAGATCACTAGCTAATATCACCTCATAACATCAACACATTTCGTGTTTGGTATCTAAGGACTCGTCTTCAGACGATCTAATTAAGAATGTATGTTATACTGTATGTTGATATCTTTGCAACATTCAGTGTTTTAAGAAACTCTTCTAATTTGTATATCAACCTCCAATCCAGTGCATATGCAAATTACCATGCTAAGAAAGAAAGAGTCATAAAATGTCCCTCCAAATGACCTCAACATATTTCAAAAGGCTAGTTACTACTAGCAGCTGATATAAATAATTGCTATTAATATAAATTAATAGTAATTATTTGTATACATTTGCCTTGATGAGCAAATATGCTACATTGTAATGTGTCCATAAAATTCCTTTAATGTTAAGTGGCTTTAAAAAGTTGCTTAATAAAGTACCCTGACAAGTCTTTAGTCTTTATAACTCGTGTATAGTGAAGCTTTCATGCTGAGAGCGACATAATTTAAGACATCTCATATCAGCTTCCTACATAGGTAATATATTTAGACTGCTCTAAATGTAGCACAAAATTGTCAGTGTGCATATATTTCAATTTTGAAGTAATGCTTAACTCTGAGACCCTTAAAAATTTTTAAATAACTTCTCAGTTGAATATAACCTCAAGCTTCAAAACAAACAACAAAAAAGTGAAGTTCTGCCATGGCTTTGTGTGACGCAAGAGGATTGCAGAAGGGATACAATATCACACCGTATAGTGACTGGCCACTGTATAAATATTAATCCACCTGTTTTTCTCAAGTCCAGCAGAGCCCGAACACGATCCGAATGCTTCCATTCACACCTGGACAAGGTGAGGGTGATGGGATCAGCTTGTGAGAGCCGGTTAGGTGTGAGATGTGTGAAGCCACAGGTACAGACGAGGATGGCACTGAGCTTGAAGAAGACCTTTCTCCAGAGAGCTCTCGGGCGGGATATAAGCCTGACCACTAAAGAGATTAAAATGCCAAGAGTCGTGTGTTGGAACGGTCAGAGCCTCTATATATTCACTGACGTACGAAATGACCAATATCATGACTCAACTTAGTGTGTCAGGTGTGACTACACAGGTTAAAAAAACTATAATTCCCTGTCCACACCTTTAAAGCGTGAATCTTTCAGCCTGCCGGTTTAAGCAAGTGCTCTGACCCTAAAATTCCTTCTGTCAGCTTGCTTTGGATCCATTTGATAAAAGGAAAGATACAACCTCAGAGTGAGTTTGGACTTTATCCAAGGAACGTACACAGAGTCCAGTGGAATTCACTTCCAAGGTTTATTTTTTATGTTTAGGTGCTCAGCCTTAGCTGATGCTCTCCTCTCACAAGCCCACAAGATCTATGAGGGATACATTGAAGTTTATTATGTAACAGCTCTGGATCTTCAGAGAATTTAAGCAGAAACTGTACGCTGACCTAACTCAGTCCCTCTTACCGTATGAGCAATTGTATTCATTGATCTAATCTCTTTATTTTGTCTTTCATCTCTCAGACGGGTGTGTCACACAGAGGAAAAGTCTGTTTGATTCATGTTGAAATTCAATATTTAATCAGATATCTCTCTCTATTAGGTAATGCAAGTTTTTTGTCCGATGTTTAGTCACCCAATAATTATTACCTCTAAGGGTAGTCTGAGCAGAAACAAATTTAATGTGTAATTTGTCAGGTTAGTGTGGCTAATATCATGAAGAGCTTGAAATGAAACCATCTCCTCTCAAGAGGAAGACAGCAGTATATAGAGTAGTTAGATAGCAAAATCAAATCAGTACAAGATTAAATAAATATAACAAATAAATGCAGTACAATTAATAAAAATAAATAAATATATAGGTATAACAAAATAACATTCAAATATATAACAAGCTACTGTATGTTCATTAAGGTCTTGTCAGGGAACATTTCCTATTTTTCATGATTAATATGGTTAACTGGTGCTTTTTCTTATCTTTTACGATAAAGTTATATTTTGAAATATTACAACATAAAATATTACATTTTAAGATGTCATTAATTTCTTTGATGTAAAAGCTGCATTTTCAGCATTCATTATGGCAGGCTAAGAAACAACATTTATTAAACATTTGAAAGCTTAAAATAACTTCTGTTTGAGATTTTATGTGGATTATGATCACCATATAAGGCAGAAATATTTCTATTCAAAATACTATGCTCTAGTCATTAATGTTACCATAGTAAACATAATATATGATCGCTTGAAGCAATCAGATGTCAGTTTCTCATTCCCCATCAAAATCGTTTATTTCTTTAGTAACATATTTTATCCATCATACTGTAAGTCTTGTCTGCTCAGGTAATATTTTTAAAGGAAACAAAAATATAGAAATATTACTAGATCTACTGTATACTGTGACAGAGATAGTATGCTCAATAATTAAATAGTATGCTCAGAACTTAAATTCTTAATTTTTAAAATAACGGTATCGTGGCATTGTTTCTGTGTGATCCTAATTGTCACGGAATAGTAGGTGAGGAGGTGTTCAGATTTAAATGCAGGCTTTATTTATAGCTCACAGAGCGTAGACAGACAAGCAGGGTCAATGCGGGCAAACATCAATGTCAGCGTCGAGGCTGAAGCGTAATCAAAGTTGCGGCAGGTGAAGTCAGCAACAGTAAATCCAGAACAACGATGAATAACACGGATGGGGAAACACGACAGTGAGACAATGAATCCTGACAAACAAACAGAAATCAGGGGATTTATACACATAGAAATTAGGTCAGTGGGTGGAGACTTGCAATGAGCGACTATGGCAACAGACAAGGGGGCGGAGACAAGAGTTCATTGATAGGAGTCCATGAATAAAAACAGACACAAAACATACACACACATTTTGCTGGGCGCTGGAGTCCCATCAGCGGGCTGGCACATCCAGCTGATCATGACACTAATAAATTAACTCTATTAACAATATCTCGTATTATTGTAAAGCATTGATGTTTTTGGAGATAAATCTTTAACAAAGCATGCAAACAGCCGGCCACTTTTATTATGTTCGTTTTGTGATCAGGCTAGTGAAATGCTGCAGTTGTGTGACGTTGTTCCAGAGAGACATGCAAAGGGCATGTTTTAATGAAACGCTGCAGAACTTTTGGCCTCATGGTGGAAACACATTGTGATTTTAGGCTCGGTTCTACAGGTGCGAAGCCACGTTCAATCTATCTGGACCGACAGTGGAAAAGTGGCTAATTTAGCATAAACAAGTGCACACAAACACACTGAGTTGCTTTAAAAAACTCTGATCTTTAGATCCTTCAGGACATACACCACACACACTCTGCACCTTTAGTTCATACCACTGAAACCGGTGTGGAATTCAATCACCATGTCAGAAAGAGTTCCTTGTCCTACATCTAACATCAAGAATGTTCCATATGAATTTGTGGTTTGTGGCGGGGATGGCTCATCGAGTGCACTGATGTGATGCAATGCCCCATACAGAGGACAACTAATGTGGCAGAACTTATGTGGCTTGTGTCTGAACATGTTACCGCAGCTGTATTTCACCATGCACAGTCACACCGACTCCCCATGCGCAGATTAACCTGATTATGGCTATTCTATGTTTGTGATAATCCTGTATGGTGGGTTAGGAGGATATAACCGCTCTGGGATGATAAACAGAGCTGCAGTCGTTCTACAGCAGGAGCCCCTTCGCAGACAATAGGGTTGTGATTGGTGCTACTCAGCATTAGCAGTGAGAAAGCCCTTGAGTATGACAGGCACTAAGAAGAGCTGAAAAAACTGACAGTGTATATTAAAGTCAATATTCATTCTCACCGAGGGCTAATGAAAGACCGTTTGCCTTTTTTTTTCAATAGCGATCTAATCAAAGTGACTTTGTGGAGGGTCTTTTTCGCTACAATGTCATTTGCACTGCTGATAGAAGGTAAGATTTAAAAGGAGGCATAAATGACATCACAGAGGTCTTCTGTTTCTCACTTATGTATTTTATCCACCAAAAATAAGAAATAGTAACATCATGTTGTTAGGCATCCAATCTGCTGCTGCCTGCCCATTCTTAAGTATTGTCATCCACCAGCTTTAAGGGTGATTAAACTCTAAGGGTTTTTGAATTCCTGTAGGAGGCTTCAGGCTGGCCGGCTAATCCATCAGACCAGCCTAGATGAGTTGTGTGGATCTGTGCCCTAATCAGAATGAATGATGCCGCAGTGATCAAGGATGCAGGTCAATCTCTTTCCAAACTTCATTTACATGAAATGTTCCAGCCTCCGGTAGGGCATTCAAACGCCTGGCTACAAGCACAGTTTACCAAATATCTTGCGCCCTTGAGATGCTGTCCCTGTGGATAAAGATGCAGAAGTCAGCAGAACGCCCCCTGGATCACTAAAATTTGGCATTTGATTATGGTACTATTCATTAGTGCATGGTTTCAAAAAGTTTAGAAACTACCCTATGAGCAAATTCAACCATATTTTTGGCACACACACACACACACACACACACACATATATATTGTCAACACAGTATATCAACACAGACACAGTGGGGGTGACGTCATGCCTCGGAGAGGCAGTTTTTTTTTAAATTAATACAACAAAATAAAGTGTCCAAGGGGAAAAAAGTTTTCAAATAAAAGGGAAACTGGTGTCCTCGTCATGCTCTCTGGGTTCCATGCGGGTCAGGCAGTGTAGACGGCGAAGGGGCAGAGTACAGGCAGCCCCGGCGGCTCGCTCCCTCTTGTGGCGTTTCCCTGGGGCGGCTCCGGCGCCTCTTGCGCGTCTCGTGGCTCGCTCTCCAGATGTCGTGCCTTGTGGAGAGCTCGCTCTCTTTTGCTTCAGCGTGGCGTTGCTCTGCTGCCTCCTTCCCGGACCCACGAGGACACCAGTGTGCATGCACAGGGGAAGAGACTGGTCTCCCGAGGAAGGGCGCGCATAGTCCTTTTTACGGCAGCGGTGATAAGGCACCATTAGACTCCGGTGCGCCTCATCACACGTCGCCTGCCGTGCACAGTCCTGCGCCCCTCCTCTCATCCGCCAATCCCGTCGGGAACCTGGAGAAAGACGGGGTAGGCGATGATTGGCCTAGGAGGCCGGCTGCCTCGTCACACTCCCTCCCCCAAGCGACACTCCTTTTGCGCCGCCCACACAGTGGTGCTACCTCCCTCATCCAGGCTCCATACGGTCGGAGGGGTGGGAAAAGGGGAATCCCTCCAGGCTTCTCATCCTCCCGCTCGAAGTCGATGCCTGGGACAGAGGAAACACGCGGTCAGTATCGGCTCTCACCAGCCACGGGTAATGACTCTTATCGGAAAAGAGAGATCACTTACCCCTTCGGTGGCTGGGACGTCTCTGCTCCGGCGCAGCTTCTTCTGGTCTTTTGAGCGAGAGGTTGGCTCCGCACTGCCCGCATTCTCAACCAGATGTCACGAGCGAGCCAACACAGACACAGTGGGGGTGACGTCATGCCTCGGAGAGGCAGTTTTTAGCAAATAAATACAACAAAATAAAGTGTCCAAGGGGAAAAAAAGTGTCCAAATAAAAGGGAACCTGGTGTTCTCGTCGTGCTCCTGGACCCACCAGGACACCAGTGTGCATGCACAGGGGAAGAAACCGGTCTCCCGAGGAAGGGCGCGCTGAAGGACGGGGGAGGCGATGATTGGCCTACGAGGCCGGCTGCCTGGTCACTATATATATACAGTATCTCACAAAAGTGAGTACACCCCTCACATTTTTATAAATATTTTATTATATCTTTTCAAGGGACAACGCTAAAGATATGAAACTCTGATAGAATGTAAAGTAATCAGTGTA
>JAUCMT010000047.1:9482430-9515837 GCA_032357475.1 Enteromius thamalakanensis | reverse complement strand
TGTACGTTCGTTTTCTCTGAATCGCTCTTACGATCAAATCAGAAAAGTTCTTAGATAAAATCAAGGATGGTTTCTACCCAAGTCTTTATAAATGAGGCCCCTGGTTTCAAAGACTGGTTTATTAGTGTGCAACTTAAGACAAAACAAAGGCACTGACATGTTTTAAGATCAATCAATGCAAGTTTCTTTTATTCTTTTATTTACATTTTAGTCTAGGACTAGACTTAATCCGTGTCTGTGAAACTAGGGGTTAATGTTTCTTAAGTACAGAAAATGCTTTTTTATTTACCCTTGCATTGCAAACAAGCAGAGATCTGTCTCCTCCAGGATGTGTGCAGTGCTTCATTCTGAACATTTCGCTGACAGTTTGAGGATTCAGTGGCATAACGAAGCTCTTTTTAAAAACATTCCAGTGGCTTAACATACGTAAAACCCTTAAACACATAAGAACTGATTTAGAAAAATAATAACGAAACACAATAGAGATAAGAAATTTAGATAATTTAACACAGCACACCTGACTATGCTATAGGATCTAGTGAGAGCCATACAGAAACTCTGCCTATGGTAGTGGGATTGATTGTGGCATAAAAATTCTGTTTATCCACAGTTATTGGAACATTATATCAAAGACACATAGCACAAAAAAACGCTGAGTTACGGACTTCAAAACAAAATGCGTTACAACACTCGTTTGAATAAAATCAAACCCATTCTCCCTCATGCGGCTGCAAAACTAACCTTTCCCTCACCCCACAGAGTCTCAGTGTTTAACCATACTTACCTCAGCCCACTTAGAGCTAACTGTGTAGTGTGCCCCAGGATGCAGGGATCCAGCCTCAGGCACCCCAACCCCCTCACCGCCTGCCACAGGGATAGACGTACCTGCATGAATGCTTCCCGGGGTAGAGCGGCTGGCATGGTCCACTGCAGCCCCAGCCTGTCAATCTCAATTGGGACAGGATACTCTGCACAGATCATCTGCATGTTTGCTGGCTCCCGACGGCAAGCCCGGAACACCACAGGATGTGACTCAACTGCCAGGAGGCAGAGAGGAGTAGGTAAACAAGTCAGACACAGAGAGAAGCAGCTAATGAGAGGTGATGTACTGTATGCACTTGCACTGTAGCTGTTATGCGTGTGACAGAGAGATTGCACTGAATAATGTGAGGCTTTGGAGTTTGACAAACTGTTAAAAGCTGTTTAAAAAAGCAGTACAATGGCGAGGGGAAATCTCGCAACTATTGTTTAAAATATTCATGGATTCAAAGTAAATACCCTCTCTCATTTTCAGATGTATTAAAATGTCAACTACAAATTAGACTATTTCAGACTCTTTTAAGGAACATTCTGGGTTCACTATGAAGTGTGACTCATTGTTCTTTATCGTTAAAAAAGGTGGGTTAGAGTAAGGCACTTACAATGAAAGTGAATAGGGCCAATCGGTAAATTCTAAAATTAAAAGCAGCCAAAGGATGTAAACAATACGCATTTGAACCAATCAGGTGCAAACTATTTGTTTCTTTTAACAAATAATCCTTAATACCGCTTTACCAGGCCAAGGGTTAACTCAAACTGCAACTATGAGGGTCTGTGGACCCTTCCCCTGAAAGGCAGCTAACACCTCAGGAAGGCAAAAACAGGTCTCTGATTCCATGGCAACCGACTGATAACACCAGTTTATTGCTTGAAGGAATGTGAACAAAGCAACTCTGTCTAGTTCTCCCTGTTGAAAAGACAGTGGACTTTTCCCTAAATTAATTCACAGGAAAACTTTCTTTGAATAAACACATATCCTTCAGGTCATCGTGTTTATTGTTATTGTGCTTGTATATTGTCTTGTGTATGGTATACTGTTTTATGCATGTTTATGACAGATCACTAGCTAATATCACCTCATAACATCAACACATTTCATGTTTGGTATCTAAGGACTCGTCTTCAGATTATCTAATTAAGAATGTATGTTATATGTTGATATCTTTGCAACATTCAGTGTTTTAAGAAACTCTTCTATTTTGTATATCAACCTCCAATCCAGTGCATATACAAATTACCATGCTAAGAAACAAAGAGTCATAAAATATCCCTCCAAATGACCTCAACATATTTCAAAAGGCCCCACGGCAGGGTCCCGTCTTGCTTTTTCTGGATGCTGTACCCTCACCATCTCTCTGGTTTCCTGGCTAAGCCCCTGAGCCCGATGCAAATGCCTGGATGCAGCGCACTCTGCAGTCTTGTGAGACACTAAGATGATGATTTAACTCCACGGCAACACCTAAGTTTAATACCAGGCCTTGACTTTTCATGTAACTCAAGATCCACAGATTGCGAAGGATCTCTCTCCCAGCTCTCCTCTCATCTACTAATCATCAGAGTCAGGACATCTTTGGAACGCATCGCTCTTTAAACCAAGAAGAACATGATTGTCAATCCAAAACCTTGGAACCATCAGGACTTCCAGACTGCATCGGGCCCTCACCAACGAGGCAATGCAAGTATCGTACATATTTCCTAATGGTTTACCCTTAAGCCTTCTTTGCAGTTTCCCCATGTGTGAGTGTATTTATATGTTTAGTTATGTGAGTTAACGTAGAGTTAATAAAACCTTTGCACAAATTAAATGAGTTTCTGATTCTGTCTTGCAATTTAATGTCCCTTTACGATTTCGACCCATGCTACATGTTCAAATGCAGTGATACTACAAGAAGGATTTTTTTCTGTGGCAATTAAAATATCCCTTCTTAGAGTTTATATGAACTTACACTATATGTTCGCTGAATGAACAGATAGTTGATAGTAAATCTGCTGCAGATACTACAGTTCCTTGCAATTAATCATAATTAATAGTAACTATTATGTAAATTTTCCTTAATGAGCTAATATGCTACAAAAGCAACAAACATCATCAAAAGAATGAAAAATATTACAGTATAATACTGAGTGTTTTCATTTCTCAGACTTTTGATAATTCCTACATTTACATGTTTCCCTTTATGTGTTCCCCTTTTTCATACAGTCCTATTTATCATAATAAATTATCTAAATGCGCTTGATACATATAAAATATCAGAGCAATTTCGCTTTACCTTGCCAACATAAAGAGGGTCATCTCCTGTGTACTCCTCCAGGACGAAGAATTGGTTCCACACCCAGTTGCGCTTGTGTCTTTGAAGGGATGCACCCACACTAGCTTTGAAGGGCCTGAGGGAAGCCGGGCGGAGCGGGATAGAGTTCAGAGTCATCCCCCAGCAGCCCACGTCCCACTGGGCTAACAGCAACATAGTCATTCCAGTCAGTCCAGTCCACACTGCAGAGCCCATGTGCATCATTTGGATTAAAGGATGAACGTAAAAAAAGAAGGAAATAAAAAATACACTCCTCCTTATTGAACAGGCACCAGAGATCTTGAGGCTAAAAGGGTGGATCCTGGGAAACTGTGCACCACACTCAGTACTGGCGTGGGTAGCAGGGTAGAGCAGACCGTCTGACCATTGATTTATGGGAAAGACCACAGGAATGGACGATGATTGTAGCTGAAGCTCTCAAACCTGTGGTGAGAATAGACATCAGGGGGAGAGGTTAAGAAAAATCAGAGAAAGCGAAAAGAGTCAAAGAAATAAACAAAAAGAGAGTCTGGCAGCACAGATCCAGGTTTGATTTACTGTCATTTTTATAATACCACTTCACATTTGAACCCCAGATTAAGACAACATGACTTTTGGCATTTCAGAGGTTGCCGTCTGAGATGCAGGTGCAGGCAGAGCGCTACAGGTGAGCAAAATGGACATGCGGCTTTTTCCTTTGGATGGGTATTTGACAGTGCTGCTGAAAGTGGAGCACATTAATCTTTAGCACTGAAGGGAAGTGGGAAGGGAGGGGGAAACAGACAGAAAGAGAGGGGTAGAGCTCCAATGCAAAGGTTTGGAGAAATAAAGCAAATATATACCCATCTTAAGTTCCAACAAAGGAAAGAGTAGCTCCGTTTTTTAAATACCGGGCTTACGCAAGACAGCATATGGGTCAATGTCAAATAAAAGTGTTCAAACAAACAATTTAAAACACATGTATTTTGTATTCATTTTAGTTTTGTATGGTCTTGAAAAATGTCTAGGCCATTGTCAAGAAAAAAACTTAAATCACTAAAAATGTGATAAAAATAAAGTTAGTAAGCTCTAATAAAGTTGTGATCGAACTATCAAGTAAAATGCAGTATCGTTTCTGTATTACTTTAAGAGTTTGCACATCTAAATCATATAGAAATAAGATTTCAATATTTTACATGATTTATATTATAGCTTAAGTTATCCCTGCCTTGTTAAAAAAGCAATTTTCTAAGTTTTAAAGGAATTATAACAAAAGCTTATGCCAAGCTACAAGAATCTCACTGTTTTAAGAAGTTTAACACTTTTTCTTCATTATGTTGTGAGGGCAGCTGTTCACACACACACACACACACACACACAGGTATGTATTTGGAAATGAATAGTGGTCAGTTGAACGGCATTTTTACAATTTGTAATTTTTTTTTTAATAAAATAAGTAAAATTGCAGCTTGTCATCATCATACAGTACATCACATGTATGATTCTTTAATAGTAGCAGTAGTTATTTGCCAGTTACTTTCTAATCCAATGTCACTTACGGTATTTTTGTACTGTCTGAATCTCACAACGGAGTTGGTTAAGCACTTTGCTCAAGAGCACAATGGCAATGGCTCGTGAACGGCCCCACCTGGGGTTTGAACCTTCAACCTCTAGCTTAAGAGCTGCTACTGAGAACTACAAAGCCTCACCACACCGTAAAAGTGTCTTATGTAAGTGACACTGGATCTTTTTTTAATAGTATATAAAAAACCCTCATGCTCCAAATTGCAATGGAGAACTACAATTTAAAAGTGTGCACTCTAAGTTGAAGTGACAAAATTCCAGGCACAAATTTCTCCTAAGGGGTCCCTGGAGCTTCCCGGTCCGAGAGAGCCTTTTAGGTGTTTCTAACATCCTTTTAAAGTCAAACACTTACAAGTCTGGAAAAAATAGTTCAAAAGGGATTTGGATAGAGCACATATACGTCCTCTTGAGAAATCTGTCCTTCCAGCAGTTCAAACCCACAGCAGCAGGATTCACGCCCCAACAGCTTATTTTGATGTTGAAGAGGATGTCAAAATCTCCACGGAAATCCCTCGTTGTCCGAGAAAAGATGAGATCTGACCTACGCTTTCCAGGCAGAACAACTCCCATATTGGTTTTAGAGTCCATGGCAATTCGAAAACTTGCAATTATCGCAGCATGTTCATAATATTTATTACGATATTTCATGCAGGTTCAGAAGGGCTTCAAAAGGTGACGCTATTTAAAAGTGTTAAATCATTAGCATTGTTAAAAAATGTTGATCGTAATATAGGGTTTAAATGAAAGGTGTTGCAGCAATAAAGCTACGACAGATGCTGTAGCTGTGCTAAATAAGAGCATACGCAAAGCTAAGTCTCTGAAGGTGAACAGAAGAGTAAATCACAAAGCATCCCTCAGGGAATCCATTCTCTCCTTGTATTCCCTCCAAGCTCAAAAGCGCTACACTGCTGGAGGAGAACAGAACGTCTTGTGCTTTGCTTTAGAAGACCACAGTGCCAGGACCCCTCAGTGGGGAAAAGTCTCATCTAAAGCCTGTAATCTCTATCGTAAGCTTCATTTTATAGGGGAATTACAAGTGCTTAGCGACTGATTAGATCTCTATGCGTTTGACTGAGTAGATTCAACACAAGTTTTGAAAAATGGCTGACGGGTTTCAAGAAAACACAGTTATGGCAAAATAATCCGCTACACGTCTCAATTATCTCCGACCTTGAATAGTTTCATTGAAGTGCTACATGACACCACTGCTAAATAAAAAGAGCTTTGAGGCTGGAATGCTTATAAGCATAGTAAAGGCTAATAAAGAGACCTGGAAGGTGATATGGATCATTTATCAAGCTTGCATTAAAACTTTCCAAACAAGGACATGGGAAACAAGCCCTGGGATTTTTTAATGCGGTCTGTCTGAAGCAATATCTCAGGACATGTTTGCATGACATAGCATTTTTCAAATGTGACCAAATTGCTTAGGTTCCAGGCTTTACGGAAAAATTATATCGGGGGTTACAACAGAACACAAAAAGAAATACCATCTGCTTTCATTTTTCATAAATTAATGTGAAGGCAGCATGTCACAGTCTCAGATCCTGTCCAACGTTGGCACAATTAGTGAACTGAATTGAATCAACTGACTTGAGCTGTATAATGTTGGTTGTAGCTGAATTTAACTCACTAATGAACTGATGTAGAGACCTACTCCCGCGGGACCTAACGCACCGAGTGCGGTGCGGGACAAGATTTGATGGGTGATTGCGGGTGCGGGTTGCGGGAGAATATAATTATTCACAGGACTCCCACAAAATGGAATTATCTTTAAAAAAAATTACTAAAAAAATGTTCTGTTATTTAGCTACTGCACAAAAGCAACAAGAACGACAAAATAAAGTAAAAGCAATTTACAGGCACACTTTTGGGAGCTAATTCTCGCATGGTTCACGACTATAGACCCACACCGAGGCACAATGTCTGAAGAGCATGAAACAGATGGAAGCTCAGTTTGTACTTGTTTTTTCTACAATGCTGAAGGAAAAAAAGGTTAATGCATGCTCTGAAGCAGTATTAGGCCAAATGCTTCTCTGTTTGACCACTTGAGAAATCAATGTTTATTTTTTATTTAGTTTCATTGCAAAATTATGTATTTCAGTGTTCTGACAAGCTCCTCTTTCGTGTCCATGTTTATGATTCCAAAACTAAACATATTTGTTTATTTTCCATTTCTTTTTTTATTTATATTTAAAAGGGAAGCAAGTGAAACAAATAATAGAGCAGCGGAAAGAAGCGGTGAAAATAAAACTACTTATATGTTTACCTGCAGATTTTGTGGGTGGGAGCGGGACAAAACTTGAATTCTGAGGACAGTAGTGGGAGAAATTAATATATATTTTTGCGTGAGCGGATCATAATCTTGCAGTAGCGGTACAGATTTTTAAACTTTCTGATGCACTATAGATTATATTACTCCCTGCCGAGATTCAGCAGCATTTGTTCTGTTGTATTTTTCCTATTTATTTTTCCCATAGAGTCTATTAACCAAGCCAACCAGCTATAAGGTGAATCACATTACAGACTTTTATTTGACACAAAAAAATGTATTTGAAAACAGTATAAAAACACAAAGGCACACGGCTGTGTACTTAACAGCTAGTGAGGGAAAAACTACAATCCTATCAAGCATGAATGACAAATCAAATTAAAAACTATATACTATACTATACTATACTATACTATTCTTAGGTAATGTTGCTTTTCACCTTAAATTTTGTTCAAACGGATGGTTTCCACAAAAGCATAATACCAAGTTTTGCCTCTTTGTCGTTATCTATGTTTGCATCCTGCAATTGTTATTTGCTGAATTATCTTACTAATGTGGATTGTGCATCGCACAGCTCCTCAGTGAGGATGAATCTAATTTTCTTAAGTGTATGTGTGGACTGTCAGTCAACGCACAAATGTGGATATAAACTTTACTTTAGAATTCCAGATACAGAATATTGTCATTATGTCCAATAAGAAGTTTCACCAGAAATCTCTGCATCATTTGAATGTTATTAAAAGAAATAGATCTTTTTACCTCAAAACAATTTAATGTTCCTTGGAACTTGAGTGTAATCAGGGTTGGGCAATATGGAAAAAAAATTATCATATCGCGATTTTTTTCTGGGGAAATAACGATTTACGATTTTTATCCTGATTCTTTTTCAAGTTTTTTTTTAAGGCTATTTTGCAAATTACAGAGGTAGGGGTGGGTGATATGGCAAAAATATCATATAATGATTCTTTGTCATTCATTTTACTATTTTACAAGTTGTCTAGTTGTCTGAGCAAAACAGGCAAACTAATTTGCCTTTTTTATGAAAACAAAGCCTTTCAAGGTAAGAAAGTATAAAATAAAGAAGGGCAAATTCATTTTTCAAATCATTGCCGTTGTATCTTTGTTATTTGAATAGATAAACATTACAAATAAACATAATATGGATAAAACAAACTGCTTATATTTTTCAGGAAGAGTAGCTGTATTCAGCAGTATTGAATTATCAAACATGAAAGGTGAAACACGATATACTTCTACACTACATCCATCATTTACTCATTCTCAGCTCGTTTTTATCTGAATGAGTTTCTTTTTCTGTTGAACATTATATTAAATTCAATGTGGACCAGCTACTTTTTGGTTACTTAAAATATCTTATTTTATGTTTAGCACAAGAAAGAAATTAATACAGGTTTGGGACAACATGTACGTGAGTAAATAATGACACAATTATCATTTTTGAGTGAACTATCTCTTTAATGACAAGCAGCGGCATGTTTAGTTCTGTCCCTTTAAGAGCTGCATGCATCTGGCAGGTTTTTCTCTTGATTGTTTACTTTCACAAGCAACTGTGTTTTGCGCTGTGTGTTTGTGACAGTATTACCACAATCACGTGTGATAAATATCTTAGTTCAGTAATTAGGCGCTATATGGCAGGATTTTAGTGCGCGTGGACGACTTCAGGTGTTCGTGCTAGAAAACCACATTCAGCTCCTCTTGGTAGTTCTGGGCTGATTCTTCACCATTCTTAGCATCATTGATACCCCATGAGGAGAGATCTTCTGTGGGGCCCCAGTCCGAGGGACACTGACAGGGATCTTTAGCCTCTTCCATTTTCTGACAATTGCTCCAACAGTTGTTCTTTTTTCACCAAGCTGCTTGGTTATTTCCCCATAGCCCTTTCCAGCTTTTTGAAGGTCTACAATTTGGTCTCTTGTGTCTTTTGACAGCTCTTTGGTTTTGTCCATGTTGCTACTTAGACTTTGGCCGATTGTGGGGTGCACAGGTGTCTTTATGACAGGTAACGACCTCAAACAGGTGCTACTAATATAGAATCAGGAGCAGAGTGTAGCTGGTGTATTTAAAACCAAGATAACAGATCTTTGAGGGTCAGAAATTTGGCTGATAAGCAAGTGATCAAATACTTATTTGACACAGTAATAAATTGTTAAAAAAATCATACATTGTGATTTCTGGATTTTTCTTTTTAAATTATGTCTTTCACAATGGAAATGCACCTATGCTTGTAGACCCCCTCATGATTTCTAAGTAAAAGAACTTGCAAAATCACAGGGTGACCAAATACTTATTGGCCTCAAATGTATGAAATGTTTAATCGGCAAGACTTATACTTATAAGACTTATAAGACGGCGAATAATGTACTTTTGTGATTGTGAATAAGAGCAGTGTCCGGTGAGTGTAATTCTAACACTGGTATGAATGTGTTGCGTTGTACAGCATATTGAGACGGAGGTTATAAAATAGCACGATACTACAATACTCCTCGTCCACAATCAAAAATCATCATATCGTGTTTTTATTTTAGAAAATCTAATCGTTCAAATTTGATACGTTACTACAAGCTTACCATTGTGAATTGGGGTTAAGGTAAGGAGATAAATTTCAATGCTGATTAGTTATTTACTTGCTCAATAAAATCCTTTTGAATCAAAAACGTTATGAAATGCAGCTCTAACCATCTTGGAGCTCACAAAAGGTCTGTCTTCAAAGATTAGGATTCAAAATCTTTTTACCAGTGGAGAACATGAATGTAGTTTTTCCTTCTGAATTCTGACAGTTGCACTCTATCATCTTCTGAAGAGCTAAAATGGAAAATTCATTTCATAATTGATGAATTTTGCAACATTAATACTGTTATTGTCCTGTTTATTAATGTGAAGCTGCTTTGAAACAATCTGTATTGGCACGAAATTAAACAAAATGTTGCTTGTTAAAGATTCAAATCTGTTTGTGTTTTGCATTCATTCAGTTTGTTATTTTAGAGTAATCAAACAATGGATTCTGTCTAAAAAACTATTTACTGTACATTATAACTACATGCCATGGTAACTGTATGCCATGCTATCAGTGTACTATATTTGTTCCTCTTCTCTTTCCAGCCCCCCACTAACATTATTCCCCGCCCGAATCTGCTCGCTGTCGGGCTTGGCTGAGGCCCCGGACTTTGTGTTCAGCACAGATCGCCCAAATGGTCTGGGACAGGATGATGAAGTCTCATTAGCCCCCCATGCCATCTGACGAGAGGAGCTGAAGCTACAGCGCAGACCGCCCTGTGAGAGAGCGCCCACAGCCACAGCCAGAGATTCAGCTCCAAAAACCCATCTCAACACACTCTTTAGTCATAGCCCCCCTGCGGTGCAAGAGCGATTGTGGCACTCATCAGGGACAGTATGCTCCAACACAGAGCAAAGCAAGGCTCCTGGCATCTGGACATCAAACACAGCACAGTGCGGAGTGGTAGCATATGGCCTTCTTATTATTGCTGCCCTTCGCTGTGCAGACTCTTGAGGGTGACTACGACAAGATTACGCAAGGATCTGGGCTGGATATGACTGCTTATGAGCATGCAACATGAAAAATTCTAATAAAGAATACATTTATAATGACTATTTCTTACAGAGTTTCATTACACGCTTCACTACAAAAAAACTGCTCATATAGTATTTTTGTAATAAATTCTTTATGCACAAAGCTGCCACTTAAATTCGAAAGGTCTGGGACAAAATGTTTATGCAACCTCATGAGGTGATCCTTGAAAAATTAGCATATTATAATTTCTCACACAAGCATATTGCACTTCTTATCCGTAATATTTTTTTTCCCCCAATATAAAAATAAAACAAATACATTTTACAAGAAATACTGCTTTTTTCAAGTTTACCTTAAAGTGATACTCCTTGTTTCTTTATATTTAATTGTGAAATTTACTACCAGATGTTGTTTTTTTTTCACTGTACAGCATGACTTGGCAAAACTACAGGAATCTCACATCAATCTAAAATTATGAATTTACCAACAGTGAGTCCCAATTTCATATCTTTCCTTAGAGCCCCCCAAAAAATCAAAGACAGACATAGAACATATACATATACATACAGACATATACACCATATAAAAATCTTAGGACCTCCATATAACAGGAAAACATTTTTGGTCATCCCTCCCTGACAATAACCTTGACCATGCACTGGCACAAAAGTGCAAAACAGGCTCCAACCAGATGTCAAAACACGAAATAAGCAATTAAGCAACAACACAATAACAACTACATATTCTACGAATAATACAGAAAATCACTTTACTGCGAAAAACCCACACACACCCAAAACCACAATTAATTTTTCATCAACTTGGCCCTCACGGTTCACTCAAAGCGCCACCTAGCGGCCGCTGGCTTCACATTGCAAGTGAAGTTTCTACTACGAGCCTCGGTGCTGTTGTTGGCATTGCAGTGGCGTCCTGACAGGGAGGTTTTTGATATCGATACGGAGGTGTGAGGAAAATCTGCACCTCTGTACCTGTGAAATCTGCACTTGTTTTGGTACAACAATACACAAACAACAAACAAAAGCCTCTAACTCTCACGGAGGTATTTTCACATCAAAAAGTCTTTCACAGTCACACTACAGACGACGGTATTTGCATCACAAATGCGAGTCCCTGGCAAGATCCCAAGTATTGCTCTTAGGACTGAGAAATTGTACTTCGTAGCGACTCGATTAATATGCTGACTGCCAGACCTTAACTTTTGAACATCACAGATGCTCCTGAGGGAAAAGCGCTGAATATTAAAACATCACAGGCAGTGATGGAAAACTTTAAGAGCGGCTCCTAAAAAATCTTAACGCTGACCACACTGTTCGACAATATCTGAAAGTGCATAGCGCGTGAATATATGTATTGACGTTACATTACATTTCATTGTTCTTCCTTTATTTCATATTTCTATTTTCCTTGTGCCGTATGCCACACTTTAACTAAAGTAGCCTACGTTATATTACACAGGTAATTTATGAAAAATCTAAAATACATTAAAATGATAACAAATATTGTCACAGCAGTATTGCGGTTTTTTCAACTTTTAGATTGCTATAATATGATTCTGTAGCTTCCTGATGTGTAAACGTGCACTGCAACCTACATTCAGTCCGTACGATATTGCACCTTAGCAAACACTGCATATATATCAGACTCACCTTTTCCTCCTTCGCGTGTTTGTAAATTGTGAACGTTTTCGCGAAAATGCAGAAGGATTCCGTAACGTCGCAGCCGCTCTAGACGCGCTCTTCCCGAGTGAGTGAAGGAAACATCTTAAGGAGCATCCCTGCACTACAGGCGTCTTTCCCTCCGTTCCGCTCAATCACTGCGCTGCTCGCTCACACTCCGCGCGTCTACAATAAGCCCTATTGAGAAGCCACAGCTGCAGCGAACCTCAGCCAGGGGAGAGCACTGTGGAGAGACTCACAAAGGGACCACAACACTGTCGGCCATCCGTGAAGCATGCCTCGGGAGCCTCAGTCCCCACAAACTCTGGGAAAACAGTGGTTACGCGCAACTTAATTTCTCTAGTGAAAGTGGCTGACAAAATGGACAAGTCTCAGTGTGCTACAGGAGCATCGCTCATCAGGGAAACGTTGCACTGAGGGGAGGTGCCGATGTCAGTCAGCGTATCCAAGGTGCCGCGGCGATTGTTGGATTCTAGGGGGCCACCGAGGGGCCAAAGTGTGCAGAAAGGGACCAAATTAAAACCTCGTCAAGATGATTCTGTGTTCTTGAGATGTGGGTTCAAGAACTTGCATTTTTCAAGATGTTTAAGAAAATCAAGTTCCTAAACAAATCTAAACTTTATCTGTCGAAACGATGGAAAAAAAATAAACATTAATTTAATTCTCATTACATGACAGAGGCTTAAAATAAAGCATTATTAACATAAAATGAAATTATTGAATTGTTGTCACCATAAAATTAATACATTGAATTAAAAATTGCACTGGTTATTCCAAGTGTGTCTGTGTGTATGCAGTGTATACTATATTACCTGTAGTGACAGCTTCTGTGCTTTTATTGCTCAGAGTGAACTTATGTGTTATGTAAATGCCTTTGTGTGTTTACATCTATACATGCCATATACCTAGAAAAAGTCCTATGCCTGCTAAATGTTACCTTGGGTTTTTCTACAGCTCACTTGTTTTAGACTATTACGAGGTGCTTTGGAAGCCTGTCTGAAACCATTTTCCGTAAGCGATGCCTTTATACACAAAACACTGACTGGGAAGTGAATGACTGGACAACCAGACAACTGCCTTCAGTTTCTGATGCAGCGCTGGGATGTTTCACTGTTTTTATCAGTCCGCTTGTCACTGTTCAATGTGTGCGGTGCTGAGAGGAAGCAGATTTGCCTGGAGTGAGAAGCCTTTTTTTGAAAGTTGGAGAGCTGGTATTTTCTCTCTTGCAATAGAAACAGAGATGTGTTTTTTTTGTTGTTGTTGTTGTTGTTAAAAGTAAAATTTTTGCATTTTTTTTATTGCCTTATGAGGTTTTCTCTTACAGAGAGTTAACAGAAAACATGGAGTGGTTCGAGGGCAGAGGGTGCTTTTGTATCAGTCTGGTTAGCCGGGTTACTTCGAGCTTCCTGATGTGAGGCTTGTATTAGTCCATGGAGTGAGCCTGCACTGGGACAATGAGACTCCATTGAGAGGCAGCCCAGTATTTCAGTACAGGTAATGGGTGTAACGATGTCTGCCATGTCAATCAATTATCTCTTTTCTTCAAGTCCTGCTTTGGGTAGACAGAAAAAATCTGTCCCACCTCTCAACTGCAAACTCCAGTCCAGACTTAGATCTGTGCATTGCTGTGTGTTTGCTTTGGCATATTTTACTTTAAAAATAAACATACAACTAACTAGTTTTTGTCAGAAACATTTGTTAACATACGGTTAAAATCTCAATAATACTGCAAAAGAATTACAGTATATTTCCATCTACAAAAAGCAAGTACAAGATGGAATCCAGAGCCTGGAACCACATTAAAATGTATGTGCTCTGTAAGACAAACATTTGGACATGAGCTGCAGTGTATATCATAAGAAATATATGCAAATATTTTGTTTGTGGCCTGTGCTTCTGTGCCTTCACCACTAGCCAGGGTGTATTTGCATGCTCTGCTTCTTCGTGGATCTAATAACATCAAGCATGATTCCTGTCCTTTTATTTCGACATTGGATATTACAGACATGTATTATTACTTGACATTTAATGTTACATTAAGAATGGATATGGCTTACTGGCATGCTTGAATGAAAAGTTAAATTAAGGCTGAAGTCTTCTGTATCTTGTCCTCTTCACCCTCTCTTCAAAGCAAAATAAATATTCACTGTACCTAATGTAATAATTTTAACCTTCCTTCAAATGTAATAGCCTGACATTTTTTCTGACATTGTGAAAGAAAAGAATCAAGTTTGTTTATGGGAATTACAACATGTCCAAAAAAAGCTCCCAATGAGAAAGTGTGCTCGTGTCTATCTTCCAACTCCAGTATGATTTTAGTCACATAGCTGCAAGGCTCCTCGGGCTCAATCCCTCTGTGACCTAAAACAAATAAGAGAAACTTTATATTGAAGAGAGTCCTCTAATCCAGCTGCGAGCATTACTTTATGAAAAACTTAATTAACTGTTGCTGGCTTATGTCACCGTCAATAGACCTATGCTTTCAACAGCAGTGCTGAGCCAGTCAAAACTACACAAATGCATCAACTCCTCAATTACAGTGGGACACTCTGCAGTGTCACATTGCCCTGGATTAACCAACATGGGCGACAGCTAGAGCCCTGAGCTTCACTGAGCTACTCTGAGTCCAATGTTCTTGCATTTAATCCCACAGTTGAGAAGCGCTGAGGCAGTATTTGTTTGAAGTAGTTCATAGTAGACCAGATCTCCAGTTCGTACGTGAGGGGAAAGAGGCAGAATCTTTAGACAAGGTTTAATTTTTTTTTGCTACTGTACAGTTGTGGCAGTGTGTGGCATTCACAGAAAGAACCAGAGCTTGCCCTTGATACTAAAGGACACTGTCAATGTGTGGGGGAGTTTGTGATCCAAGTAAGTGTCGGCCTTGTGATACTGCATTTGCTTTAAGTGCACAATTTAACAAGTAGGGCCAGCGAGTGCACAGAGCACTGTGAGACTGCACAGAAGCTAAGAAAACATTTTTAGGGGTTGCCTCAAAGGTGAAGTGGTGTTCTGGAGAACGCGATTCATACTCCAATGGCACACACTTGCCTTTTGTCTTCTTTAGCAACCTACTAAAGATCCAAATAAAGCATCCACAGAAACTGACATTTTTGGGTGAAGATAACTTTGTAGTCCAATCAAGTCCAATTCATCAAGGCCAGTATTCATAGACAAAAAGGAAAATAAGTTAAACAACCTGTCGAAAAAAAGCACGCTTTGCTCCAAGATTTTACTGACAAAAAGCAATCATATGTAGTATAACTGAGCAACAATTAAATATAAATCTGTCTTAAAAGAATTTTAATATAAATATATGTTGTAATTGCTTTCTATATCACTTTATGGCTTGTACTTATTCCTTGTGCCTTGTCACAGACCAACATTATAAAAAGGTGGAATATCTGAAACAGTTCTGGACACAATACAAGGCAAAAGCTCCATTCCAGCCACCCCATCAGTCGATGACATCTGGGTTTTACAACACTAAAGCCAACCAGGACAGGCACAAAGCCACATCTTGACGGTGTTGTTTTATAGCAATGGTGCTTCAAGACTGGCACTGAAACAGCTCCCTCCCTACAAAAGTCCTTTCCCAACTTGAGCGTGTGAAAATGGTTTTCCAGAACCTTCACTCTCTGAGTTTTCAACCTCCACCCAATCGACGGAGAGACCATCACAAGAACAGCTAAAGGCACACACAACCTCTGTGAGAACTTAAGTTAAACCACAACCATAATCCAAGATACCTCCTATAAATAAACTGTATTATAGATCTCTTAGATTTTTTTCCCCCCTATATTTTGATGTCCAGTCCTCTGTACTACTTTAGCTTGCACTTAAAACTTTCTTAACGTTCTTTATTTGGATAAATATATCTAAATGACTAAATGTACGCACAAATGTACTGTATACTACTTTTGAAAAGATTTGATTGGGGAGGACAGTCTTCAGCGTCACAAGATGCTAGGTGCTCTAGAAACATTTTTTATTACCAATGTTGAAAACAACTCATTATTTGATGAACAGAAAGCTCAAAAGTAGCATTTATTTGAAATTGAACTAATGTTTCAGTTTCTTTCTAAGTCTCTTTCAAAGTGTAGCTTTGTTTCGCAGTAGTAAAAATATCGCTAAACCCATCTGTTTGATAAAACTGAATAGTCATTACTAATGATTGGATGGATGAGTGGATAGATAGATCGATGGTTGGATGGAAGAATGCATGGATGGATGGATGGGTATGGTGGGTATATTTGTCTCCTCTAATGGACACATGGGGCCTTCCACCTTGGTCATTTTGGCAGCTCTCTGATGATTGATTGGTCTTCTAGGAGATCATCTCTGCACTCAAAGCAATGAATGTAGTTCATCCAAAAAATGAAAATTCTGTCATTTACTCACCGAGGGCCTCATGTCATTCCAAAATGATATGACTCTCTTTCTTATGTAGAACACAAAGGAAGATTTTCCCCCAAAAAAAGTTACACAAAAGAGTGAGACCATTTTAAATTTGTGGTGGCTTTTTAAGCATGTAAAAGTTGGCGGCGTGGAAAAGAACTGATCAATCAGCAACTACAGCTTGCAGTTTGATAGAGGTTGACAGAAAGTATTGCTACTATAAAAACACTGAGGGATAAAAGAGTTTATTAAAAATGGCATAATTGAATTTAAACCAGTTTAACAAAGTATTTCCTATGCCAGCGACAAGTGCTTTTGTTCTAGTTTCACTCCATCTCTGTTTAAGTCCACTTGTGTTTGGCTTGTGCCCCCCACTAGAGCACCACACCAGAAGCATACGGCACCATGGAAACCCTGTGTCTCCGAGGTTAAGCAACAGAGTGAAAATAATGCTTCTTTTGTATCAGTCTGGTTACCGCAGTTTCCTAGCTGGGCTACTTCGAGCTTCCTGATGTGAGGCTCGTATTAGTCCATGGAGTGAGCCTGCACTGGGACAATGAGACTCCATTGAGAGGCAGCCCAGTATTTCAGAACAGGTAATGGGTGTAACGATGTCTGCCATGTCAATCAATTATCTCTTTTCTTCAAGTCCTGCTCCCAGGCAGCATAAATTACCCCACATTCTTGACTGATAATAGGGAGGCAGCGCTTATGTATTTCCTGGAAGAACACATTTCGACCACACGTATGCCCTATTGTGCTCGGTTTTCACGCTCACTACGCTACCAGGATCATGATAATTTGCTGTTTTTTGAAAATAATATGGTTCACATTGGCAAAAACTATTAACCTTGGTGCAGATGTTACGAGTTCATTCGCTCATGCGGCCTGTCGTACCATACGGTTATTATTACGGGCTGTAGTTACACAACAACACATACAAAAAATAAATAAATACAACACCACAATGTTGTCGCAGGTCTATCAAAACAACTTTTTCACGAAACAGGAGCTAAAAACAGCTTTGACGCTTCATAGCGTTCCACTACAACAGCACCAAACACCAAAGGTGACATAAAATAATAAGTGCGAAAATATTTAAAACATGTGTTTATTTGTGTCAAGCAAAGTAATGAACTGGCCAAAGCAAAGCATTCCCTTCAGGCAGAGTGTATTAAGCTTCATAATTAAATGACGATTCGCTTTTCCTCCGTTTCCTTAAGGGGCTGGGGGAGGGGGCATTCACATGATTCTCGTCAGTGTCTAAAGAGTGAATGGAGTGACAGGCAGAACACAATAAACCCCAACCCAACTCTACTGGCTCTCAAAAGCCAGAAAATTGCATCAATCTCCTCCCCTGGTTTAAAAGGAGGAGAACAAAACTGTCACTGCTCTTTTTCGGTTATCTCAATGCTTTCTCTTTGGCTTGGCGCTCGCTCTGGCCTTCCTCGGGAGACTGACCGTGTCTTCAATCAATCAGGCTCTTATTGAAGGGTAGCAGATGTCACCAACACTGGGGCACCAACTCAGTGACCCGCCCCCGAACCGCACACATCTCTCTCCTCTATTGATCAGGAGACGCACAGAGGGAGAGGGCGGATTTTAAGATGGGCGCCTTTGTGCGTCTACAGTTTCATCTCCTGCGGGGCGTGTGCATGTGCACATGCTTCAACGCTCGTGCTGAAAGACTTGGGGCCCGTCTTGCTCTTATTCACACGGTTGGGCCCCGTCATCACGCCTGTGAACAAATCCTCTTCTTTAACCACTCTCTCTGATAAACAGATGCACTGTGACCAATCAGAGTGGTGGAGGCCACAACTGAGGGTGTGAACATATTTAGCTTCTGTTTCAAAGGAGCTGCAGCCATTCAAGCCACTTTTACACATGCTTTGGGTCACTTCAACAAAGCACCATGGGATTGGATTGGATACAGTCAATATGCAGCCATGTTGTACACATAGTTTGAACCAGGCCTGTCAGGGATACAATGAAGTGAGCATCTTTAAATGACAAGAAGATGACGACGGAGGAGGCTACAGAGATTACGCTGATACACCTAATTAGGGCATGAAAATCCATTTCAAGGGGAGAGTCAGTGGAAGGCCGAGATGAAAAGGAACTAGGATAGATTAGTGTTAGGCCAGAAACATGGCTAATACGTGCGAAAGCCCTAAAGAATCCCTTTTGACTGATCTCTCTAATTTTTATCAGTTGTAATCCAACCCCAAGATAAATGGGTGTTTATCTATGTCAGGCAACTTCCTCTGCTTTACTGCTAAAGTGTCCCTCCAGAAGCCTGTCTGCCTACATCAGCAACAAGATTGTTTTGAGTAAACACTCAACACATCTGAAAACACATCTGAAAAGCTCTCCCAGATGTTGCCGCTGCTGTCATTGCCTTCGGGCGCTTCAGAATAAGGAGAGCCATTGTATCTCAGGTGTGCCACTTTTTCAAGCGTGTGAGTTAAGCGCTTGGGATTAATACCTCGTGAAAATCATGAGTGCATTTCCATGAAGGGGGAAGAGGACTTTTCCCGTCTCGTTTCTAATGAAAGAGGAACAACTGTGGCCGAAAAGATATACAGATTGAAAATCTGGCAGCTGTAAGATGTAGAGCAAGTATTTATGACTCTGCACTATTTTGGGGTCATTAATAAAATAAGAAAAACAAAGTTTTTATTTTTTGGTCAAAACTTGTTAAGAGTTTACTTTTTAAACAGTGTTTAATTTCTCAGATTTTATTGAAAGGACACAGCAAAATGTATTCAGTTCTTCATTCATTGTCAAATTTGTACAATTAAAACATTTTTTAAACATGCCATACAGATACATTTTCTTTTTAATGATCTTGGGAACCTCTGGGGGTACAACAACTGGTCACTGGGGCAGCACTCTAAAAGGAACATCTTTGTACCTCATTTAGCAATTTTCTTATTGTGTAAATGAATGCATAAAAATAAAGTTAGTATAGAGAAAAAAAAAACTATATAGTCAAAGACAATTTTTTTTAAATATTATTATTATAAGTTCACTTAAATTCATAAATTTTAAATTTAAATTTTGTTCTGTAATAGTTTATGCCAATTAAATGAAAAAAAAAGAAAGAAAAGAATATATTTGTAATTTAACATTTTAATGTTAAGCATAAATATGTTTTTAACCGACTGACAGTGCTTGGATATACATATATATAAGCTACGTTGAAATCATGGTCATGAATTCCCCCTCTTTGGCACTGATAAATGGCACGGGGCAGTAATCTTCTGCTTCCATGAGTAGAATGCCATACCTATGACTGTTTATGCCAAACACAAGCACACTATAAAATAATGAGGCATGCAGCAACGCAGGCATTGTTCATGTGACAGAAATGCTCTTGAAGGGCCTAGCTGTCCACCTCCTAATGTTATGCATAAAGCCTCATTTGTCCCTGTGGCTTACTACTTTACAGCGACTGCCACCTGTTTGTGTGACTGTGAGCTTGAATCCTGCTTAGAACAAACCAGCAGAAAAAGACATACTACAACCTCTGATAGAGAAAACTAAAAATATAGAATCTTTCACAGGTCTAAAAATAATTAGCATTCATCTAGTGAAAATACATTCTCTACTGGGGAGAGACAGCCGTCTTTTTAAGTGTTTATTATACGTCAGCAATAGTGTGTGGAATAGCAAAATTTGGAATTTAGGAACTGGCTCTCTTTCAAATTCATGAGTTCGAATCTTAATGGAAGATCAAATTGGAATTTTAACTCCAGTGACATTCACTGAATTGTGATTTTAAGAGGAAATTATACACAGTCATACAAAAGTGGAACTTAATTAGTCTAAAACATTTAGCGACAAGGTTTTTAATAATTACATAATTAATTGCTACCTACTGCCTGAATCTAGTGCAGTGCTTCTCAACCCTTTTGACTTTGAGTTCCACAAAATTTCCTCTGGTGTTTCTGCTGTAATTATGACAATTAAAAGTTATTCTCTGCATAAAAAGAAAAGAAAAATATTTTATTGGTGAACATTGAAGTACCCCTATTATGGGTTATTAAAGGCAGCCCTCAAAAACAGACTAACAAACTTTTTTTTTACCTTATTTATTCAACAACTTCCAAATAATTAGTTCAACTATTTATTTCTTCAAACCTTTAGCGTGACAGATTGACCGACCCAAAACAAACTAAGGACATGGAATTGGCAGCACTCCTCAGCACGCTTATCTGGACAATACCCGCCGTTCGAGGACTTTGTTAAGGAGTTCTGCAAACTCACTGAGCGGTCGGGCCTCGAGGACGCCGCCATCATGGCGGCATTTAAAACCAGTGCCTGCCATCACCGCCCCGTGGGGCTCCCGGACACCGCTTAACTGAGATAAAATACGGTGGCAGTATTCCTGAGTCCGGTGACTGGATTCCAGTCCATAGTTTCATAGTCCGGTTCCAGAGTTTCCGGTTTCCCGCAGATTCCAGTCCAGATCCAGAGTGTTGGTCAGAGATGCCGGACTTGATTCCTGTGGATTCCAATCCACAGCTGTTGGGTCCAAGCCTGAATCATGGCCAAGAGATCCTTTGCCAGATCTGGTGTTCGAGTCATGCCAAGTGAATTGAGCCATGTGCGTCCGAAGCTCCAGATCCGCCATGGCCGCCTAAGGGTTAAGATCCGCCAGGGCTCCTGCGGAACCTCGTCATGCCCTGGAGGCCTCCAGAGACTCTGCCCCTTCCAGCCACCAGGGCATTCACACACCCACCCTATCGATATGTAACAGTGTCTGTTTTGGTTTTGTTTTGATTTCTCACATGCTTGTTCTGACCTTATTTGGAGTTCCTGTCTTGTCATTACTTGATTTGTTCCCAGCCGTGTCTCACAGGTGTTCCCAGGTCCATCTTGTTTCCTTGTGTATTTAATCCATGTTTTTGAATTCTACCTTGTTGGTCGATGTTAATGTCATGCGTTTTTGACTGCTGTCTTGTTTGTCATGTTGTGTTTTTCTGAACTTTATTAAATCTTATCTCTTTCATTCATCCCGTGTCAAAGTGGCTCCTAGTGGCAAAGAATGAATTTGCATTTTCATTTACTTCAGCATGAAACGGCTTGGGTCTTGTTTTAAAAACGACTAGTCTCAATGATTCAGAGTCTTATTTTAAGAGACAATAACTTTATGCATGGTGCACTTTCAGATTAAAAACTTTACAGGATGTTTTCATTCACTTCACAACAGCTGTGTTACAAACTGAATTAAAGGTCATTTTCAAAAATCCACAATAGGGATATTTATACTTTAATATTAGACTTAAATCAAATAATTCATTGAACTACTGTATATATTTGTATATTATTGAAGCATTGATTTATATTGCATGAAACCTCATGTTGTATGACGAACATGTTTATGGTTAATTATGGGACACTCAACCCTACACTTAGTGTAATCCATTGAATTAGGTTAAGTTCTATATCCTTAAAATCAAATAAAAAACATTATTGTTTTGAACCCTGCTGACTTATTCTTTTTCAATGATGTTATAAAATAATGAAAGCTGTCGAAGGCCGGGTAACTGAGCAGGTGAAGTGATAATGCACAAAGCCTTTTCTTCAGGTACTGATCTTATTGAACAAGTCTAGATCAACAAGGTATTAGTCTCTAAAGAGCATGCTGTGGGAAGTGTATTAATGCCACCGCACTCTGTAAAGGGATCACTGAATGAAGTGTCTTTTCATGTAATAGAGTTTGGTCTTCATGAGACTAATCAGAAGTTGAAGAGGCACCTCGATATGCAAAGCCTTTCTGGTCGACTTTTCTCATTTTTTGAGAGGGATTGGAGGGATTTGAGTCAAGTTGCATCTGTCAAAAGAGGCAAAAGCGCACATAAACAACTCTAAACAGTTTTGCTCATCAGTCAACAGCTGAGACGCTTCGCCTTGATTCATTTTCTCAGCTGTAAAGATTTGTCCTCTCATAATTCAATTATTTCTCATTCAATCACGCTCCATTAGATCATGATCACTCCCAGCTCGCCTCGTTACCACAGGAAACACAATCAGGGTGATTCGGTGGTGACAGTCTCAACGCTTCTCTATGAAATGACTGCTTGTGTGTTTGGATACATTTCATTATGTGATATGGCACATCATAGTACTCTCTCTGCAGGCTGCCCTGAATGATAGAATACTTTATATTCACTAAGTAGAACTGGCTTTCATGGCATTAATGTGAATATGTGTAGCAGTGTAGCCTTACATATATAAAAGACAGCCATAATTTATGTTTATTAGTGTAACAATTTCAAATTAGTACAAATAAGCATAAATGATTACGGAAATAGTTTTCTACATTTCCATTCTCAGGAATCAGCCAGAGGCGCTTTGATGTGATGTGAAAAAAAGAAAACATCTGGGGAACATTAAAGAGTTGACCAGAACTACATAGAGCACCTGTGATTGGCTGAGCTTAATCATCCCTCTGCTCCTCCAGAACCTGATGCATGATAAAACAGGTACAAATAATTGCAGACTGGACCTCACTTTGAGTTTGGGACACGTTTTCCATAATTGCCTCATCCCTTATAATCCCTGTGTTGTGTTTAATCCCTTCATTTTTTATAGACGTTATAATAATTATCATTTAGGAGCAGATAATTACAGTAACCTTCACATCTTAAGAAAAGCAACTATTGCACAGATAATTCACATGCACACAGGTTTGCGCTACAAGTATGTATTGGCCTTCTGAAGAAGAACAAAAACTGCAAGCACAGTAATCCCATTGTGGAAAGTTTCATGCAAGTTAAAAAAATAAATAAATAAATAAACTCTGTGTACAATGTAATGATCAAAAGCTGCAGGTCACTCTTTGAATGTTGGCTTCGACGAATTCACTGAGCAAGAAAATAAATCTGAAGAAACGCAGAGTCTTTATGAGTGCAGGTCAGGGGTCTGTGAAGTAGGTGTTTAACTGTAGGTGCAAAAGTCTAAGAAGTTCAGTCATTAGGAGTCATGCAGGCTTGTCATGAACATTTACTGCCCCTGGCCTTTACTTCTATATGGTCAGCGCTCCAATTTAAGGCTACATGGGTGTTCCTTTGCTTTGTGCAACTTAACTTACTACTATTGCTCTCTATTTTTCTGCAATTACTAACTTGATACAGCTTGAAAAAGCTAACAAAAAGGGTACATTTTCAAAAACTTGTTTTATATCTGAACATAAAGACATTACATTTCTTATAGTAAAACAACAACACAGCTGTGAGATTGTCATTTAGTTTTAACAGCAACAAATAAGCATATTTTAGATGCCAGGCGTTTCCTCATCTTATTTCTTTTTTCTTTTTTAATTGATAATCAATTCAATTATGTTTGTGTCATAATCAAGGTAAGAGGGGTTCAGGTTCAAATGCAATAGAAGGGTTATTAAGCTCAGGGTCAAAACAGCCAAGTTCAAATACCGGCAAACACAATCCACAGGGTGAGACAAAAACGTAGATATTTTATATATATATTTTGCAAAAAATATGGTTTCGAGAGGATCGTGTACGCAGTAATAACCGCCGCGTAGGTTTCACTCCCGGCCTCCCCAGTCCCCTTCCCCTACCTCCGCTTAGGGCTTTTTCTACTCTATCCCACCTCCGCTGAGGTTGCCTAACCTCTGCGTAGGTTTCACTCCCGGCCTCCGCGTAGGCCTCCCAGTCCCTTTTCCCTACCTCCGCCGAGGGCTTTTTCTACTCTATCCCACCTCCGCTGAGGTTGCCAAACCTCCGCGTAGGTTTCACTCCCGGCCTCCGCGTAGGCCTCCCAGTCCCCTTCCACTACCTCCGCCGAGGGCTTTTCTACTCTATCCCACCTCCGCTGAGGTTGCCAAACCTCCGCGTAGGTTTCACTCCCGGCCTCCGCGTAGGCTTTCCAGTCCCTCACCCCAGCAAACCACTTCCCCACCCTTCCCTACCAAGCTACCAAACCTCCGCGAAGGTTTACTCCCAGCCTCCGCGCAGGCTTCCCAGTCCCCTTTCCCAGCCAACCATCTCCCTCCTACCTCCGCCGAGGTTCCTCATACCTCCGCGAAGGTTCCATTCCCCGCCTCCGCGCAGGCTTCCCACCCCTTTTCAGCAATCATTTTCTCTCCTACCTCCGCCAAGGTTCCTCATACCTCCGCGAAGGTTTTAATCCCAGCCTCCGCGCAGGCTTACTTACCCCCAGCTAAACAATCTTCCTTACCTCCGCCGAGGTTCCCCATACCTCCGCGAAGGTATTTTTCTAAGCCTACTTTTAGGCTTACTATCCTCCATCCACCTATCCCTTATCCCACCTAATTACTGTCCTCTTTTCCGCTCATACCACCACAGTGGTATGCTTCCAAGCCTTCCCTATTCTTCATCTCACCTAATCCTAAAAACCCTTAGACCCAGCACCCTCTTAACACGCTCTTTTGGCCGCACAAATTTGGCTGCTGTCTCTAAAGCTCTTTTTGGGGGCAGACGGAGAACGAGCCGAACGCCGAACCCTCACGCACACCCTCGCTAGGGTTCTTTTCCCTAGGGTTCGGAGTTCGCCGTTTTCCCGGCTCGCTCCCCAGACAGCTCGCCAAATTTGCGCTATACATATACTCTATTTATTACCAGGAAACGAAAACTCTTGAAATCCAACTAAATTAAGACTGAAATATGTCTTTACCTGAATTTCCTGTGTGCGAATTTGAATGGCACTAGGATTGTCTGGAATGGCACCATCATCGCTGAGCCGTTTCTCAAATCCTGAGACAGTGCTATCCATTTTCTTCAGCTGTCTCTCCAACACCATAGAAGCATTTGCTCTATTGTTAGAAAAAAATGCAACAGAGTTGCATTTATATTACAATTGCACTTAACTCAGTTTGAGTTAAAACATCTGGAATTCTAGCATTTTCTATAATAATAAATTTGTAATTATACATACTTCTTTCTGTAGAGATCAATGAGAGCAGCTAGACTGTCTTGTTTGTTTTTGGCATCACTGATTTTTTGAGGTAGAGTTGAAGAGGTTGGCCCATTAATGTCCTTTGAAAGTAGAGGTTCCAGGTCTTTTTGGGCTGCAACCCTCTGTTTTTCCAACTGCTGGAGAGCTGCAGCTGTTCTCTATTTAGAGAATAACAATCTCAAATTATGTTAAATATGGTGCTTTTGTTCCACTGACATTTTTTTTGCCAGAAACAATTGTTTTAGAGCAATTCAACTCTGTTCCTGAAGCCCCCAACACCAGAACATTTTGAATGTCTGACACATCCATTTCAGACCTTGAGGTCTGAATAGTAATGCACTCATATTAAGGTTGATTAAATCAAAATGATATTAGTTTTTATTGCATATTAATCTTTAATGCAATTTACCTCTAGTTAGATATATAAAAAATGTCTCACCTCTTGCTCCTTCAAACGTTTATTGAGGTCTGTGGTAGGATCAGTGCGGTTCAGTGGAGCTCTTAGACTGCTCAGAGTATCCATCTCAACTTGAGCTAGATCTTTGTCCATCTGGTTTAGGCGGCTAGCTAGCTCAGCAGCTTTGGAGTTCTCTTCAGCTCTTGGAGCAGGAACTTATGACAAACAAACAATAAATAAATATACTGTACAGATTTATTATCTTTCAGGTAAGATCAGTACTTATTTGTTTATGTGCACCATACACTTTCTGCAAAATCAAATCATTAATAAAATTGCATTAAATTTAACTGTGAATCATCTTGATTTGAATCTTTCTGAGTTTACAAAACTCGTTCTTAAATCTGCTCAAAACCAAATAAATCATGATTTATCACTATTCGCCCAAACATTCAAATAATGTATTAACTGTGGTTACAATTATTCATGAGATAGTAAAATGCATTATATGGGGCATTAGAGAGCATACTTATACATTAATTAAAGCTTGCTTATAATATATTATACATAAAGGCATTAAGTAAAGTGTTACCCCCAAATATCATCTGGTGTAAATAACTTTGTTTGCATGCATTATTTTTATTCAAAATCTCTACAGCACTTAACAGTTGAAATGTGAAATCAGTGTTGAAATTAGTTTAATTACCTGGAGCCTGTAAAACAGGGGCCTTTGATGGTTGATTGTTTAACGAAGTTCTTAAAGCAGCCCGTCTTTTCTTTAGATCTTCCAACTCTTTGCCTAGCCTGCTTATGCAAATTATTATAAATTATTATTAGTTATTCTTGGTTATTGTAGGTTTTACTCATTAGACTTTAGCATATCTTAAGGATCCACTACAAAGTTTAGAACAGCTGAGTGATTATTAGAATATTAGGGTTATAATTGTGATAATTGAATATTCATTATCAGATACTGATCTAATATAATTACTATACTCTGAATATCCAAAAATAGTTCAAGAATAGCTCAAGAACTCTATTTTATTCTCTTACAATTTTATTACTTCAGATTAGTCAAAAAGTACTTCCATTGTTCCAGAAACTAGTTTCCCTTCTTAAAGAGATTTTTAGCGCTAGTGGCAACATAGTGTCATGTCATAAAGCATCTCTTGAACAAATAAAGAAGCTTTCAGAATGCACTTTTTGTTTATTTTTCAGAATGTTACATCAAAAAAAATCTTGTGTGTGATTGTGTCTTTGCACTTGCAAAAATTTGAATGTGCTTAGAAACAACAGTTCTTTCCTTTTTTGTAATTGATTAAAAAAATCACTCAGCTTTTTAATTATTAAAATACAAAAATTTGAGAATTTTAAAATGTGGAAAATTTAGATATTACACTGTAGATGTATTACCCAGCCCTTCTTCAGACTAAGAAAATTAGTTGGGGGTTTTTCTTACAGGTCAACTCTGTTGATGGCATCAGGATCAGGTGGAGGAATCATAAAGCAAACTCCAGGAAATGTTTTTATTGTTCCATCATTGGACTGAACCTCCCAGTTATCACTGTCTGTGTTGGACTTCAGATTAAACAGCTCTCCTCTGTTCAAAGAAGCCTGAGAAAAATCCAGATGATTTAAAAAATGAATAGAAAAATGTAAAATTAGTAACCAATCGAGGTACATGTTAGAAAAAAATCTTTAACATTAAATTTTTTATTAGAGATTCTAACCTTGGGTGTCTTCCAGTCACACAGAGACTCAACTGTAGTAGTTTTGCTTGGAGGAGTGCGACGAAGCTTTAGTGGTGAAATAGAGGTGCTTCGTTTTCTCAGGTCAGCCAACAGCTGCTCGTTGCGCTGTAGAGGCCTTTCCTCAGCCTGTAGACACACAGAGTACACAATATTGACACATACAGAGTTGTATTCGGTAGGTGATGTGTGTCAAAGTAATATCCACATAGATAGCAGGACCCAAGGTTTAATAATGCAGAACATTTTCCAAAGCATCACACTGCTTCGTTTGGCTTGCTCTCTACCCATACTGCATACTGGTTCCATGTGTTCCCCTGGTAAGTGATGCACATGCACTTGGCCAAAAATAAAATGGGACTCTTCCTTCCATTCTGTTGCTCATATGCCCACTGTTGGCATTTTCAGTGGTAGACAGGGATTAGCATTGGCTATGCAGCCCCCATATGCAACAAACTGCAATGCAGTGTGTAGTCTGACATCTTTCCATTCCACCTTCTTGAGCAATTTGAGCTACAGCAGCCCATCTTGTTGGATCAGACCACACAGGCCAGCCTTCGCTCCCTACATGTATCAGTGAGCCTTGACCACCCATGAGCCTGTCACCTGTTCACCACTGTTTCCTCCTTAAACAACTTCATTAGACCCTATTATTCGTCTAGTCATCAAAATGTGGCCCTTGTCAGACTCACTCAGTGTATATATTTATATATATGTATATATTGTGACGGGAAACCCCGTAGCTCATCAGCGTCTTCCTGGCAGTCATTGGAAGCACCTGGGATCAATCACCGCGGGCCAATCGTTCACGTGAGAACCAAGCTTAAATACAGCTGCCAAGCCACCAGTAAACTGAGCATTTACTCCGAGCTAACGCTACGCTGACGCTTTAAGCTTACCCTGTCTCTTTTCTCCCTTGCCAGACTTCAGCCCGTGACCGCTTGGCCTTGCAGCACCACTCACCTGGAATTCACTTGGCTTCACGGATCACTGAGCACCTGGAAGAAGGATAAAGAGCACGAGAGCACCGCACGCCAGCCAGCAAAGCACCGTCATTCACTTAGGTTTCTGTCATTTCTTGAAATAAATCCACCCTTCGGGGATTTTACCAAGCTCCCTTGTTGCGTTGTTTTTGCCCGATGGCGACATCTGGTGGAGAATTTTAAACCAATTTAAACCGGTGCAAAGACACCAGCAAGGGACGGAAGAATCACTCACTGTTGTTTTCACCACCGCTCTTCTTACCCAGAGCTGGACCGCACACCAGAGTGGAAGTCCATGGCCGGAACTACGCTGCCCTGTTGGACTCGGGTTGCGCCATCACCTTACTCCAGCCAGGAGTGTTAGGACCCCCGGCCAATAGCGAAGGGAGAGCTGCCTCTCACCTGTGTGCATGGTGACGCGAAGCGAGTCCCCACCTTCCTCATCACGTTACGGAAAGGGGGGGGGGCCTGAAAGTTGGAGGTGGGTGCACTTGATGACTTACCTGTTCCTGTGCTCCTGGGACGTGACTGGCCGGGGTTCGAAGATGCTCTGGCCCTCGCCACACAGCCAGTGCGGCCCTCTCACCGCCGCCGCCGCGGGGAGCTCGGCCAAAGACCGCCCTCGCCTCAATGGATAGCGGGAGAGATGGTCAGTCCCCCTCCCGTGAAGCTAATCCTTTCTATGATGTGTTTCAACAGGTGACGGGAGGGGGAGCCTTTGGAGTGGCCCAACTAGATGAGGACCGCCTAAAACACTGCTGGGATCAGGTCTGAATCCTGGAGGACCAGGAGATCCACCTAGGCCCTCACCCTCTCCCGCATTTCATCATCAGAGATGGGCTACTGTACTGTGTTGCAGAGCGAAGGGGGGAGGAAAAACAGCTTTTGGTAGTTCCCCAGTACAAGACGGAAATCATCCTGGAGTTAGCCCACTCCCATCCGCTGGCAGGTCACCTCAGAGCCCAAAATACCCTGCAGCGGATCCGCGATCGCTTTCATTGGCCTGGAATGGATGTGGAAGTAAAAAGATTCTGCCAAGCCTGCCCGACCTGCCAGTGGACCTCGGCATGGAAACCTCCCCCAAGCCCACTCATTCCACTGCCCATCATCGGGGTGCCCTTCGAGCGTATTGGGATAGACCTCGTAGGGCCGCTGCCAAAGTCTGGCCGGGGGAATGAACACATCCTGGTCATCGTGAACTACACCACCCGGTATCCGGAAACCGTGCCCCTGAGGAAGGCACCAGCTAAAGTGGTAGCCCAAGAACTGTTCCTGTTGGCCAGCCGGGTCGGACTCCCCTCCCCTCCCCTCCGAGATACTGACCGACCAGGGGACCCCCTTCATGTCCTGGCTAATGGCAGACCTCTGCCGGCTGCTGAAAGTCAAACAACTCAAGACATCTGTGTACCATTCCCAGACCGACAGCCTCGTCGAGAGGTTTAACCAAACCAAACAAATGCTGCGGCGGGTGACGTCCGAAGGCCGCAAGGATTGGGATGTCTGCTCCCCTACGTGATCTTTGGCATCCGTGAGGTGCCACAAGCATCCACAGGTTTAACCCCGTTTGAGCTCCTCTTCGGACACCAGCCCAGGGGCCTCCTTGATGTTGCATGAGAGGCCTGGGAGCAGCAGCCGGCAGCCCACCGAACGGTCATTGAGCACGTCGCAGAGATGAGGTAGCGGATCGACCGGGTCATGTCATTAGTCCAAGAACACCTCGTCCACGCTCAGCAAGCCCAACAATGGAGGTACAATCGGGTGGCCCAACCACGGGCCTTCCAGCCGGGAGATAGCGCAATGGTCCTGGTCCCCACCTCCGCCTGCAAATTTATGGCCCAATGGCAAGGGCCATACACCATCATAGAAAGAATTGGAGAACTTACTTACCAAGTTCGGCAACCAGGCCGAAGACTTGAAACTAAAATCTACCAAGTGAACCTGCGGAAATGTATAGGGGACCGGAACCAGGTGGCCACACTTACCCTCCACGTGGTTGTCGACACTAACCCCCATCTGTCGGCCACCCAGAAGACGGAGCTGCAGCACCTGGTTGGTCAGTTCCAGGATGTGTTCTCCGAGTCCCCCGGCCACACCACCGTGATCCAGCTTAACATCCTTACTCCTCCAGGCACCATCGTCAGGCAGCGGCCCTATCGATACCCCGAGGCCCGCCGGCAAGCTATTGAGGAGGAGGTCCAGAAGATGCTTAAGCTAGGGATAATCGAGCCCTGTGGAAGTCCGTGGTGTAGTCCCATCGTCCTCGTCCCAAAGCCCAACGGCACCCTCCAGTTCTGTAACGACTACCGCAGGTTGAATGAAGTGTAACAGTTCGACAGCTACCCCATGCCCCGGGTGGACGAGCTCCTCCAGGGCCCGGTTCATCAGCACATTGGACCTCACCAAAGGCTATTGGCAGGTCCCCCTCTCGAAGGATGCCAGGGCCAAGACGGCCTTCTCAACCCCCTCCGGCCACTGGCAATACCGGGCCCTTCCCTTCGGCCTACATGGAGCTCCAGCAACTTTCCAAGGCCTCTCCGATGTCTTCCTCCGGCCGCACCAGGCCCAGGGGCATCCGGAGAAGATCATCTGGACCCAGGAGACGGAAGAGGCGTTTCAGGCCATCAAATGGGCCCTCACCACGGAGTCGGTGCTCCTGGCCCCGGACTTCAACTGCCCCTTCCTTCTGCAAATGGATGCTTTAGACACGGGCCAATCGGTCACGGGAGAACCAAGCTTAAATACAGCTGCCAAGCCACCAGTAAACCAGACTTCAGCCCGTCACCGCTTGGTCACGGGCTGACCGCTTTAGTGTGTATATACACATGCACACACTATTTATATATATGTATATATAATTAAATGTATTTAATAGTTTAAAATGTGATTTTACCTCAAGCTGCATCTGAATTTCAGTACTGGTTTTGCCATTGAGTGCTTTGGCATCAACTGTGGAGCCAAGCTTAGATAAAGACTCTGACAATGTATCTGCATCCAGTTGGTACTGTTGAGAAGAACGCAAACGTGATTAGACTTTTTACAAATTAACAAAATGTTTATAACTAAATGCGCTTAACAAAAAATTTGTATCTGTCCATTTCCCCTACCTACCTTTTTGTACTCCTCTATATTGTCCAGATGTGTTTCCTGACAGATGCAAAGATTCAGAAACTTCTGCCATTCATTCCTCACAGTGTCTCTCTGGGCCTGGACACACAAATAGCACATCAAAGATCAGCTCTGATTAGTTAACGTTGTGGAATACTGAATGCAGTATTCATTTATTGAACACATTATTTAATTAATTGTAACCAGTCAACTCAAATTGTCCAATGCCATGCATTTGTCAACAGCATAAAACAACAAATCCAATATCACATAGATAATAATGTATGGCTGGGGTTAACTCACTGACCAAAGTGTTGGTGATAAAGCTGATAAACCTACCTGAACAGTGCTGGCAGCAGGATGTTTCAGTTCAACCAGTCGGTCTCCATCATCCTGTAATTTGTTGACCTCACTTTCGTGGGACAGCAGGCTGTTATTCTTAAAGTTCTGCAAAAGACAAAATGAAAAAAGGTCTAATATATTGTTTTCTTTACAATGTGGAGTTGCCACTTTTGCCACCTAACCAATAAATGTGCAAATTATTGCCACCCATTGTTGCTTGGCCAATTATCTTGTTTATTCTCATTGCTGTCCTAATATTATTGCAACAAGTCTGGCTTGACAGACAGAAACGCGCAGCCAATGCCCGGTAAGGCCCCATCCCCTTACCTGGGGGCATATAAGGTCTGCATGCGTATAAGGTCTGCATGCATCTTCTTTTTCTTGTTGTCACAGCGCTGCTGCATGAGCGCAACGGCAGGACCAAAAAGGGCTTGACCAGCGTACACTGGCACTCCTGCCATGTGCCGCTTCTCGGCTTCTAATTGACTTGTAAATTAGCTAACTAAACATAATAATCACTTCTTAATCATTTGTGAATGTTTTGTAGATGAACATTTCTTCATTAACTAGTCACTTATAAATGGGATATTACTATAAAATGTTACCAAATATATAATGTGAATATGTTTTACCTTGGTCCAGATGAAACAAAAAGTCACATGATTTTGTGTGTGTGTGTTTCTAATCTTGCCTGTTATAGGGTTAATATAGGCTGTGTGACTATTAGGAGTGTTTACCTAAAAATTTAATTTTGAACTCTAATTCACAGTAATACTTTATTCTTACATTTACCTTTCTCGGATTTGCTCACATGTCAGCAGTTACCTTTAGGTTGCCAACACTTTTGTTAATGTGTTCAGAAATACAGCATTTTACTTCAACAATTCAAAATGGCTGACACCCCAACATGGTAGACATGGGACAACCTGATCTCACAGAATTGCGTGAACTAACCACGAACTCTTAATCAATAATTCTCTGTTAGTATCACGTAATGATCAAAAATTGCGTGATGGGCTCACGTAAAAGATTACAATGTAATTCAGTGAAAGGCATCATCTGTGATCCACACATGAATTTGGATTCAAATATTGGTTAATTATATTGCCATTATTGTATATTGTATTGGGATGTGATTTTTCACTGCAAATGGTCACAACGGTTTTATTTATATTCATTTATTTATATGAGCACGTAACCCAACACCTGCCCCTAAACCTACCACCCCTTAATAAAAGACAAGATAAACCAGCCGTTACAACTACCGACATTATTTATTAAAAAGGATTAATATTCTAATTCTTT
>JAUCMT010000047.1:9421422-9452005 GCA_032357475.1 Enteromius thamalakanensis | reverse complement strand
CGCCTAGCCTCTGAAGGAAGTGACTTGGAAGGACCAGTCCTGCCAAGGAAGTATCCTTGACATTGAGAAACACCCACTGGTGAGCTGAGCTTTTAAGCATGCTCACCTATTGGGATCTGGGTGGCGGTGATTAGCTCGTTAGACCAATGAGTGTGTCTGAAGTTGACTGCACTGATCCCAGTGCAGTCCTGTGGCGTGACATTAATTATTTTTTGTTTTAATTACATCAATTTCACGCATGTGCAGTGTGATGAATTATTTGTCAGGAAAGTGGGACAACAATTACTGCTGAGTAACTGCACATTGCATCAGTGACACGTGGGAACTTAAGTCTTTTACTATATTAAAAAATGAGGAGTGTCATTTTGTGGAGGTTTTTAAAGAAGTTCCTGTCTGTTGCACATAAGTGGGGGCAAAACGACAACCATTGGTACTGACAGTGCACGCAATATGGTTGCCGCAATTCGCTATGAACACTGTGTCGCTCACATGCTGTAGAGAAGTGTCACAGTGAGTCTTGCTTATAGTTTCGGCGCAGAGTCTATTTTTGCTGCACCACTTACACTGAATTAAAGTGACAGTGCGTTGTTCTTGATCTAAACTGACCTGGTTAACCTGAAAAGTAACACATTTTACAATAAAATCATATAATTGATGCGTTTTGTGTTTCACACTCACCATATGCAAAAATAAAATGCTTTTAAAAGTTTTTGCCCAAACCTCAAAGGTCTGTTAAATGAATAAAACTAGAGGTATTTGTTAGCTTTAAGATTAGTTTTTCAATTCAATTATTCGATCCAAATACACTTTATTGCTGGAATTCTTTCTGAATTTTGCCTTGGATCTCAAAGCATAACCTATTTAATCTAGCAAGGCTGTTGCATGGCAAAATGTAGTATTTCTCATACTAAATGTGAGGTAGGTCAGACATCCTTTTTCCTGACAGGCTCTGTTTTTTTTTTCATATACACATATTTAAAACTTTGCTCAGGTTTATTGTGTAAACTATAACATAGACAGTCGCATAACAAAGTATGCTTGCTATGACATTATTCAAAGGTCAGAAGGCAGAAGATCAGAGTCAAAAAGCAGGAAAAAGGGTCAGGGCAGGCAGCGATAATCAAAAGTCCAATAAAAAATCCAAAAATAGCCCCAAATATCCAACAAGAAAAAACGCTTAGTAATGACACCGGGGGCAATCAAGACTTTATGTTGAACTAACGCGAAGTCAGTGTTTATATAGGACAGAAAATGCCAAGCACCTGTGGCCAGAATCAAGCAAGGTACGTGGGTTGAAAGTGTCCTGCGAGCGGCTCCTAAAGCTAGGTAGTTGGCGATGCTGAGGTCTTCCACAAGGTCTGGGAGCTGGCTTGTTAGGGTTAGAGCGATGGAAGGTCTCCGTGAGTGAGGGGTAGAGAATGTCCTGAGAATTGACCCATGACCTCTCCTCTGGCCCGCAGCCCTCCCAGTCTACCAGATATTGTAGAGTCCTGCCTCGGTGCTGGGAATCCAGGATTTCATGGACCTGGTAGATTTCGTCTTGCTCAGTGGCCAGGGGAGGGACGTCGGGTGTCGCAACCCCGTCCTGGTCCCTCTCTTCTTCTGGGGCAGCAGCGAGCTTAAGCAGAGACACATGGAAGGTGGGTGAGATATGGTAGGGGGCAGGTAATTCCAAACGATAAGAGACTGGAGTAATTTGTCTAATAATTCTAAAAGGACCCACGTACCTTGGATTTAACTTTTTACAGGGAAGGTGCAGCTGAAGATCATGGGATGACAGCCAGACCCATTGTCCTGGTTCATAGGGTGGGTTGAGACGGCAGTGACGGTTGGCCTGGTCAGTTGTTCTTCATATGGCCCTCTGTAGATGAATATGACCGGCCTCCCAAGTTTGTTCTGAAGGAAGATCTGATGGTTCATCTGACCAAGGGGAACAGTGGTGGTTGGAACCCCAAGACAGACTTGAAGGGTTTCATATTGGTCGCTGGTTTCCTCAAGGAATTCTGGGCGTATTCGGCCCATAACAGGAATTGACTCCAGTCACGCTGGTTACTGTGGCAGTATGTGCGAAGGATGAAGATGAGTTCCTGGTTTTGTCTTTTGGCTTGTCCATTAGATTCTGGGTGATAGCCAGAGGTAAGAGTCCCATTTATATTAATTTGGTAGCAGAACGCTTTCCAGACTGTAAACTGGGGTCCCCTATCCAATACTATGTCCTTTGGCAAACCGTAATACTGAAAGACTTGCTCCATCATAACTTGTGCGCTCTCCCATGTGGAAGGTAATTTGTGGAAAGGAATCAGACGACAGGCCTTGGAGAATCTATCTGTGATAGTAAGTATAGTTGTGTATTTATTCAATGGTTGGCTGGACTGAGCTGTGTGGTCAAATTGACGGGATAGGGCATCGGCTTTGGCGTTCTTTTACCCTGGACTGTGAGTGATTTGGAACTCAAAGCGTGAGAAGAACAGGGACCAGCGAGCTTGTCTTGAGTTGAGTCTTTTTGCAGTGCATAAATATTCAAAATTTCGGTGGTCGGTGAGTACCAGAAATGGCTCCTTGGCCCCCTCCAGCCAGTGCAGCCTTGGGTGCCAACAGATCTCTGTCGCCCACATCATAATTTCTCTCTGCCTGTGTGAGTTTTCTTGAGTAGAAAGCGCAGGGGAAGAACTTGGCGGGGTCTCCCTGGCGCTGAGATAAGATGGCGCTCACGCCCGTATTGGATGCGTTCACTACCACCACAAATTGTCTCTCTGGGTCGAGGTGTCCGAGGATGGGTGCGGTGGTGAACCTGGTTTTTAGTTCTCAAAAGGCTGCCTCACTTTCTGCATCCCAAGGTAAGTGTTTGACTCCCTTGCGTGTCATAGCTGTCAGGGGTGCGGCTACTTTGCTGAAGTTGCGAATAAATCTGCAGTAAAAGTTTGCAAATCCTAGAAATCTTTGGAGATCCTTCAGGGTTTGAGGTTTGGGCCAGTTAACAACAGTGGAGACTGACTCCATCAGCACTGATGATATAGCCCAGGAATGATACTTTGGTCTGATGGAATTCGAGCTTGGAAATCTTGGCATAGAGTCTGTTTTCAATTAGTTTGTTCAAGACAGTTCTCACATGTTTCACATGGGTGTTGAAGTCCTCGAAGTAGATTAGGATGTCGTCTATATACATTATGACAAATTGGTTCAATACTCCTAAAAATCTCATTTACCAGTGTTTGAAATACTGAGGAACTGTTAGACAATCTGAAGGCCATTATCGGGTACTCATAGTGCCCATTAGTGGTGGAGAAGGCCGTCTTCAAGGATTTTTTTGACGGATGCGGATGAGATTGTAAGCACTGCGGAGGTCTAACTAGGTGATGTAGTGAATGCAAGTGCAGAGGGTGCCAGTGGAAGAGGATACCTGTATTTGACAGTAATCTCATTCAGGGAGCTCCATCCTTCTTGATGACAAAAAAGAAGCCTGCTCTTCATGCTCTCAGTCTCTAGTTGGAACAAAGGAAAGACTCGATAGTCGATGGCTGTGTGGGTAAGTTGATGATCTCATCGACATCTTCGGAGGAGACGTGGACGTGGTAGATGGTGCAAGTCATCTGAAGAAGGCAGTTTTCTTAGCAGAATGGTGACCACTGGGTGATTTGGTGAGATTTCCATGAGATGTTGGGGTTGTGAAGTTCCAACCAGGGTAGGCCGAGAATGATGGGGTGATCAGGTGAGTTGATGATGTGCAAGTGAATCTGTTCATTGTGCAGATAGCTGGTCAGAAGGGTGATATCCTGTGTCTGAGTTTGTGATTCTTCCAGACCCTATGGGTCGGCCATCAAGGGCTGCCACGGCCACAGTGGGTGAGCATGTAATAAAAGCATGTTTAGTTATAAATTCCTGGTCTATGAAGTTACCAGCCTCCCCAGAATCAATTAAGGCCCTTGTCTTTCACTTAACATTATTATAAACGATGCAAACATCTATCTTCATAGTATAGGAGATGGAGGTAGTACTCACCTGGTAGGTTCTGGAGCGAGGAGGACGGGTAGGACAGTTTGCTCGGATGTGTCCATCTAACCCCCAGTAGAGACACAAGGAGTCTTCTCTCACGCTCCTCAGCAGAAAGATGAGTGGCTCCAATCTGCATTGGTTCAACAGCTGAAGTACTAGGCCTGTGCAGTGGTGGAGCTGGGGTGTGACGTGGGCAGCAGGAGCAAAGCAGGTGATCGGAAAGACCTCCCTGGATTGTTGGAGGAAGCTTTGATAGGATGGAAAGGCCATCTGGCGCCCTCTCCATAGCACCGTGACCCATTCTAAGGCTTTCCCCGATAGCAGAGAACAGACTAGCGACACTTTGCTATCATCAGTGTGAAAACATTGAGGCTGCTGGTTCATGTAAATTTCACACTGCAAAAGAAAGTCTTCGCACTTGCCTGGAGCACCGCTGTACTTTTCTGGAAGAGCCAGCTGAGCCGGGTTAGAGACCACTGGTGGAATAGGAGGAGCTGGCGGGCCGATTTACTGGCTCTGAGCAGCGGGGGCTGTCATGAGAGCCTGCATTGAGCGGACTAATTTCGCTGACTTGTCGATTCATCTCAGCTACGACTTGGAACATTGCCGCTGGATTCTGCTGCAGTGAAGTCTTCTGTGATGAATCACCAGAGACATTCAAATCCATAATACAGTGTTTTATTCGAATAGTCAGACAGGCAGAGGTCGGTACACAGAGGAAACAAGAGTATCAGAGGCAGGCAGTCGAAAACCAGGCAAAAGGGTCAGGGCAGGCAGCGATAATCAAAAGTCCAATAAAAAACAGTCCAAAAATAACCAGAATATCCAACAAGAATAAATGCTTAGTAATGACACCGGGGGCAATCAAGACTTCGCAATGAACTAACGTGAAGTCAGAATTTATATAGGGCAGAAAATGCCAAACACCTGTCAGCAAGGTACATGGGTTAAAAGTGTCCGAGTAGGAACGCTAAAACTCTGCCGAAGATTCCCGCTGCTGGGTTCCAGAGAGAACCACAAAGGCGCGAGTCGTGACACAAATAGTGATTAATCCTGATATGTTTAAAAGTATGTTTATTTCTGTGCTCAATACTTGGCCGGGACGCCGTTAGCGTCAGTGAGTTGAATGAATGGAAGCGATCAATCTGTGGCTCAGCTGAGCCACTATTAAGTCTTTAGCTCATATGTGTTGTTGGAACCACTGTTTTTCATCCTTCTCTTGAAAATATCCCATAGATTCCACATGGAGTTCAAGTCTGCTAAAACAAGAACATTAAAGTGTTTTATGCACTGTGGACAGGTGATAAAATACTGCTGAAAAAAATGCTGCTGTATTAATTATAAAGCTTGTCAGCTGATAAAAGTGTAAAACTGTTCCAGAATCTCCTGGTAGACGGCTACTTTGACTTTGGACTTGATAAAACACAACGGACCAACATCTTGGCATCCCAAATCATTACTGACTTTAGAAAACTCACACTGGACTTCAAGCAGATTATTCTGTGCCTCTCCAGTCTTCCTCCAGACCCCACACATTGATTTCCAAATATAATGCAAAATTTACCTGTAAAGACGACTTTGGACCATTGAGCAATAGTCCAGTTCTTCTCCTTATCCCAAGCAAGATGCTTCTGACAGTATTCTCAAGCTTGTGGTCATCTCTGTTGCTTGTGTACCCTTTTCTACCCAAATTCAATTCTCTTTCTTCCAGTCAACTTTGGATTTAATATGCTTTGATAAAGCACTCTGTGAACAGCTACCTCTCAGGAATGACCTTCTGTGACTCCTCTTTGTGGAGGCTGTCAATGATTGTTTTCTGGACCATAGCAAAGTAACCAGTCTTCCCCATTATTGTGGTTTCAAAGAACAAAGATATCTGGACTTTATACTGTAGGGACATAAACGTAAATATTGTAATATTTTGACATACTGGATTTTTTACTTTCATGGGCTTTAAGCTCTATTCATCCAAATTAAAACAAACCAACTTTTGAAATGTTTTACTTTACATGCAATGAACCGTAAATAAATTTATTTCACTTTTTGAAATTTAATATATTTAATTTATATTGTATTATATTTAATATCCAATATTAAATTTCTTTAGATACACTTATATAAACACACACACACACACACACACAATATATATATATTTGGGCTGTCAAATGATTAATCATGATTTCTTCGCATCCAAAATAAAAGTTTTGTATTTGTGCATTTATATATATACAATACATAAATATATAAACAGTAAACACACATATATTTTATTAATATAAAACCTATATATACATCTGATTTGAGTTTTGCATAAGTTTGTATAAGTTTTCAGTCAGATTACTTTTTTTAAATCATCATAAGCTCCATTCACCTGATGTTAAAGAAAGTGCAGTACATCTTTTTATGATATATAAAATATACAGTAGTAAAGTGTTTCTGTAGTGAGGAGATGGACAGTTCAAATGGTGGTGGGCTCAAGCAAACATACCAAGTGCAAAGATGACAAAAAATGGAGGGACTATTAGTGAAGTAAAAGAGGAGGTTTTAGCTTTAATTCCTTGAAGATGCTACCTGACGGAGCAAGCCAATAAGACCTCAATCTGTTTGACTCTCGAGAGATGGACGCAGTATTGACAGCTGAGGTAGAAATGCCCTTCACCCTTAGGCAGTCTAAAGCATGGATAAAGAGAGCACTTAGTCTTATCCTTGAGATTCGTAGGCAATGGTGCAGCAGGGTGAAGGATCTGTGCACAGCAAGCTGAATTTTTCTCACTCGAATCGAACCCGTGCTGCTTGCTTACTTGACAATGTTTTTGCTCTGAATGCAGCCTTTCTTGTGAACAGTATACAAAGGACTGAACCTTTGAGGCCTTGGGGCTCTTGGGCACCAACCTGGGAATGACCTACAGTGTTTTTGTGCATGACCCTTGGCTAATAAATCAACCTTCACCAACAGAGAATTTAAAAGTGTGGATTAAAATTTCATAACCACAAGTACTACTCAAAAAAGAGAAGGAGAGAGAGAAAATCATTTCCCCATTACTGAAAGAAACCCTTCGAGCATTTCCCAAAACAATCTTTTTTTTCCATACTAGGTCAAACATTCAGGGCATTTTTCTACATGTACTCAAAAAAAGGACATTAATATTTAATTTGGTGATGAATAAATATTTTGTGCACACAAAACAGAATTCAGCACTTTTTCTGCTATCTTAATTGAGAGAGAAAAAAAGAAGAAGTAATTTTTCCCCCTTCAGGCCCCATGTATACATATTCGCTGCAGACGAAAATGAATAATATGATTTTAATAACTTAATATGTCACGGAAGAAACCAGTGATACGAAAATGAATAATTAACAGGCTTCTGGGCTCCTGTTTTACCTCATGGGCCAAATCCCTACACACAAGGTGAGGCAACATCACGGTGAGCGACTGTTTCACAATAATAAAGGTAGCAAAACAACCTCTCTAGGGTAATTTCTTTATTTGTATGAAGCGGACATGAAAATAAAAGACATGGCGCATTACAAAACAAGTGTTTTATGAGTATTATGGGTATATTTGTTGTAAATGCATGCCAGGAAACACATTTTGGTTACAGATGCACAATATTTCTGCCAGGCTTCCGTTAAAATGAGACATCTTCGACATCATTTCAGGGGAAATAACATGTCATCCCCCTTTACCCCGAGGAGGAAATGTCAGTGTTTATGACATTAAACTCACATGGCAGGTCCAGAGACATGTTACTGGTTTTTTGCTGATGCCAACGAACATTTCCCCAAACCCCGCTGGAGAGATGTATTACTTCATATGTCCCTCAGCCTGAGACCAGTTTGAGTCTTCATCACTGCTACTGCATATGTGGAGCTAATAAATTTGGCTGAACAAGATTCAATAACAGGGAAATGAAAACAGACAGCGGGTCTGTGACAGTTTGGTAATCCAGCCTGGAAGGATTCCTCAAGTACTCTCTTTTTTCAATCTAAACTTGAATTTTGCCTCCCTCACCTTCATCCAGAAACGGAAACTCTGCCAGGATTTAGATGCCCTCATGTCTCTTGAAATTGACAGAACTGCTACAAGCTGAAACGTAAGTAATTGTGCTTTTGGGCTGGATCTGGATTCTGATTCATAGTTTTCTTGATTTAGATTATTTCTGATTTTAGAGTAATTGCTATATACTCAAAAAAAAAAATATATATATAAGATATTAAGATTTATTAAATGGCCTCAGAGGACAAAATTGACTTTTATATTACTTTGTTTTGTCCTTTTAGAGTGTCATGCTCTTTTGAAGTCCATTTTATTTTGTGGCATAAAGAAAGTCTAAAGTGATAGGAATTTGAAACAACTTGACCATTTTGAGGTAACCTATCCCTTAAATTTTCTATAGAAAGTTGCTTATATTTTCAGAGAGTCCTATTTTTAACTTTGCTGATCCAAACTGGTCTGAACATCTGAAACCCGTCTTATTTGAAGACACCGTGGCCACCGAGTCACCTACTTGCCCCGATTTGTGCTGCTCTGGAAGTCAGTGCACCTTCCCCTGCTATCACAGCAAATCAGCCTTCAACACATTGCATCATTAATCGCTTGAGCGTATCCGTGGCACGCATTACACACGTCTCTTTACCTGCGAGACACAGATGCAAAAATTACAGCATCATGGAGAAAGTAAAATGACAGAACTTTGAGACGGCGACAGAGTTGAGAGCAGAGCAAGTTTACTGCTTTTGGGAGTCAACTGTGCAATTACACACACTAGCACTGAGGCAAGTGCACTAAAAGCCTGGCAAAGTGTTCACTCTGAGAGAATGTGCCAGAGCGATAAGGTATCACAACAATACTCAAACCCGTAATCCAGACCTCCCCAGACTGATTCCAGCTCTTGCTTTTTGATCCATGCAAAATACAGAAGAGTTCTGTCTTTGTGCTTGTCCCTCGATGTCAGAATAAATCTGCTCTGTTACTGCGGCATTTCGGAATGAATGTTTAACATCTTGTCTTTCTTGCTGTTTCGCAGGTCGAATTCCCCACTGACCTTAAGATTTTCTTCTGGATGTCTTCTGGATGCGTTTTTGTTTTCCCTTTGCTTCACTTAGAGTCTTTTGTGTTGAGCTGAAGTTAATTTCTCTGTCTCTGTTTCTCGGTTGCGCTTGATACAGAATCTCTGGGTGAGCGTCACTAGCTGTTTGTCTTCTGTGTTAGGCTGATGACTAACTGTGCGGTTTCTGAAAATTGTTTTTACAGGTTAATTGCTGTTACTCTTGCCCTTAAGGTTTTTTTTTTTTTTTGCAAGTAAATATTTATTTGTTTTACATATGTTTCAGCTGATTTCATTTTGACAGCATCGTTAGATTAGATTAAATTAGATTACACTATTGTCTACTATCAATGACAATTTAATGCACTTGTACACTTTTTGTAATTTAATTATGGATCAATATTTTTCAAATTATGCTCACTACATTGACATTCAGAAGATTCAAATCTTCGGAAAACATTTTTATATTTAAAGTCTACATAAATTAAGTTAATTAAGTTAATTAAACTGGTTTGCGTTTAGTATTTAATTTACTTTTAATGGTTTGTTTTTTGCATATTTTATAATTCAATCAGGGACAATTATCTGTGTAACTATCTTTAAACCAGATCAAAACAGTTGGTTAAAGGGACAGTTCCACCCATAAATCTGTAATTATTTACTCACTCTCTAGTTCCAAACCTATATGGCTTTCTTTCTTTGCTGAAATATATTTTGGCTACACTTTATTCTACAATATGTGTGATTTATATGTACTTACAATGTACTTACAGTGTACTTGCCCAAGAAAGTTCTGGTAATATAAGGTAACTTCATGGGGTAAGGGTAGGTTCAGGGTTAGTACCTAGTTATTACCTATTTTTGTAATTACTACAGTATGTACATGAGGAAAACAGCTGTAAAATAAAGTGCTTCCAATATTTTTCTGCATATCTTAGTGATTCTTCAAAATGTTTTCTTTTGTGTTCTGTACAAGAAAGTAATACAGGTTTAAAAAACACATTTGAGGGTGAGTAAATAATGACAAAATGTAGACGTGTGTGTGAAGTATCCCTTACCTGACTCTTAAAATTACTCTTATTTGTGTAAAGTGAGAGATTCAAGCTACATCTTGCTAAATGACATTTATGACTTGGATACAGTTTAGCAGTTATTTATTTAAAGTTCATGCAGACCTTTGCTTTATTATTTTCAGCTGCCAATAAACCACACTAGTCTCTACCCTTTGCTTATAGAGCACCGGATGCACACTCGTGAAAGTTACAGCGCGAGACTTGAATGAGAAAAAGCCTCAAAACAAGCAAGTGACTCAACAGTGGAATTAAAGACCATCTGCTTCAGCTGATTTATCACAGAGGAGCCGGGAGAGAGACAAGAGCAGAATTAGCAATGCAAATACAGGCCAAGGATCAGCTAAAGTACAAGGGAAAGGACATGCTGTGTGATGGTAATAATAAATTTGACTCCGGTTCTGTGCCACATGGGAACTACGGCCACTTATGCAGCAGCATCAATGACATACACAGAATATCATTTTTCATCCAATTTCAACAGTAATAATAGTTTACCTGCATGAATTCCTTTCGGTATGAACTTTTGTGGAGTTACTGAGTGCGATCTACATGTTTGTGATGCAGACATCACTGCAGTGTGTATTTATGTAAAATATATGATCTGCAAGTGGTTATATTTTCTGCTGCTTTTGCTGTTAAAAATCTCACTCAGACTTGGAAAAGCATCCACTTCAAATACTAACACAACACGTTCTTGTTGATTTCTGTGGAAGCCTATTTCCAACACAGGACCAATGGATAAATAAATACATTTATAACTCTTTATCTTATACATCTTATAGTTTACATATCACTACAGTACATTCCCTCTTTTCGCAATACAGATTTTACATGTCATTTTGACTTTTTCATCGATGGCAATTCTGACTTTCAGTTCAGTCACTCTCAATGTTGTGCCACTGACGAAATTGAGCATCCTTAGTTTCATTGGTCATGGATCTGACATCTCTGGAACGTGTTTACATCTCGCAATTCTGGCTTCTTTTCTCACAATTCAATTTCTTTTTTCTCAAAATTTGCAATTCTGATGTTTTCTCTTTTTCTTGCAATTCTTTTTATCTTTATCTTTTATAGTTTTTATCTTCCTATTCAGCTTTTTTCATCACAGAATAAAAATGTTTACATTTAATTGTAAAATATAAATTCTTTTCCTCTCAGAATTTATATTTTACTACTGTGACTAAACAACTTTTTTCATAATTGTGAGTTTAAATCTCAGAATTGTAAAAAAATTTCCTTAACGATTTAACCTGCAGTAAAAACAAGTTTCCATAGATTTCATCCACAGCGTGCCAGCTAATAAAAGAACAAACACACTAAATGATGTATATGTAACATTTGTGATGTGTTAAGTTCTGTGTTTTTGCATTTTTGATTGGTTTTCATTGTGTTTAGGTTCATTTTTTGTCTTTTTGTATCTTGTGCTGTTAACGTTCCTCGTTATCGTTCATTGTCTCCTAAAGTTGCCCTTTTTGATTCAGTCCTTGTCTGTCAAAAACGTTACATGTGTCTATGTTAAAGCTGTTTTTGGATTTGGATACTACTCCACGATTTTGATTTAATTAAAAGACCTTCTGTCTCCGCGATCTCCTTCATTGTTGTTAGACACCACGTTACAGTATAAAGCAAAGTGTCATATTTAACTCAAAGCTTTCCTTCATTGATTCAACGTAGAGATGAAAAGAGAAATATTTAATTAGATTAGCTCCCTGCAGTCCCATCAGAATGAAGTAATGATATAAGCAGAGCGACCGTAAAAAATAAGGTTATCTTTCACATGTCTTTTCCGAGGGAGATTTTGGGTCTCAGTGGACTCCTCACTGTTACTGTAAATTAAACAATAGGGAAACAAGAGCCAGTCTTCACCATGGTAATTAGAGAAAAAATAATTCATGCAGCCCTCACAGTAGGCATCTGCTTTGATATCTCTCTGCTGATCTTTATTTTCAGCACGGCTTTATTAGAAAGAACTTAGCTCAATGGCTGCAAACTTGAATAGCGTGGGGTGCCTTTAGATTTATTTTTTTGTTAATTGCAGCTTAGCAGTAAAAAGGAAACATGCCCGCATTGTTGTATCCACACTATGATAGAAACTGAGAGTTAGACAAGAGATGCTGAATGCTGATGAGGAGGACAACTAGGTATTCATCTAAGATCATGCATTACACATGACCTCTCCTAAGTAAACAACTGCTGTCAGAGTGTGCGATGTGACCGCATATTTCCATCTTTGTCATCTTGCATGCAAAGAATAATTTGGAGGTACTGCATTACAGATTATAGCTGTTTGAATTTCTATTTTCCTAAAGTGGTCCTGCTTGTCTGTTGCTATGTAACACTGAATTACAGTGCTTTGCTCTATCAAGTATTCAGTTAGGGATCTGTGATCTGTTAAAATAAAAGGAATCAAAACGTGAGTCCTGTTAATGACGCCTTATGCAGGTTTTGTATGTACGGCTTCAAAATTTAAAGGATAAAATATAATTAAAGCCACCTTTAGTTCTTGGATGTAATCACATGGATTTCTTGTATTTGTTTATTAATTTAATTCTTTTTTTATTTTCTGTATTTTTATTTTATTCCTAGAACCATGAGGTTTTTTTTTTTACATCATATCAAATATTTCATATTTATTATTTTTACAGAAAGATTTGGGTGGGGTTTTTTTTCTTGGAAAGGATCACACATTAGTGGTTAGTGGTTGGTGATGAACTGTATCCCTCAGCTTTATGTCTGATTGACTGAAAAAGCTGTAAAACAAAAGCCTGTGTATCTTTTAATACAAAGACCTTGCCAAGCAGTTATCTTCTATTAGATGTGTGATTATAGTCATTTACAACTTTTCCCGGTGTCTCACCATTTTAAAGACGTTTTAGTTAGTTTTTTTTAATATGTCTTTCTTGGCAAAAAAAAAAGAAAAGTGTCAGAGATAATCTGGGTAGGCAAGTGTAAATAAACAGAATGTGTCACAGCTGCTTATAATCATAAATGTGTCTCATTTTGATGTGCCAACAAATTGCTTTCCAACTTTTTCAAATAATCTGCATTATATTAATATTTCTTGGCCTCACAACAAAGCATGTCATTTTTTAACAATTCTCTTTTTTTACAGTGCATAGCCTGAGATTAACATCTACTGGTGGTTAGCAGTAATGCACATCAGTGAGAGCACTTACAAGTAAGCCCATGATAATTAATTAAAAGATGATGGGGGGTAGTTGATGACCTGTGGGCCTGTTTTCATTAGATTCCACCGAGCAGTACAGCAGATCTGCAGGTCGTCTCTGGTTCTGGACTGTGCGGTGCAGTGCTCTCACCATAACCTGGCTTCATTATGGCTTAGTAGCTGCTTAACCACTGTTCTGTGTGCAATCAACATGCTAATGAAGCCTCCCTAGCAGTTCCCTCAGCCATGGGGGACAGAACACATCAGGCCTCCTCTGGTTTCATGCATGGCTGATTATAACCACTACACTTGGGTAACATGCTGCCAAACTAGGGTATGGCAATTTAGTTGTTTCTTTTTTTTTACTTCTGTATCCCAGGGGATCATTTGATCAAAACCAACAATACTGCTCATTCTTTTTTTGAAGGGCGAAGGTCACATTAAAACTGACTTGTACTTCTCAAATTATTGCCTTGACTTTATTGTTTTATCCTTGTCCCTGAATCAGACTTTCAATCTCAAGCTATGACAATCCATTATAAAAAATATAATTCATTGCATGTTTAAAATTATAATGCATGAAAGACCCCCATATATTCATAAACCATTTAAATATATCTTTTTTTCAAGTGTAGAGAAACTGTTATTTTTTTTATTAATCTTCCCTCACAATGACCTTTTGTTTTTTTTAGTTTAATTATTTTCTTTCTATTTTAATTTTTTTTTTTTGTACTAAATGCAGCATCTTGTTTTCCTTTCATTTGTGTTCAATCTTTATCCACACTTGCAGTATACAGACAGATAACTTCAGACACAAACACATTGTCTTGAAGTATTTACAGCCCGGTGAGAATCTTACAGATGAACGTCTTCATTCATTATGTCTGTCGTTATCATGAGAGCAGATGACACAATGATTGACGTTTAATCGCGATGGAATATATTCAACACCCACATCATTTGGATCTGTCCAGTACATTATTACTGAGTGTAATTAACAGCAGCTTAGAAATAGTAACATTGGAGTGATTGTTGGTGACTACTCATTTTCATATTTCAATGTTCTCTCTATAATTAGCCTGTTGACATTACACAAAATCCTGGCTGTACTTAACGCTGGGTAAAAAAAACCCATCATATCATGTAAGTAATTACAAAGTCTGATGATTTTAACACAACCGTACTGCAGAGATTTATCCATATGACTGTCATGAATGATAAATAAGCTTGCTTGAACATCAGCAACACATGCAATATTCCATAATAATTGGGATGGTGGTATGTATGAGAAAATTTAAATTCACATCCGAATCTACACTCCTGCACCCCAGTAATTCCTAGAGGAATCTTTGTAAATGTCAACGATGCCCTTTCAGAAACTCCCATAGCATGTTTATGAAAGATTAATGATGTAATTTGCAAGTAATAGGTGATGTTTAGGCAGGATTCGAATAATGAAGTTCTCATTCGTGTGTAATGTCCATTAATTAATCATTATTGCAGGTCTAATTCAGTTATGCAACGTCCAAACTGACCTGTAGATGACTGCAGACAATAAAATAAATTAGAAGATATGCTTTGCATTCTTATTCGAGGTCAAGGCAGTCACGACTGTGTTTCTGAAATCCACTTGAAGTTTCACTGCCTGTGGTATGTGTCAGATTATTAAATTTAGACCAAATTAATCTAAAAATGTGCATCTTCACATTTTCAAACTCTCCTGTCTTGCTGCAAGTATCAAAAAAACCAAGCGTTTATTGGCTCAGACATGACAGATACACGGAGCAGAGAGAGAGAGAAGGCTCTGAATCACTGAACTGTTACTTAACAGATTTCACCAGAATTGAACGGCTGACTCTTGGGTTAATAGACCAGGACACTTCTGACCCGAAGTAATGTTGCTCCAAATCAACAAATATCAGAGAGTCGGTTAAGACTCGGTGTGTTCATGAACTGAAGTGTCAGAGCAATACAGAGTAGCTCAGGTCTTGTAAGCGCAATGTCGATGTTGATAGACACTGGAGAGCTTGTTTTCAGTCATCGGCTCCTTCATTCTCCCGTTTGATGCATAACAAATGGCAGAGAAAATAAATAAAACATTGGTAGACTGTGGAAACCAATGTTGACTTTACAAGTAGGCCTCATTGATTTTGACGGTCAGTCAGCTGCAAACGTGTGCTTGATGGAACGGGAATTAAATCAGCATTGACTGGAGGAGATTGGCGAAGGTTAAATGACAGATTCTGTGTTTTTCAACCCATATCTTACTAAAATGGTTGTTTCTGATCATGAATTATGGCCCTTATAGCAGAACATTGCTGATTGCGGTAGTTTTGAGTAAAGTGTTTTTTCAGCCTTTCTCCAGGATTGAGTGCATTCACAACAGGCATATGTTTAATGCCTTCAGTCCTTCCAGTATTATTCAGTGGTGTGAGTTTGGGTCTGTGCATTTGTCATTTTAAATCAGGCATATGCTGTTTTCTCTGGAAAAATGGCTGAGAATCTGCAGATTTTTAATACTTGCTTACGTTTAAGGTTTTAAAAATTGATACAACATATAAAAAGATTGACTAATTTAGCTATATAAAGAAAGAAGCTAAGACCGCACTCATACTCACTTAGGCAGAACTCATCTGTCCCTGCTTTTCTGTCAGTGGTTCTGTTTGTGTACAGTCTGTTTATTTTAATTACCAGTGGTGGAGTGTGTAAAGGCTTGATTGCTTTCGCACAGAAAACACTACTGATTAAAGGAAGCCAGGCTGCTTTTGATAGATCTACCCTATCGGATTTTGATTCATGCCATCGGCTTGTGGCTTTAAGTGGTGTCTTTTATGTGCTCAGGGTAAATAGTTTGTTTACTAATGAATGGCAATTTTGGCAAGACACTCTATCCCATCAAACAGTGCCTGCAGTCAAATAAAACCACTGCAGCAGCCAGACTCGGAGATAGTTCTAATGAGAGGAAATTAAACATCAATGCAATACAGTGTGCTTAAATAACCTGCCCAAGAGCCTTCAGCCACGAAACACACGAGTCTGGGGAAAAGAGTAGAGGTTTGTCAATTTCATCTGACCACATTTGCTGCTGCTTCTAATGCCAAAGAGATGTTTTATTCCTTGTGTAGAACACGTTCTTGCATTAAAAAACGTGTTAAACACTTTGACTTATTTTAACTCGAAACAATGTCTTAAAAAACACGTTTGCCAATTTTCTCCTATGCGTGAGATGTTGAACAAGCAGCCAGTGTAACTGTCGAAAGTGTTCATCTAGCAGAGGTTCACATAGAAAAACAATTAAAAAGCGGTGTAGTGGAACGCAGAAACAGCATTCAGTTTGAACCAGTCCTAGTGTGTTGGAACATGGATAACATGCTGTAACAAAAGCGTTTGACTTTCTTCCGTGGACCATAAATGGAGAAACTTTGAAACGTTTTTCATTTGTTCAGCACAATAACAAAGAATAAAGACTATGTGCAAAAGCACCATAACAGTTTAATAAAATAGTTATCTTTAATAAATGACAACTTATGGTTCTCTGAAATAGTTTATTGGTCACTTACATCATAATTTCCTACTTATTACTGTCTGTGGCAGACTGAAACGTTTTGTTTTTGTCCTATTACATTACAAAAGCATTAATGAAATGCCCTCTGTTCATTTCAGTATTAAAGTCTGGATGAATTTTAAATTGGCTCCGTTTACTTATTTAGAGCACATGGCTAGTATCGTGGTGAACAATTCAAATTAAAGGAGTCACATGATGGTACAAAAAAGCACATTATTTTGTGTATTTGGTGTAATGCAACGTGTTTATGTGCAAAATCAAGGCGCAACAAAACATATTATTTTCCACATACTTTACATTTTTGGTCCTCCTCTATGCCCCGCCTCCTGAAACAGGTTTATTTGTAGCTTGGTGTGCTTTGATTGGTCAGCTATCCATTTAATTGTGATTGACCGAATACCGCAAGCATTTGGTGGAAATGTTAGGCTATGCTCCTTACCATAACATGGCGCCGTGTCACCACACAGAATAATACCACAGTGAGAATAATAGCTCCAACTTCTTTCTTTGGGTAAACATTTGAGCCGCGTTATGAAAAAACTGCCCTGCTTTGTGATGTAGAAAAGTGGGGGCGTGTTTAAACAAGGTGTTTTGGGGTGGGGGTCGCTTCACATGACACTTTTAAAATTGTAACACTTTAGAGTAGGTAACACTTACTCTACTAGCTATGACTTTTCCCATAATAAATTCTTAATTTGCAGCTTATTAATAGTTAGTAAGGTGGTTGTTAAGTTTAAGTATTGGGTATTGGGGATGTAGAATAAGGTTGTGTAGAATAAGGTAATAATATGTCCTTAATTAGCATCAATAAATGGCTAATATTCTAGTAATATGCAGGCTAATAAGCAGCTATTAGGAATATTTATAGAGAAAGTGTTACCATTAAAATATTACTTGTTTTCATTATCAATCATCTGAGGTTTGTTAAAATCCAGCCCTATCATATACAGTTACATTTGAAAATATATCATAATGATAAAGTGGATGCACTCCTAATTTACTTTAATATTACTGAAATGTTGTTCCTGTGACCTATTGTTACCAGACCACAATTTTTTCAACATTGTAATTGACTTTATTTATGTTTATATACAGGTAAAACTATAAATTAACTTTAATTTAATTAAACATTTAAAATCAATTTGCTGTATAATGAATGGTATAATTTACAATCATTACCACAAAATATTCCTTTTTAGGGTCATACAAGAGCCCTGCAGGTTTGGAACATCATGAAGGTAAGTGAACGATGGCAAAATTCTCATTTTTGGACGAACTATTACTATAACAAGTCCACAAGAGATTCCCCCTGATTTGCATACCAGACTAATTTCGCCAACATATGAGTCAATCCATCCTGTTCCTGCCAACAAAACAGTGAATGACATGTAGCGACTTGTTTTCAAACGCTATCTATCGTTCCTAGCCTGCAGAAGCAGCGTGTGTCAGAAAGATGACAAAGAACATTTGTCAGAATAGTAAGGGTGACGTTTATTTGTCAGGCCGCAGGCAAGGTGAGCTGCAGACTGATCATTAGAGTTTTGGCCATGTCTGGATGGTCTAAATATTCTCTCAGCTCACACAAAGATCTGTCTCTGGGCCAAGCAAAAGTGCAGTGATGCTGGCCTCCACATTTGCAACGCTTCCAAGTGCTTGTGATTCTCTTTGTGTAAAGTCACATGAAGGACAATTACAGCGCTGTGTGTTATGCAGGATTTTATGTATCTGTGAAAGAAGACAGCAAGTGATAAATGACAAGTTATTTGGAGTCCTAACAGTACGACAAAATGTGTGTTTTACACTGAAGATAAAAAATATGCCAGTTGAGCTGTATCTCTGTAAAGGTTTACCTTAGCGAAGGGAACAGCATAAAAAGGTGACACACCAAAGGCCTGCGTTTGTAACTAATTGACTAAGATCTAAGTTGGTTATTTGCATTTTGTAGTTTTGTTTATTATCTGTCCTCGGCTATCTCATTAGGGCCAATCGACTCCAACTCTGCCAGTGTGTTATTGTGTCTGCGTCACCGGAGCTGCTATAAATTAGCCATATTTTCTCTCTGGGTCTTGTAACTCGCAAACACCCAACGCAGCATCTGCCAACTTTGAATTAGTTGTGAAAAACTACCTTTTAACAAGAAAAGAAAATGATTAACATAACTCAATATGGCAATTAAGATAGAAGAAAGGGCAGGGAGGCTGGTGACGTCCCCATGTGTCCTGAGGGACAGTTAGCTGCAGCATGTTGATGTGTCTCTCCAGGTTGAGCCAGTTCAGCTCATCTCCAATTAGCTGTGAATGTCCCCCTGATTAAAACCAGCCCAACAGTCCCCAACCCCTCATTATCCCGACCCCACATTTTTACACATTGCTCGCAATGCACTTATCTCTCCCCAGATATACGGCTGACTTTTAATTACCTCACTCACAACGGCGTCGCCCGTTGATAAGTTTGAAGGACAGCCGGCTCTGGGGTATACAGCAAAAGAGCAAGGAGTGGAAGAGAAAGCGGAAGAGAGGGGCTGGAGGTATAGAGAGCCAAATGAAGGAGGAGAGGGAGATGTGTCGCTCTCTGACAGAACATCACAGCGTCGAGTCAGACATTTCATTGCTTTGCCTGCCTGTGATGTATGAGTTCAAGCCTTTTGTTCCACGCTCCTTCTCTTCGTGTGGTCTCCGAGGTTAGGGTGAAAGAGTTTGTCAGAGAGTATGAAAGTCATCAGAGTCGGATAGAAACTTGTCAAGGTCCGGCGCGTGATCATGTGATTTAACTGAAGGACGTTTCTATCCCAGAGGCAACCGGGAGCTGTAACTGTAACTGGCCGGCCTTTAACCCTGTGCTGCTGTGTGATTATAATATGCGATGGGGTTTAAAGTGTTTTTGTCAGAGTCTGGGATTCTCGAGTCATTGTTATTCACAGCAAATACACATTTAAGGAATTTATTCAATAAAGCTTACATTTTTGGTGAAATATGCTTAATGTCAGTGCCTGGCCTTGTATGGCTCTTGTGTCTGAACGGGAGCAAATCCCTCAAGCCATGTTCAACATGTAGTGGAAAGCATCCCAGAAGAACTGAAGCTTTATTGAAGTCCTTCCAACTTTTTAATAAGTTTCATGGTTTTGTCATCAAATGCTCAATGCACCCACGTGCTTATGGTATTGTAAAATATATATTTGGTTTGAGATATCAAATGTTATGTTCCAGTACTCACCGGAATTTGCAATCCTATGAAAGCCTGGTTCTGCCTTAGAGTAAAAAATACAACAGTTAATCGTGAGATGAATCTTAAAAGCAGTCAAAAGTTAAAGCACAAAAAAAGTAGAAATTGTGGTCCCACTTTATATTAAGTGCCCCTAAAACCTGTGTACTTACATAGTAACTATGTGTATCTAGTATGTAACCACAGTGTAAGCTCATATTGCTACATAGTATCTACCAACACAGTCTCACTCCAACTCGTCACATTTTGACGCTTGGTCAAAACAGTTTTGCGTTGTTTTTCGATGCTCAAGGTCCCTCTTTTTAATGTAATGGTTTGCATGCATATATCAATTTATTAGATCATTTTTTCTATTCTCCAAAATCCCACCCCTACCCTAAACCTACCCACCTCTAAACAATTTAAACACACACACAGGCAATTGCAGTTACTGTACAGGTATTTATTGCACAAACTTATCGTAAACAAGCAGTATAAACTCATTACAAACAAGTCATATCACATTCCAAGTCTTCTGAAGCCATACTGTCACACCAGAGCTGGGTACTGATCCCAGCACAGCCATCTTCACACACCTCTAGTGACCCAATTAGGTATTGATGACACCTGTGTTCAATTAAGCTCCCTGCATAAAAGCTGAGAACACCAGAGTGAAGACGGCTGAGCTTGAGGTAACCTTCTTAACTCACCTCTTGTCTTACCCATAGGAATGATTGACTCATGTTATGACTAAGTTTAAGCCTTGTCAGGATCTCTTCACTTACAGCACTAATCTGCACCGAGCACCTGGATTTTAAGAGTACTGGACCTTCATGCTCTAACGGATCGTTCATGGACAAAGATAGCGATCTGGAGATCACCAACGCTGAGTAAGAAAACCCCTTCATGAGTGTTATGTGATTGCTAAGCTGATTGCTTACCTGTGTGCAGTGAACCTGTTGAAGTCTTTAAGATCAGGAGATCTTCAGCTTCACTGTTGGACTTTGATATCACCTCGTTTACTCACCTGTTGCACTATTGTCAGACGATCGCAGGATCGCCAACACCATGTGAGAAACCCTATTGTTATACTTAACGTGCTACTCACCTGTCTCTCTCAGTCCTTATTCAAGGAAAGCGATCCAGAGACTACACTCTCCATGCCCACCAACCGTGTGCCTCACGAAACCTGATCCCATTTAAAAAACATACTCCCGCCAGGAAGCAAGACACAATCGATAACAAGACACACAAGAGCCAATGGCATTTTACAACCAACGTTGAAGTAAGGATTTTTGAAGCTGCATTTTTTAAAATCTTTGTTGTATTTACAGCTATAATATTTCTGTAACAACACACATGTAACAACCCTCAGCATGGTGTGTTTAAGCACAAATGTCTAACAGGACATTGGTAACAACACTTTCACTTCACTAAGTAGTCATGTAACAGGAATTCTGACACTTAGACTTAGTTGGGTAGGTTTAGGGATATGTAAAGTTGGTGAAGGTAGTGCAACTCTGTTACCTCAGTAACTCTTCAGGAACTGCCCAAGTGTGACATTCTGGACACCAACCATAGTTTATGTAAACCCTAATTTACTGCCAGCTGCTGTGTAACATCAGATTAATTACATGCTAAATCCATAGCAATCTATTTAATATAAAGTGTTGCACTTTATTTACCAAAAAGTGCTGTTAGTCCTGATGCACATTTGTACTTACACATACCATTCTGAGTGTCACATGTATCTTTGCAAATAAACAGGAACTTTAATAATCAAAGAAAACTTGTATAAAGTACGTGCAAGGTAGACACTTAGCACTCAACATTAAACACTTGAAGACTGACCCAGAGGGTAGACACACAGACGCTTAAATGCACAGACTAATTAGGACATAACTAAGAACAACTGGGGAAGACAACTGGGAGAACATCAACTAATAATCACATGAACATAAGAAATACCAAACATGGACATGGGCGGACACAAGAGGAGCAAAAGCACATGGCACGCTAAACACAAAGTCTGACACTTAGACTTGTTACATGTGTGAAGTTACAGAAATATTACAGCTGTAGATATTATGTACTGGTGTGTACTTACACTGTGCTTACATACTACATACACATCTAGTTACTATGGAAGTACACAGGTATTAGGGACACTTAATATAAAATGGGACCGAAATTGTGAGTTAAAAAGTAACGATTGTGGGGTAGAAAGTTGGAATTATGAGAAATAAAACATGCTTGACAGCTGTTAAAGCACAATTAACATTGTATATTAACTAACTGTAAGACTGTAAGCAAAATACAAATTTCTGACATTTTATTCACTGGCTGATGCACCCTCTAAAATCAACGCTTACCGATTTTAATTGTGAAAATGTTGAAGATTAATTTAGAAATTTACATATTGTACATATGTACATTAGCATTGTTTATTTAAGTTATGTGTATAGGTTTTTTTTGTTAGCTCACATTGCTATTTTTGTGGTGAACAATTAATTATTGTGGTGAACAAGTCAATCCACAAAAAAATGTTTTGACTTTATAATCTCTAATCCAAATCTGAAAATGCTCCTCCTTTCGAACAACAGCCCTAGACTGATGACATTAGTTTGAGCGTAACATCCTTAACCACGCCACTCTAACTATGAGTGTTCCATTTCTGAATGAAACGCCTACTTTACTATATTCAATTAGTTCAAAGTAGAAAAAACAGGCAACACCCTCTGTTTTCCTCATTCATTATTCTGTTTCTCTCAGAAGTATGTCACAATATGGAAGCATAAGCAGTCACACATTTACGGGTAATGCAGATTTGTGAAAGTGAAATTACCGAACCTACAAAGAATCCTGATAAAACTAAAGTGATAACATTAGGGGTTCAGACACACTCTCTCTGTTTAACTCTAGATTAAAGACAGCTATATTTCCTGCAGCTATATCTGTTTAGATGTTCATTATTAATTTTTTAGCTCTGGTTTAACAAATCTTCATTTTCTTAGTTTGAACAGCAGCTGCTAATTGTGTTCTTATTTGTTCTGTTTCTACCATGGGCTTGTCCTCACGTGGTAACTAGAATTTCACAAGCTCCACCCTGGATCCAGGACACTTAAGAAGAGACGATGCCAACCCCACAGAGGACTTCAGATGATGCCAACCCTGAAACAACACACAGCACTAACGAACTCTGCTACTAATTTATAATGTTCCTTGTCTGTTCGATTACAGTACTTTATTAATTGATCTTTATCTCACATCTATGCCATGTACAAACTACTACTAAATATACTGTAAAACATTACGTTGGTGTAAAGCTGCTTTGCAATGAAAAGCACTATACAAATACATTTAAACTGAATTTAATTTAATTGAATAAAAATGCTCACTTTAAAAGAGAATTTCAAATGGCACTTAGAGGCTTTTTTACATCTTTTTTTTTTTTAACTCTTCATGTGTTTTTCTTTTTAGCATGTACCATTAAGTTCATGTTCATGTGGTTACTAACTCACATTCATCATCATTGCACACTTAATTTCTGTTATCGTTAGTCATGCCATTTGACCACATAAACAAGCAAATAATCCAAATTCAAAGGAAATGTCATCAGATTACAAATGCGCTTTGCCCAGCATAGGTGACAATGGGCCCAGACAAAATGTGTAAATGAAGCAACAATAACACAAGGGAATTGAAATAGGATTAGCCGTACGAAGCAGCAAATGGATAAAGAGTCAATGCGTGTAAAATGTCATCATGATGACTGAGCAGGCTGGCATTTCAACCTTTGTTGTTTCAGACGAATATGCCGAGACTCTAAATCATGGCTGATAACCTGTGTAGAGGAAGCAAACACAGCTATATCCCTTGCTCTTATCTGCTCTCATCCTTCATGAGTGTTCTTGCAATGCAAGTTCAACTTCTGCAGCTGTTGACCCACCACACACACACACTGAATGTGTACTCGTCTGTGAATTTTCACACTTTGCAACCGTAATATAATGTGCCTTAAATTCTCCTGGGTATCTCTTTCAGTAGTTCATGTTTTGTAGTCAGTCTTACACCTTGGGAGACAGCCAAGTGTTATAGCTACTGTCTGTTAAGCAATCCTACTCCCGGTTTTCCAGCATTTGAGCGTTGACAGCTGTCAATGTTGCATATTTTTCAGTATTTCTGGAAACCTGCTAAATAATGGTTGCAATTCATCCAGTTAGCATTGTATCATGATGAAAACTGCTGCATTAAGTGACTTCTGAGTGGCTTTGACGACATCAGTCTCTTTAACACTTATCTCACATGGGTTGCTTTCTGATTTGCAGTGCTTTTCACAGCACATGTGTTCAGGTGCCCATTAATCCATGTTAAACATATCCAAGGCCACAGGCTGTCAAGCCCTCGTCATGTTCATGTGTGACTTATAGCACATTGGAAACTGCAGCAAGTGCATTCTCTTAATTAAACCGGAAAGAAGTGTATGGGTAAAGATATAGTCGGATGGTTATTACTGCACCTCTTATTAATTGGAATGACACATAAATTGATCCACAGGTAATTATTTTTCTCTAAACCATCAATGGTAACAAAATGTCCTGATGTTAATTAAGAGCAGTCCCTGAGCATATCTCTGAAAGGAGGACATTTTTGCCGCACTAACAAGGTAGTCGCATTAAAAGGGAAGTTATGCAGACACTGTGTGTTGGGTGTTATGAATTAGTATCTAAGAATATTAGGCCTCTGAATACGCAGCTCGGAAACTATGTGCCAGCGTGGTGCTGGGCTATTAGAGGTTATGTATCTTACAGGTATTAGTGCATCAGATTTATGGACACAGTTTTACATAATGAATTCTAAAAAGGAGCAGAGGAAAAAGAATCACCGCTCTGAGTGCTTGCTCCTGGAGTGATGACATTAATAGAAAAGATGACTTCATATGTACTTAAAGGGATAGTTCATACAACAATGAAAATGTATTCACCCACAGGCCGTCCAGTTTGTAGATGAGTTTGTTTGCAGATTTGATTTAGAGAGATGTTGAATTACTTTACTCGCTTGTCAATGGAACAACTGATAAAGACATCACAATAATCCATAAGTATGCACACTGTTTCAGTACATCCATAATACATAACTTGATAAGTGCTAGCACTGTGGCAAGTATTTGTATTAATTTAAATCTTCAAATTAAAAAAATAATAGTAATTGTCCTATGATGTGTGTATGTTTGACATTTTTAATAGTTCCACTAGACAATTTAAATGTTTTTAAAGAATTTATTTTCTAAAAGTCCACAAGGCCGAATGTGTCTATTTTGAAAATTGATTCAATAAAATGAATCCGACATTCCAAGGCCACATTTGTTAGAGGGGTTGAAGGTTTTAAAAAAGTGTATTTAATTATTGTTTCTACAGATTTTGTAGACTTCCTTGGCCTCTGCTCACTAAATTGTAAAAAAATATGTGCAATACAATGTGACATAAAAACTGTGATGTGGAATTTTGTCAGGCTGATTTCTTAGTTATTAGCACTGCTAGTGTTAGCAGCAATAATTGAAAAAAATTAATGTGACAAGGCCAAGATAAAGAGGATTATAATCTAGATTATCTGTTTAGGCCAGATTCAAGCCAGTGTTGTTATTGTTAACTAAAACAAAGATTTTTACTTATTTAGCATTGTAAGCTGTTATTTAGCCAATTTGTTATGTGCTTCAATTTATGTACATACAGGTGCTGGTCATATAAGAATATAATATTTTCAAAAAGTTGATTTATTTCATTCCTTTTGCCTGGATTACTGCACTTATTCCATTCCTTTTGCCTGAATTACTGCAGCAATATGGTGTGGCCTGGAGTCAATCAGTCTGTGGCACTGCTCAGGTGTTATGAGAGCCCAGGTTGCTCTCAAAGTGGCCTTCAGCTCTTCTGCATTGTTAGGTCTGGCATATTGCATCTTCCTCTTCACAATACCCCATACATTTAGAACAGGGATAACATGGTCCTTAAACCAGGTACTGGTAGCTTTGGCACTGTGTGCAGGTGCCATGTCCTGTTGGAAAATGAAATCTGCATCTCCATAAAGTTGGTCAGCAGCAGGAAGCAATGGTTTAATGCTCTAAAACATCCTGGTATACAGCTGCATTGACCAAATGGTTGTATTTCAGATAAATATCATCCTATCCTAAACCATCCAACAATGGCAAGCATAATTATTCAGCTTTCAGTTGATATGTAAATCTCAGTTTCTAAAAACTTACTTGACTGGTTTTGTGGTCCAGGGTCACATATACAGTATAAGCACAAAACAAAATGACTAAACAGCTTAAAATAATGCTAAAATATGACATACTAAATCTTTTTGTGCCATCTTTCTTTTGTTTTCCCTTTACGTTAGCACTTTTCTTTTCTACATTTGGTTGATCATTCTGATGTAATATTCCACATACCCAAAATCAATTTTATTATACATCTCAAGTTGGTAAATGTCTTTTTTCATGCATTTTATTTAGTTTCCATCCCAACCTTTAAGACAAAGTATATGCAATGCAGTCTTTTGATTGAGTAATTCATGGGGCTTTCTCACATACTGTATTTTGTTGAACATATTTATTGGCTTTGTATGTACTGTAGCAGAGGGTGGCAACAGACACAACCGTGTGTAGTTTTATACCATCATACTTTTTCTTCAGTCGTTTCTGCATTCATACAGCAAGAAGCACTCTAGTGAAACTACAGTACCTTACATAACATAAAACATAACCCTGAACTATAAAATAAATCCACGGAGTGAGCCATATATTTAAGCATACATTTAAAATTAGCATTTAATTGACAGTAGTAGGAAATCCTTGACAGAAAGTGTCTGAAGTGTCACAATTAGGGGCTGTGTGCCATTTTCAAAATGACAGAGTGGCAGAAGGCCAGTGATATCTGCCAACAGCTTAATACTGAGAGTTATACAGCTAAACCATACTGTAAATTTATTTTTGGGGGTGGAGGGTTAAGCAGCAAGTTATTTTATGTGTATATATATGATATAGCTAAGCATACTGTACTTTATATCAAGAAAGAAGCGAGATAAGATGGCAATGTTTTATCTTTAATTGATAAACACAGCAACTAACTGTAACTGTTTGTGCAACTGTAACAGTGTGGCAAAATGATAAAAGCACGTTTTTAAGTACTTATGGCATCATAAACAATAAATGAGTGGGCTTATACTTGATTTTGCTAAATCTAAGATTTGGCTTGGGTTTTAGGAAATCAAGTTTTTATAACAGTTCTGCAGTATAGATATGTTTGATCCACGGAAGGTTTCTGGAACGTTGCGCTGAGATGTGGGAGCAGAAGAGAATGAGAAAGAAGTGCTGACAAAGTCTTTGAAGCGAGATGGGACCTTACCCGGTGTTTCATAAATAACGTGAAATCTGCATATCTGCGTCTCTGAGAGACTGAGAGAAATACTGTAGGTGGGAAAAAATGAGTGAGAGGCAGTCGACCCAGCAGAGGACCTCCACCTCACAGGAGCTCAACCTGAGACGAGTGTCAGGAGCGATAGTCAGGAGGGATGTCAGGAGGAAAAGTTATGTGACGAGTCTGTGGAGTGGAAGAGTTTCAAGGGATGCACACACACATATACGAATACACTGTGAAAACTTTACAGACTTTACAAAGTAATATGTTTTCATTTTTTTAAATAAAAATAATAATAGTGCAGTATAATATATTTTGTTTTGAGTGATTGACTTCTAATGAGTGAGTGGTGATGGGCATGATTGCTATCTTCTAATAATGCTAATAATGATGACAAACATAATTGATTAAACATAATCATAAATTACAACTGACATGAGTATAAAATATTTACAAAAACAGCAACAAAATGCAATTCTATAATATATTCATGCCTTAGAGCATGCTGGAAACACAAGTGCCAGCTGACTAATACTAACCTTCACGAATGAGATTACTGTACTGTACATATTGTGAATATTGTATGGAAAGAAATAATGAATTAACTTTTTTTTTTTTACACATGCCAATGATCTTAGCTCCCTAATGAAAATAGAGTGTCTCATTCCCCTCTGTCACACACTGCAATGTTCACACCAGGTGTGTTAAAGCGCCTCACCAAACAACATTATGATCAACTAAAAACACATCTGTTCTTTTACTCTGAGAAACAGCATCCACATGCAAATACGCTTAAATCTTTGACACACACAACACAGATACCAAGGGTAAACCAAAACCTATTGCTACATAAACCACAACAAAACTGCAATAATAGGACTGTGGCTGAGCTTGGTGTTAGCAACATCAAAGTAATGACGGTATAGGTTTGATTTTCAAGGAAACAAAGAACTGATAAAAAAATAAAATTGTATTCCTTGAATGCAGTGTTAGTTGCTTTGTGTAAAGTCATCTACCAACTGCATAAATGGTAAATAATAGCTGGCTATATTATAATAATAATAATTCTAATAGTACAGTTCTCTATACTTATTACTTTAATTGAAAAAACGCAAGACACAAGATGTCAACTGTTGCTTTTGTATGAAACGAGAGAGAGAGAAAGTGTGATCCAAGAGGCATGAAATTAGCACAAGTTTCAGTCCCTGGAAGAACAATTTAATATATTGTGGGTGCTTCGTAATTGGAAAGCTGTATCCTTCCTAGTCCAGTCCTTCTGAGGCTTCAAGGCTCGTTCTAAATAAATACAATATAAATACTACAATTTATTTTATGCTTTGGCAAATTGGTGACTAATTTGTTCGAGTTTGTGTGATCTGTTTACACCCCAGTGAGTGTTCTGCTTAAGCTGGACCTGTATGTGCAGTTCAGAGCCGAAGCATTTTCCACCAATTTTTTTTCTGTGAATTGGAGAGTGTACAAAGAGTTGTGCATGAAGGGCACAGAGATTACAAACAACACATCCTTCAGAATTCACAGAATGAAGGGCACAAAATAAAGGCTGCCTTCCAAGGATCCTTCAGTATTAGATGCCCTTCAACAGCGCTTGATGATATACAGACTTGTTAGGATGAAGGTTTCCAATTGAGATGCATGTACCCAGTATTTATAACTGCAAATATCATAATCGCTGAATGCCACAATCGACAAATTTAGAATGAAGAATTCTGGAACAATATTGCAGAATTATTTTTTGTTGTTTATTAGTAACAACTATTAATAAGCAGCAAAATAAAAGGTAACTGAGACAAATTTATAGTCAACGATTTGTTACAGCAGGCGATAATTAAAATTAAGTGTTAAAAAAAATGTTAGCCAGAAAATATTCAGCTTTCTGTCTTTAAAGGTTGAAGACCTTAATTATTTAATGCTTGAAATTCTGGTCATATATTTACAAAAAAATGACTAATTTGAAATGTAAGCATGAAAAAATAACTAGAATGACTCTTTGTTGATTTGTTCCATTTCTTGCCCTGTAGCAGAACATTAAAAATTACAGTAGCTTAATAAGTAGAAAAATAAAGGATTTCAATGAGAGCTTTTGAATGTGTCGCTTAGCGCCGCTTTGTAATGCTGTGCAGGATCAAACTCACAGAGCTTCCTGTAATGGATGGTTTGGACATCACAGGTTAGCCTCTGCGCAGGATATCATGATTGACTCTGAAAGTGGGCAGTGCATACATAATGAGGTCCATCTGATTACACCTCTGCAAAATCCTGACTTAATTAATTAGTGCTCACTCCTCTATGTCTTCACTCTCACACACTTACATTTGTTCACACACACAGGGTTCATCTGTTCTCAGCTTAATTAATTGCAATAACTCCCTCATGCTGCACCTGCGTGCCTGACTGCACAGACAGTTGCGTTTACAGCTTGGACAGATTTAAAGCAATTCACTACACGATATATAAACCATGTCTGAAAGTGCATAGGCGCTTCTTCTAAATACTGTAAGTGCTTACTTACTTTACTTTTTAAAGACATATTATAAAGTGTACGATTATGATTTGGATGTACATTCGTAATGTTTTTACTATCATGTGAACTAATCAGTCATGTCGCTTCAGTTTAGAAATCCTCTCTCGTGGCCTCATGGGATAGTAGCCATATGCACACTTCAGAATCTCACCAGGGTACTTGCCTGCTGTTTTATGAATACTGTGGATTCAAATATACAACTCAGTGCACATTCAGTTTTTCGCCTATGTCTAGGGAAGTACAGTATGCATACTCAGATGCAGCTCAATCATACATGTAGTGTACGAATGAGTTGAATGTAATATAAATCAAAGTGTTGACACTTCTGACCACTTCTACATGTAATGTTATCGGCCTGTTTTTTATGTACTGTACAATGCATTGCACATAATGTGTAGTAAAGCATTTTTTTTATGCGTGGCACAATATTTTTCAGCATGTTTTTCTGAGTCTCGTTGGGGAAGCTTCTTTGAAAATGTACTGTAAACTGTAAAAAATACATGTATTTTTACTGAGAAATAACAGTAGAATTTTACAGTCAAATCCCAGGTTGATCAGAACTGTGAATTTCCATAAA
>JAUCMT010000047.1:9386188-9407160 GCA_032357475.1 Enteromius thamalakanensis | reverse complement strand
ATTTGATAATGTTCAGTGCTTTGCTACAATCTGTATTGTTAAAAGCGCTGTATAAATAAAAGTGACTTGACTTGACTCGACTTGACCCTGGACACCAGCATGTGCCGGTACCCAAAAGAAATTAAATTATTATTCCTCCTAATTCTAGATAACTATATAAAACTGAATAACTATCTGACATGACAACTGCATTATGGATTCGGTTTACTTTTATCCATTCTTGGGCCAGCCAGATTGCTACTAATTCTGTAGTGTTGACATCTATTCTTTTCAGAATGCTCACATCATTTGCTGGGATGTGCACACTTTATTTTTAGATCTTTTGACCCATCAGTGAATATGTATGCGTTTTTTTTTTTTTTTTTCTCTCTCTTTTGCGTGTTTCACACAGATACACACAAATTCGCTCCTCCACGAGACAGAACAGTTATAGGGGGAGGGCTACTGCCTAACAACATCAGTGTTGCCAACTATTTCCTATTAACCTGCCCAAAAAGTAGCTAAATGTTGCCAGATGTTTTCACGCACTAATTTGCATATCAGTGACGTCATCACGTATGCTGCGTCCGAAATCGCATACTGCTTAAGTAGGTACTACATTTAAAATTTAACATATTACTCGACCATTAAAACAGTACGTTCTATATAGTATGAATGTGAGTAGTATTAATGGAATTCGGACATACTACATCTGCCATATTGATGGTGTCACGTGTCACGCGTCGTCACAACAGTGGGAAATTTTAACTTTCAATAAGTCATTCGTTTATTTTGAGTGTAAATTAATCACAACAACGTTTTTTTTCCTGAGGTGCTTACAAGTAGTAGGAAGTAGTAGGTCATCCGGGTACTTCTCGCCTACTGAATTTCGAATGCTATGAATTCGGACATACTACTTGCCTCGCATGCTGTTTTTCACATACTATATAGTAGGGAAGTAAGCGATTTCAGACGCAGCACGTGTCTTTTGGAATGTTCAGTGCCTGTCGTTAATGTAATGTTGATGTTGCTGTGTTTATGTGAGCTTGTTCAGTCTTTCCGTGTTTTTCAATAAATGTTTATTTCTTAAAGTTAAGGCATTCGCGACCTGTATCCGCTGAAGAGCGATCAACGGCGGCTCGTCTCGTGACGAGAATTAATTAAATGTTCAGATTTAATTTTATTTTCAGTTTACGTTTTAGAAAACTAATGTATTGAGCATTTGCACAAGTTCTTTTTAAAATACCTCAAAATAGTTTTTTTTTAAATTATTTAATACATTTATACAAAACATAGTTTTGTACCTGTGCTATTTTGTTCACTTCCAAACAAATAACTTTCTGAACTTTTTCTTTTTTTAATACACTGTTAAGCCAGTATACAGTGTCAAATGTTGACAGAGTTGAGTGCTTTCAATCCCCAAAGACAGTTGACCAACCATCTCCTTCTTTGGAGGAACCCTGTGGATGCAGGCGGCCTGGATGGATGAGGCAACGGAGAGGCATGACATGATGACTGACAGCCATAGGGAACAGATGTGAACACACTTCTCCGTCAACGTGGCAAAAAATGCATGTGGGTGGGTGTGTGTGTGTGTGTGTGTGTGTGTGTGTGTGTGAAATCTGTAGATGTTTGCATTTGCACATCTATCCGTGTGTGTGTGTGTGTGCATGACAATCTTGTCTCCTGAAATGAGGTGACAATACGCGTGTTTGTGTGTGTGAAGGCATATTTTCGGCAGTACTTTTGGAGGCCTTTCCTCCCCTAAGATTCTCTTTTCACACTTTGCTGCACAACACATCTGCATCCAATGACCTGACTTAATGTCTCACTCAGGCAAATAAGATTGCAGAAGTGAAGAACAAAAGACCCATCACTCACAAAAAAAGACGCTTTTGGCTCAGAGTCATTTGACAGTGTCTAACGGCATCCTCTGAAAGAGTCTGAAGGTAATTTATTTTTTTTTTTCCCATTTTTTCCCCCATTTCCCCCATTCTCTGTTGTCTACTAATAGAATTAAATCAGGCCAAACAGGAGAAGGGTCCTGTGGAGGTGTTGTCAAGGTGCAGTCATCAGCATGCATTAGCAGGCCCTGAGAGGCTTTTTTGCGCACGCCTCATCTGCCGTCCTCCTTCAAGGGATTAACAGACAGACAGCAATAACCAGGGAGATTAACACAAAGGATGGTCACAATTAGCCATCAAACTGCAAACATCTTATAACACAAAATGCGATTAGGGGCCTTTGCAGAACATGGAAGTCTTTATATGCTTCATTAATTGTGGATGTACTACTTCTTAAGTTGTTTGTGTTTTATTATTAGTTATTGTTTTTGTGTGCTTGCTTGTTTTATGAATCACGCTATCATGGCTAATGCTGTAAAATGTTTAAAATGGAAATGATGCATTTGTAATGAACAAGAGTAATTGATTGATGCTCCCTGTGAAACTACTAAAAAAAAGTATTGTGGCACTATATCAGATGAATACTATATGCTTTTACCTATATCATGGTACTGAATTATTACCATATTCATGTACCATAATATTACAAAAATAAATGTGACTGTATACTGCATTGTCTTTGTACCATATACAGAAAAAAGTCCTTGTGTGTAAACCGACGGTCTTGCCAGCTACTTTTCATAAACAAAAACAAAGTCAAAGCAGAAGGAACTATTAGGGGATGTTCACACAGAACGTGTTTTTGCTTGTAAAAATGTATGGCATGGCCAGAGAAATCTGCGAACAGTGCAAGGTCCTCTTTAAATCCATGTTTTAAAGGAAGAACTTATTTTAACCTGAGTGTGACGTTTTTAAAGCATGAGCACAATGCCAAAACATGTTAGAGTGTGTTTACATAGGAAAAAACACATAGCAGTGTTTTTTTATTCCTTAATGAATCAGCATTTTGAAGGAATTAGTGTTTGATTAAAATTATGCATTGTTCTTTAAGATTGTCACTTGTTGCAACCTACTGACTGAACATAACCTGCAAAAAGGGTCTCTGAAAAACCTCCACCGCTGGGTCCCAGAGGTCACTGGTAACTGTGATTTATCTATCATTTCCTCTGATTTTAGGGATGACTCATGAGTAAGTTTAGGTTTAGGTGTATTGATATGATCAAGATTTTGTATTAAAATACTGTTCCATGGTCAGAAAAATATGTTGACAGGAACACATCGAACTCAGCAAAGAGGAATGACAAGCGAAATGATACAGTCAGTGAAAAGTCCGAGTGTTGTTTAACTTTGCTGTAAATGCTGTATCATTACATCATTTTCACACATAATGTTGTACAATGATTTGCATTACCTATTATTATAATGGCGTTAATGCAGCTGATAGAGAGGGGTTTTTGTTCAGAATTTTTATTCTAGGTCTGTTCAGGACTTTTGCCTTGTCAAACCAAGAATGAGTGATGTTGGACATCAAAGGCTTATCCATCATTCCTTAGGTGATTAAAATATTAGGGTTTTCTTGCAATCAATAACTGTGAACACTAAATCTTCTCAAATGTAAAAGATGAGAGAAAGCTGTACGATTTTGTTGCTCGCCTGTTCGGAAAGATACCTCAAAGAGATCCAAGACTCAGATTCTGTGTTCATCCATCTCATTACAGGTCCAGACATTTTTTCGCTGTACTTAAAAGAAGTTTCTTTTTTTCTCTCTCATTTTGCAATGAAACAAAATATAAGCAAAATCTAATTTTGTTCAATTTTGAAACTTAAGGAGTACATAACATAATTGAATATCTGGCAAGAGAGAAAAGGAGAACACTTGAGACTGGCTAATCTTTACCATTTTTGACAATTTATTAATTAATTTTAGCTAGAAGCTGTTCTAATTTGAACTAATCATAATTAAGTACAGTCTTGTTCACCTGCTATTTCAGTTGTTTCATATCTTCATTTCTTTTCTCCAATAACTTGTCGGCATTTATATGATCCCTAATTTAAAATAAACATACTAAAATGTATTTTAAAATACATTTAATTTATGATGCTACAAATCCATTTACATATTGATCTACTTAATAAAAACTACCCTACAATTGTAGTTTTATTATACTAAACTGGTATGCTTAAAGGCCCGATTTCACAGACAGGTCTTAGACTAAGCCAGGATTAGGCCATAGTTCAATTAGGACATTTAAGTAATTTGTATAAACATGCATTAGAAAAAAAGGATGTAGTTCCATGTTTATATATATATATATATATATATATATATACAGTCAAACGTTTGGAAACAGTAAGAATATTTTTAAAGATGTTTCCTTTGTTCTTTAAGACTGCTTTTATTTGCTCAAAAACAGGAAAATTGGAAATATTGTAAAATATTTTTACCATTTAAAATAATGAATTTCTATTTTAATATACTTTAATATACGCTATCAATTTAACCCATAGCTGAACAAGTCTAAATTTATTTCAAATAAAAAAAGAATAAAAAATGTACTGACCCCAAACTTTTGAATGGTAGTGAATATTGTTAGAAACAATTTCTATATAAAATAAATGCTCTTCTTTTTAAAATTTTATTCATCCAAGAACCCTAAAAAATATATCAGAGGTTGCAAAAAAATATTAAGCAACAGTTTCCAGCACTGAAAATAAATCCATGATTTCTGAAGGATCATGTGACACTGAAGACTGAAGTAATGATTGCATCACATGAATAAATAAGATTCTTTAGTGCATATTAAATAGACAATTTTAATTTTACTTTGCAGTAATATTTCACAATATTATTGTACTGTAATATTATTAATATTATTTTTCTTTTGATCAAATAACTGCAGCCTTGATAAACATAAGAATCACTTTTTAAAAAATGTTTAAAAATCTTACTGTTTCCAAACTTTTGACTGGTAGTGTATCTAGAAAGTATAAAAATGTATGTTAAATACATAATTTTTTTACTAGGGATATCTTCCATGTCTTTCAAATATATCATGGCATACTGTACATTACAGTCAAACCAAATAATTTGCAAACACTTTTTGAACTTATCCAACCGTGTCTTGCGTTTCAAAGACTGTTACAATCCAATAACTATTACATTCCCTTTTGTTGCTGTGAAAAAAAATGACAGGGTTCACATAGCAATGTGTGCTATGCTAAGTCAGGACTGTGGCTGAGGTAAAAATAAGAGTTCTTTCATCTGGCCCGTTTTTGAAACATGAGATAAAAGGACTCAATAAAAATCTCCTTGAATCTATCCCTCTTCAGCAGAATCACATTTCTGACAGATGTGTTACCTCTTGTTATTCATCCGCTTTTTGTTTCACTCCATTCATCCCCCTTACAGGAGCAGAGCTACATGGCATGCGCCGGTTATTTTCAGACGTTAATATATGCATTTTAAAGACTTTGCCTTCATTTGAAGAATCCAACGGTTACCCACACCGAGATATCAGAGAAACGTTTGAAGTGAGTGCTCTCCTGCCCGCCTTTGTGTTCTGGGCTTGTAATATGAATGAATAATGTATCAGGGATTAGAAATTCATAATGCTCTTGTTTTCACCTTCCATGAAGCTTCCCCCTCTCACATATCCCTGCGCTGGCCTGTGAGTAAAATCTCATTATGGCAGATTCCCTGAGGTGGGAAGGGCCAGGCCTCGGGAAACGGGCCGGACGGCACCGGGAGACTGTATGGATGATGGAAGCTGGAGGAGAAGAAAACTTTTAATCACCTTTCACCAAAACCACTCCACCAGGGAAGGCGGTTTGTGTTATGGCCTGGAAATTAAAAGCACAAAAAAACAAACAAGCAGAGTTTGTTCTTCTCTTCAGATGCCTGTGGTGTTTAAAGCTTCTAAGGAGAAAAATTCAATTTGACTGAGCAAAAAAAAAAGATGGCGTCTGTGAGGAACATCACCATGATCCGCTGTAAGCGTTTATAGAAAGCAGGAGTGCTGGTGTTGGGAGCTAATATGCACTAACAGCTTCTGGAAGGTGTTAGTGATCAGTTTACACCGTGTTTTACAAACCAAGGAGAAACCCATGGGCAGGGCTTACAAAGAATTTTCACACGTAAAACTGAAGAACATGTCTCACACAACATCTACAAAGCAGTTTTGCCAGGTAATGAAGAATATCCACAGGGCATTTCTTTCAGGATTGTTCATAGGATATGCTGATTAGAGGTGGGAGAGAAAGCCCTGTAGGTAATATTCTCTGAGATCATAATTTCACATAAAGCAAACTGTGGCTGAGTTGGATAAAATCTGTCAGTGGCAAATAGCATTAAATCTAGCAAACTGTTTATGCTCACCTCCTGCATTTGACATTTGAAACATTTGAAACCATGGTATTATAGTGAAATATCATTATAATTTAAAATGACTGTTTTCTATTTGGATGAATTTTGAAACAATTTATTCATGATGATAAAGCCATTACATAAATGGCGCTTTTCCACTGCGTGGTACGACTCGGCACGTCTCGTTACGGCATGGCACGGCTCAGTTCGGTTTGCGCTTCCACTGCAGTTTAGTAACGCTTCAGAGTGGGCGGAATTATTCATGTGTCATTATAGTTGCGTCGCCTCTACTGCCGTGACATAATCGTAAATGCGCCACAAACAAATACACAACAATGGAGTATTTTTCATTTCGCGCCGTCCCATCATGCTCCTCGAAGGAACCAGACAACACGTAGACAAGACGCTATGTGAAATGCCTCCAGTGTGACGGCTCTGAATCTCTGGACGTCATAGGCAGGGGATGTCAGGAAGCATAAAAGCGCATGGAATGCAGTCGGCTTTAGCTTCTGTCGTGAAGCGAGCGTGCCTGAAGTGTGGTTACAAGACGCGACATCTGGTTCCATCGAGGAACATTCAGGAACTCCATTCCTGAACTCCTTGGAGGCCGTCACACCTCGTGTTGAGTGCGCTCTGACTCGTGGCCTCAGTGGGAGATCAGAAGAATCGTAAGCAGTATTAATGGCATCCACAATCCATCTATTTAGAGTCTGCTTGGTCACATGGAACCCTTTCTTGGGAAAACCAAAGCAGACGAGCAACTGCTTACTCTTTCTCCATAGGGCAGCTCTGCAGACGCATGTGTCTAGTGCTCACACTCTACTGAACCTCTACCTCAGTGCACCACGTAGGTATGTGTAACCAGGGGTTTCAACCAACTGTTTGTCCACCAAGAGAGGCATGGTAGGCCGATATCGCCACCACGTAAACCTTCAGGGTAGAGTGGGTGAACTCCAGCACTGTACCAACTAGGCAGTTAACTGTATCCTGCTGGCAGTCTTTACACCACAAAGTGAAAAATGTTCCGGGCAAGGAGGTCTGGGTAGAGGTTAAGTAGAACTCTGTGAGAGGAGGTCCCTCCTGACTGGAATCTCCCAAGGAGAGCCGTCTAGGAGGGGTGTCAGGTCTGAGAACCATACTCGGCCAGGCCAGAACAGTGCTACAAGTAGTAGACTGACTGCGTTCCAGCGCGCTCTCTCCTGAACTTCTGGGAACAGAATCAGGGGAAAGGCATGCAGGCGAAGCCTCGGCCACATCTGTACCATGACATCCAGCCCCAGTGGATGTAGAACCAGAGGGTACATTGAGCATTCTCTCGAGTCGCGATGAGGACCACCTCTGCCTGATAAAGCACTCTCTGCTCCTACATTTAGATGCCCGGGAATGTAGACGGCTCTCAGTGAGAGGATCTGGTGCGCCCACATGAGGATCTGCTGTGCCAGCTTGTATAAAGGGCCCACTTTGACACACACATAGAGCGCGTCGCTAAATGACAGAAAGCTGAAGCTGGCTGGTCAATGGAACTAGACTATTTTGAATGAAAACTAATTTAAAATGACAAAAAAAATAAAAATCTATGGACATTTTTGTCAACTAATAAAACCAAGATGAAAATGTTAGGGAGGGATGATTTGGGAACCAATTCAGAACTAATTCATTCAGAACGAATCTGCTGCATGTTTTGGAAGTTGCGTAATTTCCAGGCAACCCCTAACTCCCGACTTGTTTTTCCCGACTTGTACCAGTGAAAGTGCACTGGAACGCCAGTCAAACCCATGACATCCCACAGGTGAAATTATATATGCATATATATTTATTTATTTAATTTTTTAGAAAAGGGCAGCATTCAAAGTAAGCTTTCTTAATCATACTTTATTCCTTTGGTCATCTTTTGCATCTTCACTCTGCTGGTTTGGGAATGAAAGGAAATTTTTCTCCACAGGAATGCCTCCTCCTCTTCTCCATAAACATTTTAGAAAAGCTAATGTTTTCTTTGGCGAGCATTAAACCCAGTAAGGAGCGATAACACCCTACTGAGAAGAGTTCAAGAGGGGTAGGAGATGAGCAAAACAGTGGGTTACAGATGTTTAGTGAGAGAGATTTATTAAATTAATAAACTTTGCCCTCTCAGGATACAAGAGGGAAGCTGTGATATATTTATTATACTCCTGTGGTTATTGTTTTCCCTAAAATACTGGTGCTATAAATGTATTAAAGGACACAATACAGTGCAACCTTGCCTTAGTTCAAGTAGGGCCAATGCTTGTACTTTGCAGAAGTTGCTGCTGACTTGCCCAGTTTCTGTCATAGGGATCTGCAAGAAAGGAGGGTGGTAGGTCACCATGGAAACCAGGATATTTCATGTCTGTAAGCCACCTAGGGATCAATGAAATATTAAACTCAAAGACCATTCAGCAAACTAGGGGTATTAATAGTACCCCAACTTCTAGCCAGTGTGCTCTACAGCTGCAATAATTTGTAGTTACACTAAAAGATAGAAAAGAGAAAGATGCTTTATTGATCGCTCAGGGAAAACTGTGTAACTTAGTTATTTTGCTGATCATCCTTAAAGATGGCTAGAAGACTAAATGTAACGGTAAGTCAATGCAGTAACTCCCTTTTTAATAGCAAGACTTTGATTCTGATGTTGTATACAAGCAATGTCAAGCTGTGCTTTTCTCTCATTTAAGCAACATAACAAAATGCCTTTCTGCTTTTCTAAGAACTGTTAGGATGGAAAATGGAAAGAGAGAACATAGCCGTACAAAAGCAAATCAGCTCAGATTAAAATAGATTACAAACAGACAATCCATCCTTATTACCCCAGACCAGGGAGAATAAATTGATTAGATCTAAATGAAGGAAATCGACACCTATAAAATCTGTCTTTTACAAATATTGCGCAGTTGCTGTTGTCATAATCTAATGAGCTGAATTAATTTCAGTATATAAAATGCATGAGTAAAAATCATATATAGCACCTTTAAAAATCATGAAAACTTTGGAGTACAAACTGATTAAACCATGTTCTGATGCACTGCAAGAAACACTTATGCTTATGTTTTTCCTCACCCTCCTCAAATCAGGGAGCGGAATATTGTTTGATATCGTACATAATAAAAATTCACTATAAATATCAATGCTTTTCTAAGCAGCTGCGTGGAAGGAATAGGAGTGGGTGCAAATTTTACTGATTAAAATTTATTTTGTTTCAGTCCTGATCAATTTCAGGGTTGCTGGACTGAAGCAAAGCATGGCAAAAAAGGCACACTAGCTGATAAAGAGGTGATTTATCATTTAAATTGAGGCCATAGATAACTACTTGATCATGCTTTGAGATTGTGCATGCTGGGAAATATAAATCATGGCATTAATAACAATAATGCACAGATTTGATTTCTCAAGTGTATTTCTTTTTCTCAAAGTCAGTAGAATTCTTGCAATTTCTTCTCTATCTGCAGGATTAACGCACCGGGGGAGGCGTATGAAATTACAGACGGGATTAACATTCACATTGTCTGTTTTACCTTGGTACAACCTTGATACTTTTGAAAGTAATCTTCATAATAAATGCATTTAGCAGTATTTTCTTGAAAGTGCCTGCTCACATACTAGCAGCTACTCATAATAAAGATGTACCAGAAACTTATTCTAGCGATCCTACATGTTTTATGTTGGATGCATGTCACCCCTGCACTTAGAAATAAATTGAACCTGTCCATCACAAGATCTGAATGATTCTGCCATTTTTATTGGTGGAACCTCTAAATTGAACTATGATTTATGATGTAGTCCAATGTAATCTCACTTATATAGCAATGTGGACCAGCTTTAACAGCCTTTTCGCAGTTTTGAAATGACAGCTGTCATATTAATAGCATCGGCTGTATGCTTTTACTAATTCAGCATTCATTGTGTTTGTACGTTAGGAAGCTAGTTTATATTAACTGTTATTTTATCATATCTTCTCAATATCTAGTAAAGTCATTTTTCTTGTTAGACAGTTGATGCAAGTACAATCAGCCGACAATAAAAAAATGGTCAATAAGAATTGTTGATAAAATGTAATAAGCTTAATCAATCATTACTAAAGCAAATAAAAAAATAAGGTAAAAAGTAAAATGAATGAGATATATCTCATTAATCACTAAAACAAGAGGGATCTGGGTTGCCAATGCATCTCAGGAGAAGAAGCCCAGTTACTAGATACTATATCATGCATTTGCATGGTAAATACGTCATATAGCAAAAGCAAAAAACTAGGTAAACCAGTGAGTAACTGTTGTAACATGTGAAAGATACAGTAAACACACTGTAAGCACTTATAAGTGTTAAAGCATGAGGATGTAGTGATATATACATATACATATGATGAAATGAAACAGAAACAATCAGCGTGAAAAGTAAAGTGAAAACACAAGCAGCTAACAAGACAAGTAAATCATACAACACAAATTTCCTCATTTGCCATCATAATGGCCTATTAAAGTAGCTGTCAGGTAGAGTTTACGATGTTAAGCACTACAGCCTTGTAATATCAGGGTTTCCTTATTATCAGGGTTTTTTAAAACATAATCATCACAACAGACTGCATTAATAGTAAAAGCACTGGTAGAGTAATTCACTACCGCCAATGGAACTTGTTTTTTATTTTCACCAGTGTATAATTAACCTATAAATGGCCTGAGGTCAAATCATAATTACTGTATTGCATTAAATGGTAGAGTTTTTAATGATGTTTAAATGGCGCTTTATTTGTGCGAAGGCTTGCAGTAAAGCATGACGCAATATCGTCTGTAGCCTAGTTTATACAATGTCTAGCATATTTTATTCATTTAGCTCTCAGGTGACTGTAGAAACCCACTTAGAGTCTGACTCCTCATACAAAACCTCATTCAGAGGAAGAGTGGCGATATACCCACATGCATTGCCACATGTGATACAATATCCCACTGCCATATTGAAAGCTTGATAACAGTGTTTGGACTTGATGGCATAGTTCTTTAAAGGTTTCCTGTTTTGAAATGGCTTCTGTTTGGCTAAAATGGGTAGGTTATATATGTCCGTCTAATACAGTAGAATATGAAAGAGGGCAAGTGAGTATGAAATGTGAAAGCTCATTTTGTTTTTTTTTTTGTTCTGGCAATATATATTTGTTTATACTTCAGGCATGCTATGTACTTTATATCATGTATCTTTTTTATATTCCAAGGATTTTTTTCAGTCTGCAACTTTATAATTGGACCCTATTTGGACTCAACTGCACAACTATAAGAAGCAAATGCTTCAACAGCCACTTCAGTTTGCTGTCATTCCGCATTTGTTAGTACTCTTACAATAACTCTGAACAATGACAGTCACCTACACCTCAGCACAACTTTAGTATTACAGTCTGTTCAGTTTTTATTTTGGAGCTTTTGAAAAAACATATACCATATGGTGTAGTTGATATAATGGACACACTCACAAAACACCAGTTATAAATCTGCTCGTTAAAGGAACTTTTCAGTGTGAGTTATAATAATTATTCTATATAATGTCATAGGAAACTGTAAAGTGTAATGAATTTATTTACAGAATGTGTTTGGTCAAACATTTCAAAACTATATTATCTCTTGTGTTCCTTGTTACATGGAACTACTGAACACTGATATAGAAGTTGATTTTAAAGTGCAAAGCATTATTTGTCTACTCAGCTAACAAAAATATGTTCTAACACCTTTTTGCTAATGTTCCTATTTAGTCATGAAATGGCTAATAAATTTTCATCAATGAAACAAAAATAGACATCAATAGTAACTTGTTGTTTATTGAACTTTAAACAACAGCCATTTATACTATGCAAAGGTTTAAACATAAGGCCCTGAATGGAAAGCAAAATATCTAGTGTAGCAGTTAACAGGTGGGTTCATTCATAATATAGTACCTGTTCGTATCAAGTGTAGTTTACTGTTGACCATCTGTTACGTAGATGTTAGGCAATAGGCCTAATGTTACTCCGCTATGGGGTATTCAGGCTGAATGCCATTTTCTCTGACTTGATAACATAGCTTGTGTTAAATGTGCACTTGTAAATGGTTAAAGGGTTAATACAGGCGTGGATAGCTTTCGAGAGGTGCTGATGGTAAATGTGCTGCGGCAAGCTGAAGGGTTAACGGCCGACTGCTCTTTTCCAGTGGGGGGTTTCTCTCTCGCCTTTTCCCTGTAGTAAAGCAAGCTGAGCACTGGTCAGAGATGCCCACTGGCTCTCATTAAGAGATGCCAAATCATTATGGATCCCTTCCCTTCCTGCAAAGCTCCCCTAAACCTCTGGCGGCTCACGGCTGTGAGCTATCATTAGCAGATGACAAACCCCATTAGAGTGCCCCCTCTCTGGGCTGGAGTGGATCTGACAAGCCCTCTTTAGCCTTCAACCAGTTCAAAAGCACAAAAAAAATGCATAAAATGTATTTTTGGTAAATAAACTTATACAGAAACTCACCAACATTTAGATATTCTTACACTATCTCATATACAGTACACATAGCCTGGCTTGTATGGCCACCTTGTTTTTAACAACAACAATGTGCAGCAATTTGTCTTTCCTATTACTATAGTATTAGCACAAAATTAGGAATAATTACATTCAATAACCCTAAAAAAACCTAAACCTAACCATAGTAAGTACATGTAATTAATATTACTCAGTACTGAAAAGTATAATTACAGTGTAATAAGGACACCAATAAAGTGTAACCTCATGTTCATACACTGGTTTGTAATGCAAACAGTTTTATCATCTACCACATTAATTAAATTTTTTTAGAAAACAGCTTATCTACCTGTTGCAAAATAAAGTGGAAAAAGACATACCATAAGTAAGATTGCACTAGCTTTTTAAACTACTTTTCTACAGAAGTTGGCGTGGCAAATGGTAAAATCATTTGGTGTGGATTTTGAAAATGTCTTTGTGCAGTATATGTATTAAATCAATGCATGAAACACCGTCTGTCTGCTTTATTTGAAAGCTTGCAGATCGAAAACCTTGTTAGGGGGATTTTGGGTTCTTTTCCAACTGTGAATGCTTTGACTTCACAGTCCCACCCTGACAGCCCTCCACCCTGCACCAGGTTTTAATTAGAACTATTTGGTCAGAACCAATAGCTTTGCTTTCCCTGTCCCCGCAAAGTCTTGCACGCCTACTAATTTGAAGGGATCTTGATGCCTGCGGGACTTTTATATCCTTCCAGGCAGGAGTGTGCAACGCATGCCCACTTTCATGTGGAAAACTTCACATGTGACAAAGAGACTTAGCTGTTAGTAATGTCGCCATTATTGAACCTCAGAGAAGTTTTCAAATGGGGCCTCAGACAGCATTGGTCTGTTTGAGCCTGGCTTCAAGTGTGCGCAGCATCTGTGTGCAGCCTAACCCTGAACCAATAAAGACTGTGAAGCCTTGTATGCGCACTTTGTGGTTGTGTGCGTGTATGTGATGAGAGAGGGGGACTTGCAAGGCTTAATGCACAGCTGGGGTAAATTCATTCCTGGGGCATAACCGAAGAAGCCCTGCTGTTGCCAAAGAGAAATGCATGAAGAGCCTGTGCAATGAAGTGTGCTTCCATTGTCTGGAAGTAGGGCAGTGGCACAATGAGGCCTGGACCTGAGAGACCATCTCACCTTGGCTGGAGAAAGCTTTAATGCTATAACCAGGCGATTCGCACAAAAACATTGGAGAGTGTGTCTGGGAAACGATTATGTTTATGGTGTCCTGGAATGCTTTGCAAAAAGCAATCTTGTTAGTAGGCTCACTGGCATTTTTAATATGCTGAAATATGTAATGGACAATGAACAGTCAATTGAACATTATCTCAAAATAAACCAAAAAGCAGAGCCTGAAGGAATTTGTTTTGTGATAATGAATGGATGACTGTACTTCTTTTTCAGCTATTCACCAAAAAAATTATATGTGTACATTAAATACCGATTTTAAATATTTGCCTTTACGTTTACACCTATAAGTTGCTTATTACCATGCATAGAATAGTGCTAATTAAGCACATATTAAGGCCTTATTCTACATCCCTAATCCTACCCAATACCTACAGTATCCTTAACAACTACCTTACTAACCATTAATAAGAAGCACATTTAGAACTTATTGAGGGAAAACTCATAGTTAATAGTTAACAAGTGTTACCTATTCTAAAATGTTACCATTTGCTTTATTATTTACCCTAGAGTGGAACTCCATCATTTTCATGTCAGGATTGAGATGTGCAAGCTGCGTTTGTATAAAATGTGTTTGAGACGTCATATGAAAGTAGTGCTTGTTTGCGTTTAGTTATTTTTATCATAAGCACAGGGGCGACCCTTTGTAAGTTGAATGCACAATGCTTCCAGTGTCAGCCGCTTACAGTTATTTTTCCTGCACATACTGTTTATGTTTCTTGATGTTGCATGTGTCATTTCTTATCATAATCTTTAACAAATTGGTTTGTTTTCTTCTGTAGTGACTAATGAATCAGAAGTCTCACAGGAAGTAGCCTAAGTGTTCAAATACTAACATAGCATTGTTATGGGCAGCTGCTAACAGTAGGAAAGATTTGACTGCTGTAAGCTGCAACTGGCCAAACAATAATAAGAAGGCTATTTCGGAGAGTAAGAATGTATATAATGAACATTATGTTTCTTTAAAACATCTGGTGGAAATACTAAAAGGATATAAAGTTGAAAATATACTGCAAATCAAAAGATAACATCTATCAGAATGTCTGTTGCCCCACTTTTCGAAGGACTTGTTCATTCCCCTGGGGGTCACCTTCACACTATACCATAATCACACATGGAAGGTAGACATTGTCATCACTGGAAACCCAGGTCATGCCATCACAATTGAGTGACAACTACATTCGTTTCACGGCTTCTCTTATCTCTACCTCTCCATCATAAATCACTTTTTTTCTGTGGCCTGTCTGTCCACCCACTCTGCCCTGTGTTCTGGTCACCTCATGGGTTCAGAAAAAAATGAATTTGGAGGATGGGAAATAAGTCAGAAAATTAGTCTGTGTTATCTCAGTAGGATAGCACAAAATTGTTTTGGCCAACTACATGGAGCTTAAACTCGAACTAGATGCTGTCTGTCACTATAAAACCATGCCATGAGATGGCCAGTGAATCACACTTTCTTTCTCATAATGTTAAAGCAGTTGTTTTATGACAGAAGATTGATTTAGAGTACAATTCCAAGGTATTAGGAAGCATGCTCTTTATTGATTTTGAGGTAAAATGATCTACTTTATCCATTTTGTTACATTTTTACTTTATTTTGTTAAAATCCCATCACATTCACGCCCGAAACCTAAAAACCTGATTACATATAGATTTAAATAGCCTATATATTATACTTATAAATATACATATAAACAAATGTATTTTTAATTAAAATATAGAGATTAATTAAAATATAATACACAAGCTTTTGAGTTTATACTACGTTTTGTCATTATGCACATACAAACACTTTGCTGTGTGATTCATTTTTCACCTGCAAAATCAAATGTGTGGTAGAATTAATTAACAAGGAATTGAACTTTCCTTAAATTAACTTAAAATGTGACAATATGCGCTTTGTATACTTTCCATGTTTAATATAATGTTTCACGAGTGAAAAACTACAATTCTGAAATAGCAAAAGACCTTCTACGAAAACCTGGGTAAATGATAAACCTACATCGACTCTAAAGCACTCAATGCCTCTCTCTTTGCATTAGGATGCAGCGCCAGTGCAGTGTTGGAGAGATTGTATGTGTTATACTGACATCCAGCGGTACTATACTGCATCAGTGGACGGTGTTTACATACATATTAGGCTAGATAATAACGAATATTTTTAATATGCGATTGGCATTTGCCTCTATCTCCATGCCTTTATCTAGAACACAAAATCAGTTCAGCTAAAAAAAACAGATACCGAAAAATAGTAGTCAAGAAACACTCAAACAAGTTAACTTCCTGCCACGCTCAATATGGCAGACCTGAGCAACCACATTTGAACTTTCGGTATCAACGAGACGTAATGACGTTCGTGGCAAAAGAAACCAAAATTGGCTGAATGACATATGAACTTAAGCGATGGAAGAAGCAACAGATATGATTTCCCGCTTTTATTGTAAAATCACTTGACGCTGAATGCATGAGCGGCGCTCGTGCTGTTAGAGGATGTCGCGCGTTACAGCTGATGTGGAGTATCAGACACTTCTCGAGGTATGTTTACTGTCAGCCCTAGCGAGGAGGAGGCAGCTATGGTTTAACACTGTAATTGTTCATGAGCTAATAAGCTTTTTTAATTACTTGGCCTGCAGTATTAAGGATGACACACTGAACTAGATATTTTAGTACGTTATAGCTGTCTGGTCGGAAATCACGATAAAGTCCTTTATATACAATATTACGTTAGTTTCTCCTTTCAGAATCTTCTGACGTTTTGTTTACGTTGCATTTGACAGCGGTGATTAATACCAGGTTGTTGTAAACACAATAGCTGTCGTAACCAAGGTATAGGTCACCATGGTGTGGCACAATTTGGGTCCCTCTTACCCCTTATGGTGTTTCATCTATTGGGTCACCAGACTTTATATTTAAAAAGCTTTACATATATATTGAAATGCACCCTTTAATACAGTGTAAAAATCTAACTTTTATATGAGCTTTTATATATTTACATTTTTATATGAGAAATAATACAGTTTGTTCATTTGACATTTTGTCATGTCCCTCATGGCCTTGATGAAAGTTTACTAAAGTCGATAAATTTTGATATCAACCTAAACATCTATTTGTGCTCTTTTGCTGGTAATGTTATATGGTCATCATGGTAGATTTGTCTTATAATCAGGATCATCTTGTTGCTGATGACTATCTTCATGTTTTCTCAATAGTGTAGTTATTGTTACCCCAACGAGGTGCTGGATGACATCAAAGACGTGTCTGCAGTTTTCCCACACCTGCAGCTATATGTGGACTATTATCGTAAGTTTATCTTTTGAAACAGATGTTTGTGAACTTGGCTTGTGTAGTTTAAGCAGTAGTTAAATGGATTAGTGTGTGGCTGTCATTCCATTGTATGGTAATTATAGGGCTAGTTGTCATATTGGGAAGTTGTCACACGGCTTTCTTAATAACCAGGTCCAATCAAACAATTTAAATTAAAAAGTAACTCTTAAAATGTTTGTGAATTCTGAACTGAAACTGAAACTTTTGTTGTCATCTTTTGTTTCTTCTTTTTTTGCAATAGCAGGCAAAACAACAAAACTACAAAGCACACGCAGACAGTTTTAGAAAGAGGATTTTAACCTAATTTCATTAATGTCAGATCAGGGTATTTATACATTTAAACACTTAATTAAAATGTTTGTTTTCCAAAACATTTTGGAAGGTTTAAGAACAGCAAACATGTAACATGCAATTGCATGTAATAATTCTAGTTTATATTTTGCTGAACGACCCCCACAACTGATTTCTTTCCCCCCACGCTATGTTCAGTACCAAGTCAATGCTTCTTTAATAATTTTTGATGAAAAGAAAGTTTAAAAAGATGGATTGAATCATCTTGATTTAATCTACTTATTCTGTTACAAATTTGTACTTACGTTTGTTACCAATGTCCTGTTACACATTTGTACTTACACATACTATTCATACTATTTCACGATAGTTACATACTACATACACATATGTAAGTACACTGTTATTGTGGACACTTAATCTATCCATAAAAATGATTCTAAAACAAGTGTAGAACTGCCATGCGCATGCATTTCCTGAGTTTGGTTCTCTTCTCTTTCTGCAGTCTATCCCAACAATGATAAGAAGAAGTTGGTTTATTTGGGTGGCACCGTTCCTGTAACATATGAAGGTAACTAGTTTGTTAGTTTTGCTGTAACCTGTTATTAATTCCTTCCAGTGATTATAATTGCTTTATGAAGTTCATTATATATATATATATCATGTCAAAGGTGCTACATACAACATTCCAGTTTGCATCTGGATCCATGAGACCCATCCCAAAAACCCCCCCAGGTGTTTTGTCTGCCCTTCACCCTCCATGATCATCAATGCTAAAAACAGCAACGTTGATGCCAATGGTCGCGTTCTTCTCCACTGTCTCAGCAACTGGAAGATTGTAAGTGCAGTTATTACACAGTTACTTATTTAAAGTTTATTATATTTATATTTTTTAACAAATGTTTGATTTTCAGGGCTGGTCAAACTTGTCGATAGTTTTGGAGGAGATGATTGCCGCTTTTCAACGTGAAACTCCTCTTTTTGCCACCTATCCAGTCCGAACCCCTCCAATACATTCTCAAGCAAAACACCTGCCAGCCGAACTGGTAGTTCAACCGAATCCTGTTTCTTCCTATGGCAGGTCAGTGCTTGTTTGAGGTTCAGTTCAGTCATTCTTATCAAAAGCATTTGACATTAGTATCTCAGTTTAGTCCATTTTTAATGATAAGTGGACATTTAAGTAATCTTCAGTTTCCTTTTTGTTTGTTTGTTCTGCAGCTGGCCTCATACAGGCAGCAGTTCAGTGCGAAAAATGTCAACAGCTCAACATGGAGCATCCATCTCATCTGTGCCTCAGCATGCCAGCAACAGTAAACATTGATTTTCTTCTGAATACTAGTCGTGCATGTATTGTTCACTAGATTTGCAGTTTTATGAAAAAAATATAAAGTACTCTCTATATACCAGTTTTAGTGTCACATTTTAATATGTTAAATTAGAAAAAAAAATTTATTTTGTTCATTGCTATTTTACCTGAAGATTTGTTAAGCTTGTTTTTTGTGTTTTTTGTTTTATTATGTATTTATTTGCTTATTTTATTAGGTCAATGACATACATCAAGTACATCAAGTTAAATAAATAAAAAAAGTGAAAAAAATACAAAATGGATATAAACTCTAAAGCACTCAATAAAGTATTTTTTTTCTTTTCTCTTAATTGCCAAGGAAACATTTCGCATTTTTCATTTAGTTCAACTTGATATACTAAAATAACTGAGAATTAAATAAAAATGACAAAAGAAATGTCATTGACATAATAAAATAAAAAACTAACTTTTTATGTGATGTGTTGCTTTGGCAAATAGCTGAAATTATCTGAATAATTGTAAATAAATATATATAAATAATATATATATATATATATATATATATACATATATATAATTTTTTTAAGCTATTTGCCAAAGCAATATATCACATAAAGAAAGTTGTTTTTTATATATTATTCTTCCTTTTAGATTTTATTTGATCTCATTTAACATTTTTATCTTATTTCAATTAACCAAAAATTTTATTTGCAGTTAATAAAAGGCATTTTATGTCAAATGATTGCCACAGTTGAGTGTGTCAGATCACAGGTAGATCTATGATTTAGTGAGTTGGTAGACTAATCTGAAACCTCCGTCTTGAAAGTAGAAGGCATGCTGATCTAATACAATGTTTAAATGCATTGCTTTAGTGCCATAAATTGACTTTCATTTTCTATTCCTGGCTAACCATAAGGTTTATTTTCCTAGGCCTACCCAAGAGTACAAAGTCCCAGATGAACCTGAATCAAGCCAGTGAAACAGAAATGAGCGGGGTAAGGAGATCATACACGCAAGAGCTGCTGGATTTCGGGATCACATTTGGCGCACAAGCTTTGGAGGCTAACCACCAAACAAACCCATTTATTTCTCCTGCCTCAGGTAATATGTTTTTTCTCAGCTGTAATATTTTAAAACACTCTTCTTAATTTTTTTAATTAATTACGGATTATCTCTGCTTCAGCTCCCACCAGCAGTGTTTCTAATGTTGATGACATAGACGACCTGTTCAAAAGCCTTCAATTACAAAGAGTTGTCAACATGTACCAGTTGAGCAACAGGGAGACAGGTAAATAACACATCATTTAACAGGGTTTAAAAGACTTCATGAAATAAGTAGGCAAAATTAACTTTTTTTGCATTTATAACTTTTCCATAAAAGAGCCTTTCTATAATAAAAAAAATACCATTCATCTACAGTTCAACCAATCGATCTCTACAATAAAAATGTTCTTTTACATGTAACCTTTGTTCAGAAGCATTTTTCCCATACATAGAGTTTCACTAAAGATTTTATGAGATAACATGAGAACATTTTTATGAGAACAACATTTCAGAGTTTCATGTTGCGTTGGTGGATATGTATTTGTAGAATCATGTAGAGTCATGTGGTTTCACACTGGAAATTCTACTTTTTACCATAATTATTGAAAGATGCTAAAGTTAAAATAGTTTATATTTACATTTACATTTACATTTATTCATTTAGCAGACACTTTTATCCAAAGCGACGTACAAGTAGGGAAACAGCAAGCAATTAGTCCTAAAGAGGCAAAAGCAACTTAGAAAGTGCACATTTCTGTATTTTAAGCAGTACTTCTTTAATTCAGTTAGTTGGCAATACAATACATTTCTGTATTTTCTTTTTTTTTTACTCTGAATTTTGTTAGCAATAACAATAACAATAGTTACCAATTTGTTTACGTGGGACAATTTTATTAAAAGAAAAGAAACAAGCGAAAAGAAAAAGTAAATCACACAGCTAGTACCAGTTGATAAGAGGATGACCTGCATTATGTCGAATTAGGGTTGCAAAATTCCCGGAATTTTCAAAGATGGAAACTTTCCATGGGAATTAACGGGAATTAATGGGAATAAA
>JAUCMT010000047.1:9353669-9386088 GCA_032357475.1 Enteromius thamalakanensis | reverse complement strand
ATTAATCTAGATTAATTTGAAAATTAATCTAGATTAATCTAGATTAAAAAAATTAATCTATGCCCACCCCTAATATAAATATATACATATAATATATTATATATATTATTTCATTATAATATATTTAAAAAGTTAAAATAGTGCCATTTGATGTCTTCGATAAAAGCATATAGTTTGATATAACAATCTCAATGCTCAACATAGGTCTTTCTTTAACAGCTTAAAAGGCAGTGTTAAAAATTGATTCCCGTATGGAGAACATTAATAGATTTTACTTCCGGAACCAAATTGTTTTCTTCTGTACAGTAATTCACGGAATAGAAAGAAGAAAATCAAGCAGCTCACATAGCATGCAAGTGATTCTTATGTTTTCCCTGTTTGTACTGATGCACACCATTGTGTAAAACAATGCATATGTTACAAGGAGCTAAAACAGACTTTTTTTTTTTTTTAATAAAGATGTTCATCATGCCGAAGGAGTGTGGCAGGATTGTGGTGGTAGAGTTCAATCAGGATTATTGGATGACCGTCACAAGGTGGTGGTGAGCAGGCTTCCTGTGGACATCTCTCCTTGCAAAATGAAGAACAAGCTCACTATCTTCTTCCAGCGGAGGCAGAACGCAGGCGGAGAAGTTCTGGATGTCAAGTACCCTGCAGCACAGCCAGACCAGGCCTGGGTGCTCTTCAGACACCAGAGAGGTACTATAAGACATCACTGAGAACACTTCACTAAAGAAAAAAGTTTACTGTTCATCTTTGTATTTTTCCAGACGCAGAGCTTGTTCTAAGGCATCCTGACAGGGTGATTACCATTAATGAGCAGCAATTTCCTATTCAGCTGAAGAGGTTTGAAGACATGGAGGTAAGAGGAAGCCAAATCGGGATAGCCCTTCACCGTTTTTTTTACTCACTCGTTTTGTACAGGATTGCACTACACAAAGAACCTACTGTCAGATCCCAGGTGGTGTCAAAGGTGAGAAAGCTGAAATGTTTAGGAGCATCTTGAGTCTGGAAGGGTGCAGTTTCAGCTCCACGGATGTCCTGGAAGCAGTGCAGTCATGCCGAGACCTCTCCTCTGCCCTGAAATACCTCTGCCATGATTGCCCTATATGCCAGGAGCAAGTATCTTTCAACAGGGTGAGAATAAATTGATTGTGTTCTTGGCACACGGTATGGATCCACATGTACTTCAAATTATCATGCATTATATGTTTTTTTGCATTATTTGATGATAATAATTAACACTAAAGTTTGGGGTCAGTAAGATTTTATTTTATTTATTTTTTTTAATGAAATGTATACTTTTATCAGCAAGGGATGCATACATTTGATCAAAACAGTAACAGTAAAGATAGATGTTACAAAAGAATTAATATAAAAAATGAAGCAGCATAACTGTTTCCTACATTGAAAATAAAAATGTTTCTTGAGCAACAAATCCACACATTTATAATGATTTCTGAAAAAAACTCTCACGTCTCTCTCTCTGGTCTTAAGAGATCAGTCATCCTTGTTATTGAGTTTCATTGCTAAATGCAGTATCTGCCTCTCTTTTCTTTTTCAGATGGTCACCATGACACACTGCTCTTGCACATTCTGTGAGAGCTGTTTTAAGAAGTACTTCTCCTCTGTCATTAAGGAGAAGAATATAGTACATGCTGTGTGTCCCCTCTGTAATCTTCCCGATGTACAACGAGGCCGCAGGGAGGAGTCTATGGAGTACTTCAGTTTACTCGACACACAGGTGTGGAGCTCCAAACGTGTTTTCGGGGTTCTTTGGCCCATATAAAATTGAATTTATAATATCAGTCATTTGTAAATCATTTTGTATCTGTAGATCAGGTATCATTTGGACCCCCAGATCCATGAGCTCTTCCAGAGGAAGCTTAGAGACCAGGCACTGCAGGAAATGCCCAACTTCCGTTGGTGTGCACATGTAGGTTCTGTTATTATGTTTTATACAGTGTAATTCCAGGTCTGACTGTGAAAGCAATTTAGATGTGTTTGTATTTTTGTAAAGTTGTCTTTGTTTTTGTTTTTTTTAGTGTTGCTTTGGGCTCCTTCATGAAGTAGACAGGCTGAGGATGGATTGCCCTAGCTGTGGGAAAAGCACATGCTTTCAGTGTAAAAGACCGGTAAGGTTTGGCTTTATAAACAACAATGCTTTACATCATATGCCTTAGCCTTCCAACATAATAGTGAATTTTTTAGTAGAATGTTTTGTGATATAAGCTATATACTTTTCTGATATGCAGAACTCAATAATTTATAAATATTAAGCATTTAATAAAAATGTACACTACATTGAGTTGAGGAAGATTTTATAAAAAAAAATAAATTTGATTAAAAATGATATAAGATATTTATCTACTGTTTTCAGCTTTTATAATAATACGAAAAAATACTTGATTTTAATAGTATTGTACAATATGACAATTTTTATTGTGTTTTTAGATTTAACAAATTTAGCAATGTTTTTTCTTAGTTGTTTTTTTAAGTTAAAAAAATATACAGCATATATTTAAAAAGTTAAGAAAAAAATGTTAATTGTAATAATGTTTCCTAATATTACTGTGCTTTTGAATGGCAGCACATATATAAATACACTTTAATAAAATGTATAATACTATGATATAAACTTGATAGTTTCTGGGTCATATTAAACAGACTTTCTAAAAATGTAATGTAGAATTTGGGTCATTAAAAAAAAATGTATTTTTGAGCCCCTACATTGTGCTGGTCCTTGTAATCTCATATTGATGGAGGCTGTTGGTCTGGGTGTTTGTTGTCTAGTGGGCTCCACAGCATGAAGGAATCTCATGCGAGAAGTTCAAAGAGTGGGAGCAACTCAACAGCCCCGAGTACCAAAACTCAAGGCTGGAGCAGCTTCTCAGCAGGAACAAAATAGGTGAAACTCTCACTAAAGGTTCTTGGTTCAAAGTGCCTTTATGAAACTTTCCCAGGTTGTAACGTTCTCCTTGCTCCTTTCAGACTGTCCAAAATGCAAATTTCGCTTCTTCCTGGCCAGAGGAGGCTGTTTGCATTTCAAATGCACTCAGTGCCAGCATGAATTCTGCGGAGGCTGCAGTCAGCCATTTAAACAAGGCTTTGTAAGTTTAATTCGCTCAGCAGTCGTCATTATAGTTACCACAGAGCTCTATCAATTAATGAGCATATGCTGTCCATGCAGGCCTGTAATTTTTCTACCGAGTGCGGAGCTAAGGGGTTACACGCTCATCACCCTCGAAACTGCCTTTATCATCTGAGAGACTGGAGTGTCCCGAGACTACGAACCCTGCTGCAGGTGACAGACATCTTCTCTGTGGTCTAGTATAAACAGGAAGTCACCATTACACACTTTCACAGTTAAACTGGCTAAACTACTTTTATTTATGTTTTTAGCACTATGGGGTATCGCATCCTCTCATGTTCAGCCCCAAAAATACAGCAGGGAGACACTCTAAAGGTACCTCTTTTGTTTTGACGTGCGAATATTGTACGTTCAGATTAATGATGCACCAAAAAGCTGGCCCCATGAAAATCCTCATCCAATTGGTTCAGCTGAAATCGGTTTGATGACAATTAAATCGGTTTTAGTGTTACAAAATCTAGTTTAGATGTGTGTTACAGTACAGACGAAATACATGTGTTTGTGTCTCTCGTAGGAATTTGTGGTGTAATGGAGTTCCAAGAGTCAGGAGCTGTGAAGGAGGAGGCATGTGGACGAGCAGCTCTCCCAGAGTACAGTGGTTACTGCACGTAAGGAATGCTTTGTTTGTTATCATTCACTGAAATATGTTCTTACATAAGTCCAACAACCTCAAGGGATTTTTCTCAAATGTCATGCTCACTTTTAGGGTACATTATAAAGAGTTTCTGGTGGAGCTAATAAATAACAACGCGCTAGACCCTGTGGTACTGTTAGAGGGTGTAGAGTTGAGGGCAGAAATGGCCCGCTGGAAAGTGCCAGTCCCAGACAAGCACCCTTTAGAACCGGATCAACGGTACGAAGACAGACTTCGACAGGTGAGCATCATTTGAGCACTGTATTGTTATACTGCCAAATCATGTGATTTGAGATGATTAAAAAGATTGCAAATTTAAATTTTAAATATTATTATATTTTATAATACTTAACATATGTGTGTACTGTGTATATTTATTATGTATACATAAATACACAGACATGCTTGTATATAATTAAGAAAAATAAAATTAAATATTATTATTTATAAGGTTTTTTAATATATAGGCATACAAATATTTATACATATTTTAAAAATATACACTTTATGTATGTGTCTTTATAAAGACCTAATAAATATACACAGTACACACACAAAAACTTTTTTTGATGCGATTTAATCATTTGACAGCACTAAATTATATTTGTAATTATTTATATATAGTATTTGTACAGTATTTTTTATACTATCAATTCTATCACATATACAATGTGTATGATAAATAAGTTCTGACTCAAATAAAGTTCTGTATCCTCTCTTCTATCCTTCAAAAAGCTTTTTTTTTTAAATATTACTCTTCATTTCTCTGTCTGTAAATTGCACCTTGTTATGGACATTTTTATCGATTTCATCAACGTAACCTAACATTGTAAGTAACCTCTCTATACAGTAGTCAACATTTGAAGTAGATAAAAAATTGTTTTTTTAATCAAAGTTGCCCTAAGAGCACATTTTTTTTAGGTTTTAGGACAACTTTGATGTTTTTGATTCACTTCAAATGTTGACTACTGTATATTACTTCCAGCCCGTGTTGATGCTTTGGGTGTTATAAATAAAAATGATTATTATACTTTTAGATCCTAAAACAGAGGGTTGGTCTGACCAGCGGTGCAGCTCGTGGATTGGCTGCAGCTGCTCCTCCCACACCGTCTCCCTCTTCTCCTCCAGCGGCTGGAGCTCCATGGTTCTCCATCTTAGGCCGGGCCGTTCCCGAGGACTCCCAGCACCTGCTGCTGCTGACTGATTGAAGAGCACATCAGAGCACATAGACTTCATATGCAACTCTGCTGTCATCGTTAGCATTAACATAGTCATAACTCTGGAGTCAGCCAAATCGTTTTTATTATTATTATTATTATGGAAAAAGAAGGTCTTTCTTACCCCTACACAATTTTAATATAATTCCAGAGGGAAATCGGGCTTGAAGATGAGCAGAGCAACCAGCAATGATGCAGGAATTTAATCCATTTTTACAATACGAGCACTGAGGATTCTGTATCATACTTAATATATTTACAACACATAAGCTTGTGGCTCTCAAAACTACTCAAGTTCTCTAATTGTTGGCAGTGAGGATCTACTTGTACTTGCTCTAACTGTTTTATATAAATTGTGTATTAAATCCGCTTTATACAGTATAGGCATTATACTGGGCACAAGTTTGCACTTTTGGCCCTTGTGAAATGGGTATTAGCATGATCCTTAAGATGTGTGAGAGGTGTTGCTGATATGGTTATTTTACTGTGTGAATAACTGTGAATACAAAACGTTTATTTTCTCACAGTCTCGTTTTTTCTGCTTACAAAATAACATGGCAATTAACACCTAGCCTGGCAATTTTGTGTATGTATTTTCATCCGCCAGGAAGACTTGTGCTTTTGTTTTGTATTAATTATTAAGTTATTTGGTTGAGCGTTGTTCCAAGAGAGCTGGCGCTACGACTGTTCACTTTTTGTCAGACTTTAGTTCAGAGTAGATTGAAAGGAACTGCTGGTTTGTTGGGAATTTGGTTGTATTCAAATACAGTGGAATGTGAGAGAAGCAAACTTTAAGAGCCGATACTATGCAGTTATGTAACTTAATGACAACATAAATATATATATATTTATGATGTTATATATGATGTTGAGCAGGCTTCAGTTATTATTTAGAAAAAAAGTTGCTATGGTTTGAAACTATTTTAGACAAAATATCGACAAATAATATACCTCAAGCTATTCATTATTTACTCCATGTTTATTGAACTTATGTATAAAACAAACAATATTACTAGCAAAAGGCTTTAAATACATACTAATGATAAAGAACATTGACATTTAGTAGCTTAATGCATTTCATTTATTTGCACAGAAATCACACGCAACCTACAAATGTAATATTGTTTATTTTTTCAAATGTAGCAGACTTCAGGAGCACAGGAGCTTTCTTCAAAACCAGGTTCACTTGATCGGGTTTACAGGAGCATCGTCTCTAACAGCTGAAAAAGCTTCAATCTCTTTAACGATTCTCTCTCCAATTATGTTGTTATTAGCTGCCAAAACTCTTCTAGACATCAGATCCATCGGGCCACCTAAGGAAATTTTTGGAAAAGTTAATACACAAGTATCATATTCAAATTCATTCGTTTTTTTAATTAAATGTATTTTGGAAAAACAAACCACCGACAAAATTTAAGGAAATTATATTGGTTTAAGAGGGTTATCCTGAATTAAATCTGAAATTATTATCATTTAAAAAAAATAATAAAACCTGAAATGAAATCAAATAAAAAATATTAGGAGGGAAAAAAAATTATTGCCACTAAAATTACGGAAATAAGAATACAAGCCAAACAGAACATATACTAAATAATACAAATAAAATAATTAAAATGACAAAAAGCCTAAACGAAAATTAAAACCAAAATTAAACCAACTAATATGTGACCCTGGACCACAAAACCTTAAGTTGCTGGGGTATATTTGTAGCAATAGCCAAAAATACATTGTATGGGTCAAAATTGTTGATTTTTCTTTTTTGCCAAAAATCCTTAGGATAGTAAGTAAAGTTTTACTGGTATTTGGTATTTAGCCAATTTCTTATCGAAAATATATTCAAACTTAATTTTTAAATAGTAATATGCATTGATAATATCTTCAATTGGACAACTTTAAAGGTAATTTTCACAGCATATCGATTTTTTTCTACCCTCCGGTTCCAGATTTTCATATAGTTGCATCTCGGACAAATATTGCCCTATCCATTCAAATCATACATCAATGAGAAGCTAATTTATTCAACTTAATTTTGGAAAATTAACACTTACAACTGGTTTTGTTGTCCAGGGTCACATATAATAATAATACCAATAACACTGTATAAAATGATGCTGTGAGCTGTGTCTACCTTCGACATCCATGAGAACTCCTCCTGCCTCTGACACTATGATTGCCCCAGCCGCCACGTCCCAACAGTGGATCCCAATCTCATAATAGGCCTCGACACAACCAGATGCTACCAAGCACATGTTGATGGCAGCAGATCCAGCACCACGTATCCTTTAAACAAAAACTGAATGAATATTCAAGTGAAAACTGTTGACGCACATTACAGCATAACACTACAGTACATACTGTTAGATAATAGTACTTGTAAGAGCAAATCTATCCCAATAAGTCTGTGTGTGAAAGAAACCTGGCACATTACCCATGAACTGGCAGGCATAAGATTTTCCTCATGCTAGAGAAAATCTTATCAACGGCATCAGGTTCTCTGTTCGAGCCAAACTCTGTAGCGATGAGTGACTGGTTAATCTCTGTAAACGATATGAAAATCATTAGAGAGAATTACAATGACTGCCAACAAGCAAACACAGACTGCTCAGACGAAACCATTACCTTTTTGGTCCGACACTTGCAGCGGCTGTCCGTTGCAAAATGCACCTTTGCCTTTTCGAGCCGTGTACATCTTGTCTTCTATGCAGCTATAAACCACACCAAACTCTAACTGCAACAGAAGAATGATGAGCCTGACAGACGCTCTTCCCCCTGGATGAACTTCCAAAGGCATGATAAATGAGCAAGAAAACAAAGTGGGAGCAGAGCAACAGTTTCCGATTTCATCTCACCACACAAAGATCTATTACCAGTGCTGTCACTTTGTTATTCTAAAATTAAAGAGAGCGCATTTGACAGCAAATGATTCTTACCATTTTGTTGACAGCAAAGCCGATGCATATAGCAACAAATGGATATCTGTACAAAGAAAAGCATGTTTATTTTGGATAGCTCATGCTAGAAAAGTGAGTGTCAATGTATGGAAATTCAACAGTTTTAGTCATAGCGCGTCTCACATTCCTGACATTCAAGTGAATTTAAAAAAAATGTAAAGCATGTTAAATATTCACATTTTAATAAAAAAAAAAAAAAACATTAATATACAGAACTGTGCAAAAGTCTTAGGCCACTAGTATTTAAAAAAAAGGTTTAAAGTTGGTTATTCTGTTTTTTGCAGGTAGATTTTTTTAAGAATCTTGGAGCCGTTGCCACAGTTCTTCTGGATTGAGTCTGTCTCAGATAAAATGTTTTTTAACCAAACAATTTAAATATTACATTATTCTACATTTATTATTATTTTTAATAGCAATTTTACTTTTTGCATTTACCTATTTCATTTCATTTGTGGTCTGAAACATTTAGACTTTAGAGTATCACTCAATAAAAAAAAATAAAAAAAAAATACAATTAAATTAAATAAAAATTATATATATATATATATACACATATATAAAAAAAAAATTAAAATACAATTAAATAAAAATTATATATATATATAATTTTTATATTATCTATACATATATATATAAAAAAATTAAAAATACAATTAAATAAAAATTATATATATATATATATATTACCCATGCACAAAGTTAGTGGTCCCATCCACAGGGTCAACAATCCACGTTGGTTTTTCAGTCAAAACACAGGGTTCTCCTGCAGCCACTGACTCCTCACCAATGAAACTGAAACAAACAGGAGCAGCGCAGATCTGTGATATTTACCTAAGATATGCTCTATCTGGGAACTTATACTGAATGTGTTAAAAGGTTTAGGTCTTGACCCTGTGTTATTATGACAGACGAAATACCTGTGTTCAGGAAACTTCTCCTTCACTGACGTAATAATAAGTTGCTCCACATTCTGGTCTGTTTTAGTGACCAGGTCGACAGAAGAGCTTTTGCACATGATCTTCAGGTCATTCTGCAAAGCATCTCTTACCATCTGACAACAGAGATTAAAAAAAACGTTGTAGTGAAAATGACCACAAAAACTGTTAAAAACAAGCATAAGAGGAATGATGTCACCTCTCCTGCTTTCCTGGCCAGCGTCACAGCATGGTCCATGGCATCCTGCCAAAGGTCAGGCATTGTTCCTTTATGTATTGACCCTCTTTCTGATTAGACAAAAAAACATAGGCTATTACTGTCATCAATTTCAGACTGCGGCTACAGGAAATCTGCAACAGGTTGCGCTTGATAAAAGCAGTCTAAAACCTTATATCATTTGAGGAGGCAGTTTATGTTTCTGATGAATTCCATATTTTCCCACTTTGCTGACAGTCCCTTAATCCCTGCACACAATCCTTATATAGTGTTCATCCTATAAATAGGCCTCCAGCTGCATCTCTGACTTTAGAGACATCCTACCCTAACAAAAACTTACAATGGCAACTACAGTTTCAACCAAGATAGTAGAATAACCTGAATTACATCTTCATGTAATAATTATTATATTATCTGTAACATTTACATTTCTTTTTAACAGTGATGGCTAGTAAAATGTTCTTTGTTGTCATTTCGACCGTCTTGCTGTGGCTAATTTGAGCTTTTTTTGTATCCTAATTACAAAGAAAGCATTTTTTCACATTTTAATAATTTATTACAGATTGAGGTACATCATAGGGGCACATTTTTTGCACAAATCAATATACACATCAATATATAAACAGTTTTACACAATAGCCTAAATGGTGTACACGTCATTTACTTTATCTTTAGATCTATAGTTAAAAATAACAGGAAACCCAGGCACATTTGACGGAACTTTAGCATTTTAGGTCATTTATTCAGCTACATTATTGAGCAAACGTGTTCATCTTCATCGCAAAAATAAATATATGACTAAAGTTATGTACAATGACAGATTTCTAGTCTTAAGTGAAGGTCCGTATAAATCTGTTTCCTTTCATTAACCTTACTTTATAATAACGCCAACTATTAAAAAAAGGCAAACTGTTATATTAAACAGTTATTTATTCATTGTGATTAATGCACATATATACTGACATTTTAAACGCTTCAATAGTCACAAAAACTAACAAGAATCACAAATTCTTACCAATGACCGGTGAAATGAAGACGAGCTGTCGGACTGTTGTGTTTCCGGGTTCTTGGAGGACCGAATTATATTAATCCTAAAACATTTGCTTATTTTCAGAAAACAATGAAATATCCCACTGCCCCCTTTTAAATAGGTAATATATACTATACATGTCAATATTCCGTTTAAAACCTACAGGCAATTTTTTCTTATAAATTTATTTTGGGCATGCGTAGAATCCGTTTCAGAATCCCGTTTCAAAATAAAAGTGCATCAGTCCCCGTTGTTGTTGTGTTTATTCGAGTAACATATTTTTATGTATAAAAAAACATTGCGGTGTTTTAACTTCATTTTTTGTTTTATTGCTTGTATTGAAATAAATGTTTTCTGAAACTAAAAGAAAAAGGATGAATGCTGTGTGATCTTGTTGTACCCAACCTTTATTGCAGCACTCAAAAAAAAAAACATTTACAGTTGTTTACATGTCTGTGAAAAGTCACCCGAAACTCCCTAAAATTGCATTGCCTCAATAACTTAAAATGAGTTAGCCTATACAGCAGGATTTCATGTAAACCTCTGGATAGAAAGCCTTGAGTAAACCTCGGTTTATATCTGGATTTCAGTAAGAAATGCTCCCCTCACACATGGTGTTATTGCTGGTTGTGAGATGTCTGTCATTGAAAGTACAACCTGTACTAAGGCTGCTATACTCAACCTTTCACATATGGCTTTGAGAAGTTAACACTTTTATAAAATTCATTCAATTTGACGTTAAAATGTCAAATCCTAAATAAAATAAATCCTTTAAAATCCTAAAAAAAAGAAAAAACAAAGTTCTTTACTTTGTAAAATTAATACCACTTTAAAAATTCACATTGACTTCAAAAGTGTTAAGGGTCCGAAACACCCTCTAGTGTTGTAGAAAACGAAAAACAAACACTAAAAACTATATTCAGCCACCTGTATGTGTTATGAAACCATTATTTTGAAAAGATCTGCAGCATTTCCTAAAGTCTATCACAAAAACAACATCTATTCTGGCAGGCCCCATAAAACCACAGTGTAACAACATTACAATGAAAAAAAATAATAATAATAATAATATTCCAAAGTGAAACAATTCATGAGCCAGGATTGGGTTTCCTTCAAAAGACCAAGCAAGCTTTCTATTTCTTAAGCAACTACTCTGCAGCAAGGGTGAAGCTACATTGTGGTGTAGTAAAAATCATGACAACATTAATAGTAAATACAAACAATTTTTGAATATTAATGTTACAAAATAACGTCATCATTTTTTTTCTGAACAACAACAACAAAGCTGTATTGAATTTTTACAGACAGGCCTGAATAAATCCACTGTTTAGTCAATACAAAGGGAGTGCATGACATTTAACTAAGTAATAAGCATATACTGACTTGTGATGTCCCACAAAAAACACTAGGTAAGACCTTTACCCTGCTCTAAAAATTAAACACTGTGTAAAGTAGATTGATCCATATTTATGTGGGCATCCTTCACCAGTTGTTACATAAGACACTCATTAAACAGCACGGTTTGTCATATACATACTGCACAGCAGCTGGAGTGTCTACCTGAAACAGAGCTTGTCAAATCATGAGCCTATGAAACAGGACTTGCTGAAAAAGGCAAAAGTGTAAAAAAAAAAAAAATATATGGTATGGGGTCAACACTATACATCAGTTTAAATATGTGAAGAAATGCACAAAGTTCTGAGCTCTTAGCATATCAGCTACAGTATTGAGGAAAATATCAACATAAAATGTTGACTGTATGCTGGAAAACACCATGAAAACATATCAGTGAGAAAAATGGCTCAAAAATGATTGTTTCGCATTATTAAACATGGATTTTCAAATAGACACACACATACATGCACATGCACGCCCATTCACTCCATACACAGTTCACATAGCAATTATCTAGGTTAACCTGCCAGCATAAACTTGTCCTTGATATGCAACATTGGAAATGTAGACTCAATACATATTGGTAGTACAAAACCGAAGGGTAAAAACAGCGAAAGATCAGTGCAGCTTTGCATAGTACCTTCACATTAAAGCAAAATGTCAGTTTGATGAAGAGAAAAACACTGATGAGTTCAGTGCCGAGGAGATCTCTGAGCTACAAAGCAACATGAAGGTGTTCGTACACACAGGATAGGAAATTACAACCTAACTATCATCCATGACCACCAAAAAAAAAGGCTACTTCACATCTAGGTTAGAAAATAGGGAAAACCTTTGCAATTACAAAAAATGGGGAAAAGGGTCAAACCATCAAAAAAGTAGACAAAACATTCAAATAAATGTGTACTTGTACAGAAAGAGACCACATTATCAATTAACAAACAGGCTTAAACGTCAAATAAAAAGAAAGAAAATCCAGGAAAATTAAAGGGAAATAGTAGCATTCTCTTTTTTGTTTTCACTCCATGGTGGGAATTTCCAGTGGAATGCCATGTGGTGCTGGTCCTCTTCGCATCTTACATACTGCCTAATGCTTTATGTTTCTGCAAAACACAAAAGTATCACATTAAAAACATGCATGTTTACTCAACTGCATTAACCAGATTAAACTGATTAATTTAATATACTTGAGGTTAAGAAGCACCACTTATGGTACCATGGTTGTTGTTATTGATTTTGGTTTGGTTAGGAGTATGACCTCTGAGAGAACCAACTTGCCTTATAAGGACTTTCTTGAACATGCAATTTATTATCTTAATACTTGTATGTCTTAATACATACTTGTATATGAAGCGTCACATACATACAGAAAATAACAAATCATTAATAATAGAAAAAAACTGGAGCTCTTTAAACAAATAAATAAATAAATAAATACATCTACATTGACAGAATACAAAGATAAACCAAGTAAAGAGGGAAGTGAACCACTCGGTTACGTATGTAACCCTCGTTCCCTGAAGAAGGAAACGGAGATGTCACATCAGATATGACCAACAAATTAGGATCTCAATTCAGTCATATCTGATGTGACTTGCAGTGATTGGCTGAAAGGGAACTGCATGAGAAAACCTTTTTTAATGACATAAAAAGGATGAAAATAAATATCCATTGACAAATTTTGTTTACCTGTGGGCTCTACTTCAATTTGTTCTTCTGTTTGGTTAATTTCATCTGTTAAGTTAATAAAGACAAAGATAACAGACCTTAAGGATACTGAGCATAGAATGTATGACTTAACTCTCTGTACAGATCAGAAAATCATCCCATTCTTTTTATTGAATAACCAACCTGCTTCATCCTCCTCAGGCTGCTCTTCCTCAACAGCTACATCTTCTGTAACAAGACAGACACATTTCACATTTCATTATCTTTTGACTAGTCTCTCACATCATCAGATAATGTTATCATCCACATAAAAAAAAAGAAAAAAATATTTGGGTATTATTTCTTGCTGCTGTAACACAAAAACAAACAAAACCTTACCCTCTTCCTCTTCCATATTCTCTTCTTCAAGCTCTGTTTCCTCCAATGTGGAGTCTTGTACATCCTCATCTTCTTGAACTGGCTCCTCTGTTTCCTCTATATCTTCCTCTTCTGTTAAAGTTCCTTCTATAGAGACTGACTCCTCAGCTGTATTTTCAGGTGTTTCTGCTTCTTCCACTGGTTCTGTTGTTTCAGGTTCCTCCACTTGTTCAGGTTCCTCTACTGCTTCTTCTATTGGTTCAAGCTCCTCAACTGCTTCTTCTACTGGTTCAAGCTCCTCAACTGCTTCTTCTACTGGTACAAAGTCTTCCACATCTTCTTCTACCGGTACAACCTCTTCCACAGCTTCTTCTTCCGGTACAACCTCTTCCACAGCTTCTTCTACCGGTACAAACTCTTCCACAGCTTCTTCTACCGGTACAAACTCTTCCACAGCTTCTTCTACTTGTACAACCTCCTCAACTGGTTCTTCTACAGGTACAACCTCCTCCACAGCTTCTTCTACTGGTGCAACTTCCTCTACGGTCTCTTCTACTACTTCTTCTATAGTCTCTTCCACCGGTGCAGCCTCTTCCTCCAACACTACCTCCACAAACTCTTCAACCACTTCTACTGTCTCTTCCAGTGGTGCATCTTCTACTGATGCAGCCTCTGCCTCCAAGACTTCCTCAAACACTTCTTCCACTGGTGCAACCTCCTCTACTGCTTCTCCCTCAACTGGTGCTTCAACCGGAATGACCTCTTCCTCTTTTGCAGGCTCCTCAACTGCTTCCTCAAAGGCCTCTTCCTCAACTGGAACAGTCTCTGTAACCTCAGGCTCTTCTTCCACAACTTCTGGTTCTTCCTCAGGAACTTCCTGCTCCTCTTCAACCTCTGGTTCCTCTTCAGCTCCTTTTTCTTCTTCTTCTACAGCAGAGGGCTCTTCGTCTACTTCCAGAGGTTCTTCTTCTTCTACAGGAACAGGCTCTTCTTCTACAGTTTCTGGTTCTGCAAGGGAAAAAGCAACTATGGTAAATCTATGAAATAGATTGCACTATGCTCTTACCGGTAGGTGCCAATATACATGATGTGTAAAACTTTGTGAATGCACCATTTTTGGTAGTATATACACATGCATGCACATATATGTATACAACACAATATGTAGGGGTAAACCAACAGCAACAATCGCACATAGTTATTTCAAAGGACGTCATAAAAGCTGTACCAGGTGGTGGCTGAGCTGCTTCTTCAACTTTGGTGGCCTGGATTTCTTCCTCCACGATAGATTCAGGAGCTGATTAAGAAACAAAACTAATAAGCTTAGTTTAAAAGAAAAAAAGAGATTTTTTTTTCTGGATTGGAAGCCTTTATTTAACACGCATGTACAATAATGCTTTACTAAGACTGAAGCCTTCTGTAACAGGCCAATGAGATGACTCGCATGTAATGTTATGCAAGAACTGCTGTGGTATGCGGCAAGACTTGTTCATCACCGGGGGCATTTCAGTTATAAAAGTTTCCATCAAAATAAATTCTACAGAATACACAGGTGGTATGCAGACACAAAGAACACCGTCTTTATGAACTTAAGTGTTAATATTTAATGACACACTCACTAGATAAGGCCAACACCCAAATGTTTAATGCTTAATCTTATTTTTGCATACACCTTTAAATTGTACTCAAATTATAGGTTTGATGACAAATAATTGTATAATATGTATAATTTGTAAAAATGGCAGTAACTTGTACATTTGCTTTCCTAACTTTCATATTTATATTAAAAGCCTTTGTGTGTTATAAAACCATGCATTTTGTTTATTAGCCTACAATGACATTTCTATGCATCAAATTCTCACTGCACTTCACCATTATTTATTGCATAAAACTCCTGTGTATGATTTTACTTTACCTTCTTCCACGGGTTCACCAGGGGTTCCCTTAACTGATTCAGTGGTCTCAATGGTGGATCTATCTTTCAGCCCTGAGGATTTTACATGTGGATGTGCATACATGAGGCAAATGTTGTATACAGTCACATAAAACAAGCCTTCTAATAAAGAGGATTACACTGTAAAAAGAATTGACATAAAAACCTTGAGACATTTGGTTTACTTTTGCACTAGAGGTTTTTTTTTTTTCTTTTACAGCCACAAAGGTATGCGTTTAAGATTTGAAACAGACCAACAGGGAAACAGAGGAGAGGAAAAAGAAAAAGTGTATAGATATTAGTGAACAGACATCAGTCTAGCATTAATATAACGGTTTGATTTTTCTTATATTCATCAACACTGAAAAGAAAAACACTCAAGGCACTGATAAAACAAATCAGGGGATTTATATAGTTTATTGATAACACAAGAATGTTCTCTCTTAGTAAAGTATCACTATTTGCTGTATTTATTATTAAATAAACAAAATCAGAGGAACATCATGTTAAAGTCACACTATATAGCTCGTATTTTGTAAGAGTAAACCAAAATCCTACACTCAAACAAAACAGACAGTTTTTAAGAGAAATAAAAGAATGACATGACGATTAGCATATAGCACCTTGTTCTGCTTTTGCTTCTACTAATATCAATGCTTAACATGACTGATTATCTCTCATAGAGATGAAATGTCTTGCTTTCGGTCTACAAGAGTGGAGGGGGGGGGTCTCTTGAGACTCACAATGGCCCAAGATCACCTTCAGCCAGATGTTAACAAATTACACAAAAGACAAGAAGATCTAACCGTAGCTGATGAACTACCTTACGGTTTCTTTTTAGCTGCAGCCTTCTTGAATTCTTTGCCCTTTCCATTTTTCTCAACCTTTTTAGCATTGTCTTCAACAACAGGTTTCTCCTGAGGTTTCTTTTCAGCCTCTGGCTTTTCCTTCACCTCATCCTTTTCAAACTTCTTTGTCTTCTTTGCATTTTCGACTTCTGCCATTTTCTCTCTTTCCTCCTTCTCCCTTCTAATTCTTTCCTTGGCCTTTTCCACATCCTCCTTCTCTATTCTCTCCCCCTCCTCTTTCAGCTGAGCCTCAGCTCTCTCCCAGGCCTTGGCTTCCGACTCCTCCCTGATATGGTTCAAGGTCCTCTCTTCTTCCTCTTTGGCTAGGATGTTCCTCACTTCTGCCAGTGCCATTTTAGCTATCTTCCTAGCTTCCACTCTCTCGTGGATGATGGTGAGCTGCTGTTTCAGAGCTTCCCTTAGCTTTAACCCAACATCTTTGGCGTGGGCAAGCTCTGGGGAAAGACGTTTGATGAAGTAATCATGGTAAATCTAAATCTGATCACTACACACACCTCAAGCCACAACACGATTAGTTGGAATGATGCAATTAATTTCACATCACAAGTCCCTCATTAGTATGTTTGTAATATCCTCCTAACCAGTGGTTCTCAATTTGTTTAACTTGATAGCCCACCTATTGTCCAAAACAATATTCAAATGCCCACCATATTGGCTAAATCTGCGTATTTGTGCAGTAATTATGAAAAAGTTGCTCAGTTTTTTATTTGATTGTATTTTTTAACAAAAACTGGAAGTCTTGATATCTTAAAAAAAAATAACTGATCACAGTTCATATGATTTTACTGTATGCGCTCCAATAAAATCTTTGCTAATGGTAAAACTAACGTGGCTCCCCAGACATCCCTGGCTCCCAGGTTGAGAATCACCACTGTACACATTAAATTAGAAGACTATGTGTTTAGGATGTTTATAACAAGACCAAAGATCCCTAATATTATTTGCAAATAGCCTGGAAAAAGTATACACAAGACTTACATGTGCATGTAGTTCTTTGTCAAATCATCATTGTCTATGCAGACTCATAAATGCCATCTACAAAGGTGATATTGTTAAACACTCCTTGGTTAAACAGTCAGCTCAGGCATGCAAACAGAAACAAGTTGAGCAACTAAATGCCTTCCAAGATCCCAAACCGCACTAGAGACTAGTCTGTTGCATGCATTCAGACCAAGTGTGCAAAAATACCTCCTTTTTTCCTGGAAACCTCTGTATTTTCATCTAGTTTAAGACAGACAGACAGACAAATAAAGTCAGTAACTACTTCTTAATACAGTTGTACAACGAAGACGTAATTCCTGCCTGCGAAGTCTTCTTCGTACATTTCCTTGACACTAATGATATTATAGAATACAACACATTCATTCATGTGTGGCCTGATTCTAATGTTTGAGTCACACACAATTCTCTGAAAAACACGCAATGGTTGATGTCCAGCACTTTCAAATAACAAAAAAAAAACAAATCTGCAAGCAGTGTGTACACAATTTGAGTATCTTATTAACAAATAAAAAGCCAATCAGCTGAAACATTTGGCCACAATTGCAAAATAACTAAACCGAAAGATCAGTATGGTTAATTTAACAAAATTTAACAAAAAACACTTAAACTGTTGACATATTAGAAGGTATAATTGTGACACAAGTAGTATTAAAGAGAGTGATAATTAAGGATTTTTTGTCAATCTAAGCTAAGTCTAATCACACACACACACTTAAATTCCTCTAAATAAACTTCCAGACACAAAAGCAGCCATTTTGTAAGTAATCCCTGCATACTGTACTTTTTGCATACCAAAATATTTAACATTAACACTCATAGCCCTCTCAATTCCCTCCTAGTATTTCAGGAGTCATATGAACACTGTATTACTTATCAGGCACACCTTTCAGGTGCTTTAGATAGGCAGGTAGGAACTGATTGATGACGGTTACAGAACTCTGGGGTTCAGGAGACGTTTCCTACCCACGTCACTGAACTAGTTCTTGGCTGATCAACTGATGAAGTTCCTGAATTTGACACCCATTGATTCAAGGAATAATTCACCCAAAAACTTAAATTCTATCACTAATGTCTCAGCCTGTTTTTCCAAACCCGTAAGACCTTCATTCATCTTCGGAGCACAAATTTAGATATTTTTTAATTGAATCAGAGCTCTCAGACCCTCCATAGACAGCAATACAACTGAAGTGTTCCCAGAAATGTAGCAAGGACATTGTGAACCACTGATGTCACATGGGCTGTAAGCTACGAGAATACTTTTTGTGCACAAAGAAAACAAAAAACAACTACTTTATTCAACAATTCTTTTTTTTCTCATCCTGTGTGCAGGAGCCCACCTTCAATGTGGAACAAATATAACATAAGCACTTGCTTCCGCTTCATCTGAACAATGTTTTTTTTTCCTTTGCACACGAAAAGCATTTCTCGTAAATTATAAAATTATGATTGAACCTTTATGTCACATGGACTAATTTATCAATGCCCTTGCTATGTTTCTGGAGCTGGGTACATCGCAGTTGTGTTACTGGCCTATGGAGCTCTCATTTGGATTTAATAAATGCCACTTTTCCACTGCGTGATGTTTTGCGGCTCGGTTTGCGCTTCCACTGCAGTTTAGTACTGCTTTAGAGTGGGCGGGACTATTCACGTGTCGTTATAGTTGAGCCACCTCTACTGCAGTGACATCAACATAAACGCACCACAAACAAACACACAACAAAGGAGCATATCGAATGGTGTTCCTTCATTTACTGCAAGATGTCTGTACTTCCTCAATAGACCATAAAACAGCCATTTTTGGTAAATAAAAAAATGTCAGTTTCTTCAAACAAAAAAGTTGCGTCTGAACCTTTGCTGACTGTGCTGATTTAAATCTAGCAGGTATGTTGGGTCTCGTGTCGCAAGTTCAGTGACGCAGTAATGACAATTTTCTCCGGCCAATCAGTGACCAGCAGAGTTTACACGTCACGTTTTGGTAATGGTTCGGCTCCCCTGGAACCTCAGCTGTGGTGGTACAAAAAAAAAGGGCCAGGTGCTGTTCCCAGTGGAAAACCCCCCAAAAGTGAGCTGTGCTAAACCTTGCTGTACTATGCAGTGGAAAAGCGCCAAAAATTATTATAATTTGTATTCCAAAGAACGAAGGTCTTTCAGGTTTGGAATGACATGAGGGTGAATAATTAATATAATTAAATTTTTATGCAAGCTAACCTTTTAAATCAGCCACACATCTGTTTAGACCATGGTACAAGTTTCCTACCTGAATTTTGTTAATTGAGGTAATACTGTAAGGGGGTGGGATTTATTCACACTGTATATCTAAGCTATGATCATTCTCTAAATCTCTGATGAAGGATAGCAAAGGCAACTCGCATGACAATGAAGAAAAAACAATAAATGTAACAACTGACAACGTCATATAAAACTGCCTATTCTGTATTGAGCAGTAAAAAAAAAAGTTCAAAGGGAATATAAAACAAAAAGATATCTTCGCTGAGTTGAAATAGTAATAATATAAAACCAGCTCAAAACGAACTACTCAGATACTAAAGCCAGAGAGAAATGATAATCAGATTATAAACAAGAAGTCACATGTACAGGGTTAAATTGCAAGACTCAAATAGAAATACATACTGTTGTTTATGATCTAACGTAACTGAGGCATGCAGCAAAGGTGATATGTTCAACTTACAGCACTAAGGTCAAATGCAAAAAGGTATTAGTATCTGGAAACAGCTGTTGCAAAAGAGCTGTAATGATGCATAAACTATATAAGTTCAGTATTTACAATTATGCAAATGTTTATTATGACATCATCTTCTCAAGTGTTCACAGGTCCCAAAGTGACTGTTGGCAATCTTCCCAACAAAATATTTCTCCAAGTGTTAGGAACAGAATCAAGTCGTCAAAGGAGCAAGTCCTCCTCTAATAAAGTGCTTCTGTCACGATTGTGGTAGAAAACCCAACTACTGATTTTGAAGGCCTAAAATAACGCATGTCTTTTGGCCCTGAACCCCTTCAGTCTGTGACGCGCCACCAACATCCTCCGCTGCTGCCTCGGTTTCTTCATCCTCTAGCGTTTCGAAAGGACTCATAATGTCATAAAGGAAGGTGAAGAAACCTTGAAACCAATCAGTGCCCTCTTCCGCTAAAATATCGAGGACTTCCTCAAGGGAGTCTGAGTTTTCTTTGCTGCCATCTTTGGTCAGCCCTACGCAAACGGGAGAATAAGGAAAAAGAGAAAGAGAGGGAAAGAAAGAACAGTGGGAGAGCAAGAAAATAGAGAGAGGGTAGTGTTGGTTTGCAAGGTTTAGTAGATAGGATTCAGTGCTATTAAAAAAAAGGGTAAAGAGGCTATAAAAGCATAAGATGAAGTAAAGGAGAAAGGGGGCATGCATGGGAAGGCCTAATGAGGCTGTTTTACATGGTTCAGTTACTTGTGAAATCAGTTCAACTACATGCTAAACGAGAAAATAAATCTCATTATTTTCTCTCCTATGACTTTACCTTTACTGTAATATTGGCAAGTTGGTCTAATTTACAAACTCATGCAATAACCTCTCATCACTTCTTTTCCAAAATATTATGTTGTTTTAACAAAATGATGAAAGTACCATGCACGTGCATCTGTCTGATTGAACTCAAAACTGCACAAAAGTGAACCAAAGTCAGTCATGCAAAACAATCTGGTAAAAATATCATCGGAAATCACTGCACTTGCCTAATAGTACTTTAGCATCTTCCACATCAAAGTCTCCATCACCATCAGCATCATAGGACACAAGTTTACCTAGGAAAGTAAAGTGAAACTTATTTAGGCATTTGACATGGGTTGTGCCACATGGAACTAAAAGTCCTAAAAAAAGTGCTATTAAATTGCTCTTATTTAAAAAAAAAAAAAAGTTGAAGATATCTTAGGTTAAAGTAATACAAGAATTCTTGTACTATTTTATATAAGTCTGTAGTAAATAAACCCGGAATGGTAACACATTACAACAACTTTCCTCATTAGCAAACATCATTATCTTAACAGTTGATCAAATTCAAATGATTCGAAATATACACAACAGTCCAAACGTTTTGGCGTCCGTTTTTTAAAGACTTTGAAAGAAGTGTTTTATGCACACATAGGCTGCATTATTTTTAAATTAAACAAATACAGTAAAAACAATAAAATTGTTGCTATGATTATTATTAGTAGTTGTACAATATAAACTGACTGGTTTCTATTTTAATGTCATTCATTCCTGCCATGCTAAAGCTGAATTTCCAGCTGATATGCTGATTTGGTGCTCAAAAAAGATTTCCTTTGATGAACAATAAGCAGCATTTATTAGAGAAAAAAATATGTAACAATAAAAATGTATTTACTGTCACTTTTGATCAATTTAATGCATCCTTGCTGAACAAAAATAACTTCTTTCAAAACAAATCTCCCTGACCCCAAACTTTTAGAGCACTTTTGTATTAGTGTATGAAAAATTACTCTAAAACAGAACTAACAATCAAATTCACTTCCCTACTTTGTAACTGAAGGAGAGGTTCAAAGAAATTAGGTTTATGGTTGGTGATTCTATTCGCTGGTTCAGATGTCATACCTTGTAATACCTCTGAAAGATTATAGCGCAAGTCCTTTGCTTTGGCTGCATGCAAATTAAGGCCAGATATACAAAACAAATTACAAATAACATTTATGTAATAAGTCATTTTAAAACTACAACCATTTATTTAAAAAAATATGATAGAATAATATTAGAATATAATATAGAATATATATTTAAATTTTGAATAATAGAGACCAACGACTCACCAATTACACCTTGATAGTCAACAAGGTCAAAATACACCACAGCTACAGACGTCCAGACGCCCAAGAGAGCCAAAACCATGAACCAGGTGAAAAACGAGGTTCCTCCGACCTCTGCCTTCTTTCCATTTTTATGTGCCTGCTGTGGCTTGGCCTCTGAAAAATAAAAGAATAAGATTATATACAATGTCAGGAAGAATAAATATACAAAACATTTCATTCATCTAAATTAAATCAATGCAGCACAGCAAACCCTGTGAACGAGCAACGCATGCTCAAAATTAAACCATAACTTTGAAAGTGAGATTAGTCCTTTAGTATTACTGAGGTGCACACAAATATTCTCTCAAGGCCACTAGTTAACAGGCTATGCAACATTAGCATTGAAGCTGGAAAAATACTGGAGACCAATCAATTCGTTTATATTCAAATGCTGTACAAAATCCAAGAGATTTCTGGTTTCAGATGAAAGATTCCCTGTAAGATGTTTAAATTCTCCACGTGAAATCACATCTATAGTAATCACAAGGTGACAAAAGTCTAAAAAAGTGCAGTTATTCTGAGGTCTGTTAACACTCCTCATAGAACCGTGGTATAAATACATCTGCATTCAAAGCTCTAGTAGGAAAAATGAACAGGTGTTTTGTCCGCTACGTTCTGCTAGGTCAAACCACACATTTGATCATGCGCACACGTTAGTAACAGATAAACAGAGAGAAATAACAACACTAAAGTTTTAGAATTAAAAATATTCTGTTTTTATAGTTTCTACAGGTGTCATATATAAACTGATTGCACGATAAATCTTTAAAACAATACACTTAAGCCATCTCCTGCTCACTTTAATTCTACACACACAAAATATTTAAATATATACACTAAATATAAGTTTGCCATTAAAATAATGTCTTAAATATGACTACATTTCCTTTCAAATGTTAAGGCTTTCTCTCAATCCCCATGATTAGATAAACGTCATCTCCCGTCATAAAAGCTTACTCTAAATAATAAAAATAGTATACCGGTTTCTTCATTCACCACCTTGACCTCTGCATTCGGCTCCCCCATTCCTCGAAGAAACGTGGGGAAGAAGAGAGCGTCTTTCACCCCAATCCTACCCCAAACCCCTGTACAACAGTAGGTCTCCTGGCTTTTTGTTCCTTGTCAATTGAGCCGGAACTTAATATGGAACTCGACCAGCAAATGGATTATTTTTAGAACTGTCCGCTTGAAAGGCAGAAAATCTCAAGCACTTATACGAAAGGGTAGAGGCAAATCCCACTCCATCCTGCTGTTCTTAGTCACATACGAAAGCCGAAAAGGCTGAATGGTCTTCCAAATTACTAGGCTATACTTTACAAAAAGAGCAGCACACAATAGAGGATACACTGCTTCGCCACATCCATGCATTTTAATAACACGCAAATCAAATGTTTTCCAGCTTCCAGGCAGAGGAGCATTTAAATCCTGGCAAGTGACTCTCATACCACAGAGCAATTTATTTTCCATAAAAGGACCGGTCTCTCGAGTTTCTTGATGAAACAATAAACATGTTAGTGGTAGCGTGTTGCTTCTGCAAACTACCCATATAGCTAAAACTGAAAAAACTTGCATCAAACTAACATTATCAGCAAAGCAAAACAACTATGATGTACTTATGTAACCTCTACCTTCATCAAGAATATCACTTACTCCAAAAATACATGCAAACCAATGCCCAAAAATCTTTGACTTTTTAATAATTAAAACTGCACTGATGTGGAATCTTTTAGCTATCAAAGCTGCATGCAGCGTTTGCAGACACACCTCTCTAGACACACAGACTTAACTCATCTCTAAATCTACACATAGTCAAATGGCTGCCATTGTGACCTAATCAACATCTTCCCCTCCCCCGTTCATACCTGCTAAAAACAGTGCTTCAAACTCTAACTTCTTGTAACTCATGCACTGCTTTTGTCGTTGCTTTGACTATGCCTTTGTGGTGCACTATGTTCATCGTCAAGCTTGCATAACATTGTAGTGGAATGCTTTGAATCACTCTCTCTTCTTCAGTTGTACCTACACACCCCACTGAGTAAAGCAAGCAGTTGCTGTCTGGTCAGAGGAACAAACCCTGGACATTAACCCCTTATGTGAGCTTATAGGCTCCCCTTTAGAACAATAGATCATACACTGTCACTGCTTTGGTTGTCTGATGTCACAACAGAACTTCAACTACACATTATTGGCATTCATAAGAAAATGTGGACTGAATAGTGTTTCTTGTTAAACACACACAAATGCATTCTTCACTCTGTGCATTAAAAAGTAGGTTTAATATTGCAAGATGTGCACTGCATTCACCAAAATCGAATAAAAATATAGAAAATATTTTATATGTCAGAGAACTGCATTGGATTAAATGCGCTTGGAAAAACAAACATGCAAGGTTATTTGAATAGACTAGTGGAATCAATAGAGAAATGCTTGAGAAAACAAAAACCACAAGCAAGCACATTGTGACAAGCTGTCATTTCTTTACCATTTCTGTGGCACTCAGCAAGTTATTCTGTGCAGCTGAAATGTTTCCTGAAATTTGATAAAAGAATGCATTGCACCACTTTTGGAACAGCTGAGTTCACTTTACAAAAGAAATGAATTAATCTAAAGATAGTGGTTTTGTAACTGTTACCTGGAGTAGAAATTTAAATGGGTGTGGCTCTAGATTGTTATCTTTACAGGAATTGTTTTCCGTCACGGATAAACACCATGAAATTTAGTTTGTTAAAGAGAATTAGAATGCTTATAGCAAACAACAAATGGTGGTTTAATGTCATCTCACTGACACCAGCAACATAAAAATATGATGGCATTTGATTCCTCTAATCGGGTAACGCAGTTCATAACTGCATTTGTTCAAATCTGCTTGGTCTCCTGGACTGGCTCAAAATATAGAGATAGCCACCATAATAATTCAGGTTTTAAAATAAGGCAGCCACATGATGAATTAAGCTTTTCCGTGAACAAAAACAGGCTTTACCGTGAACAGCAGCTAACAAACATAAATAGAAAGTGCACTATGGCCCAGACAAACAGGGTTAAACACAAAATAACATACCTTAAAACAGTTCTACAGTATATGTAAATACATATTTTAATCGTATGTGGTGATGTTACTTACAGTTAACCAATTTAATGGTTTTTACAGAAACATTTTACGTTAACCTTTTCACAATGCCAAGTCAGCACATATGATAAATCTATACACCCGTGTCTAAGATTTCACAGTAATGGTTCATATACTTCCAACAGTGCGATAGTTAATCTTACATAATAACCACGCACTTGCTAAAGTCAATAATAATAGCTAACGTTAAACCCAAGGCCCGGACATTGTTAACTAGTAGTGGGGTCCTGCAGCGTGGCAGACTTTCGTGGTAATTACAGCGCGTGTGGGGACATGGGACCCTAGGGGCCACGTGTAACCCCTCCCACGCTCTCCCAATATTGACACGTGAGCATTTAAGAACTCGCACTGGGGCAACTCTGGCTCCGGCGATGTGCAAATATTTATCTGAAAATATAGGTTATTTGTTGCTGTCGCAATTAACAAACAGTAACATTACGATAAACTAGGCCTTGTGGCGCTCCTGCAAGTGCAACTGAAAGCATGCAGTTCTGCAACCATTTCGTCTAGTTTTCCAAGTGCATAGACACGTTCAGGGGGTTTATTACACCTCTCTTTCGGACAGAAAAGTTCTTAACGTTACTCGCTCAGAATGTAACGTTAACAACGATTCAAAAATCTAACTAACGTAGTTTGAATATCACGACTGTACCAGACACAGTACATTGGGGTCATTCTTATTATTGTACTTGTTTATAATTTCTACCCGTGGCATTTAAATTAGATAAACAAAAATCAATCTTGCCGCCCGATTAACTTCCAGGCCTTCGTAGAAATACACAGATTTCTGACGACAGAATGTAAACATACCTTTTTTGACAGGTCCCTTTGCATTTTTCTTAGCCATTGCAAGTGGAAGTTCTTCGACGTTTCTTGTTCTGTAATAAATGAATGGACTGTAGGTCCAGTCTCAGCTCTGGTACTGTAAAAAACCCTGCAAAAAAAATGCGCTTCATGCGCTGACAAGTGAGGCCCACAGCAACCCGTCCCCCTTTTGAGTGACTGAACATTCGACCAATACCGTCTAGTCAAAGCCGCTGTGGGCGTGGCAAATGGAAATGTCATCCAATCGCTGAGAAGTGGCCGATGACTTATTCAATCGTGTGGCTGTACCTGCGAGGTACGACCGCCCAGTTATTTTTCAGTTTTTTTCTACCAGCACTGGAACGTGGCAAGATGGAAGGTTGGACTTATCGCGAGATCAAATCAATGTCCTTTCACACAATGCTGGGAGTGCATAAAAATACACAACGTTTAATTGCGAATAACGGGTCGTATTTTTATCTGTGGCCTATATAGAGCTTGCGTAGGTTGTGTTTGGCAAAATAACTGCAGTCCGGACTCTGGAAGTAAGATCTTTTCTGCCTCCAATTGTCTTGCAAAACTAGCCACAATGAAGGAACTACAGTTCAGCTGCACAATTTACATTACATTAGTTTAATTAAATACTTAACTAATTCAACCGAATTCGTCATATTTTTTTATACTGCGAGGGGTGAAATTAATGAAAACTACGCTTTTGTCTTGTTACAAATTGTTGCATTGACTATAAGTTGTGCCCCACCCCCTTTCCACTTTTGTCCACCTCATCCTTAAATGTCTAGTAAAAGTATGTAGTAAAAGTAAAAGTGTGGAACTTAATCCTTATATGAGGTTAAAACTTGTTGGGAAGCTCTAGAACAAAACAAAAGAATGTATCACTAAAAGTAAGTTTGTGATTAACTTATTTTTAGATCTATTAAGTGTGAAAAACACCCATATCCTGTGGGTCAAATGGGACAGTTTCCGTAGAAAAGTGCCATTTTATTTAAAGGAATCACAGACAGTAAGTTTAACAGTGAAACCTAGTTTTGTCCTTTCTAACAACCACTTAAATGATAAAACAGCTGAGGGAACATAGGTAGATAATTCTACAGCAGGAATTGACAGACAGGGTTAAAGACTGCAGCTGTGTGTAGAAAACTTACTGCACTTTTAGTAATGCATTTATTTAGTGCTATGCAAATATAAACTTGCTGTGTTAGCATGATAAGTTTTTAGATGTGTGCTAGGGTGGAGGTGTAGGAACCATTTGGGCCTTTCCCACCATTTGGCATTTGTGAGAAAGTCTTATTCATTGTACTTTACATTGCCTATATATAACGTTACATTCTGAAGTGGTAGTTGACACCCTATGTTTCACAGTAGCGCTATGGACTTTACTGGTTAGTGTGACTTGTAAAAAACTGTTATAGAAGTTTTCGTGTATTTACCAGCAGAGGGCGTGCAATTATTGCCTAATACGTAGCCTTAGAATATTCAGTAATAGGACAGAACTGGGGTAAGTTGTCTTTTCTTTGTGTCAGTCTCATTACAGGAGCTTTTTAAAAAGTGTTATTTGGTAAGTAATGTGCACTGCATAATACAATAAAAATGCATAGCAGTTGCACAGATAGCCCTCCTTAGAATAACAGGATAATGTTCCTTTCTTAACAGTGATAAGAAATCATGTTCTTAGGAAGGTCTTGGTTCCCTCTTCAGATTGAACATTCAAGTTTTAAAACTAGACTACAAAACTGCGTTTTAAATGATTTCTTAATGACATTCTTATTGTTACTGTTAATATTATATCCCCTTATTGACTGCCAAGATAGTGGGATATAATGATCATGTATTATTTTTATTATTATTCAGTATGAATGTATTAAGAATGAGCTAGGAATGGAGTGCTTACCATAGCCAACCATCCATATCCATTTTGTGGATAATACTGAAGAATCCAGATTGTTGTATCAGTTGGATAAAAGAATTTCACACAGTGACTTTTGTGATTGTTTTGCTGCCAAGTTTATTTGAGTTGCACATTGTGTATTAATATATCTGTGTATATCCTTTTTATCATTATGATAATTTAGATTAAATAAAAAAAACACATAGTCATACAATCATAGTTTGATAAAAAGAGAGGACGGCACATTTATTAATAATGTAAAACAGTCTCGTTTACTGTCTTTAGACACACTGTCCGACAGAAATCATGGAATAAACTGAACTAAAATATATACATGGTTTCAGAAATTCACATTTAAGGAAATCTGTAAACATGAAGAGTTCCAGTAAGGTCATTAGTCTCTGTTTTTTATTTGTTTAGGAATCAGAGCAAAAGGCAATAGACCAAAGTGCTATTTTGTATTCCCACTTGGTGCAGACCAACCAAGTACATGTCTTCAGATGTTTATTTATTAACATGCAGCAAAGGTTAATACATGCTGCAGTTTACAGTTATATTAAAGATCATTTGACAAAAGAGCATCAGTAAAATTAAGCGGTTCTTGATAATTGATATCAAACTTCCATAAGCACAGAAACTTGCGTTACATCCTGAGTTATGTCCATTGGTATGAAAATACAATAAAAACACTGACAATTCACAAGGAAAAGAAGAAAGGCACTTTGATATTTTGGTCATGCACAACATTACTTGTGCTATTTAAAAGTGACTGTGACCTTTTAAAGGTAACAGAATATCTCATATCTGATGCTTTATTGTGTCTCCAGATGTATATCAATGAATCCCCGTGAGATATAGATTTCAATAAAATCACATTATTCAAAAATATGAATACATTTTTTTTCCAGTCTGGAATATTAGGAGAGCTAGGCAGAAAATTGAAGTAAAAACACAGTTTTCCATGTTCTGATATGTTCTTCCCTAAACTTAGATGAGTTGATACATATCTCTCCTGTCTCAGTGCGTGCACTTAATAGGGAAAACGTGGAATTGTTTGGTGGCTTCTAAATTCATTCCTGTTTGAATCCAAAGGAATTAATGAAGCTAAGCCAAATGCTAACATAGTGTTGCCGCATGCTAGAGCGATTAAGTGCACACATTGAGACTAGCAGAATTTGTTACTCATCTAGCACAAAGAGAACATGATGAGAAATACCTTCATTGTAATCACTCATAGGCAGATGACTGAGAAGCATCACCTCCACCTAAATCTACAGAGAGCCTACGGAGAAAGTCTTCAGACTGCATGATGTACTCAGTCCAGTCTTGGCAAACATCATTTATGCTGGGACCGGTTCCTCCATACTCAGGCGGGAGGATAGCCTTCGGAAAGAAATCGCTGAGACTTTGGGCATATGAACATCCATGCATATGAATCTATAAATAAAACACAACACATATATCAAATCTTTGAAAGTGAATCACCTTAAAATTCCACATGTATGTGTACAGTACTTAAAGTTGACTTACCCGTTGTTTGATTTTGTCTGGAAGAAATGGACGGATCATGGCAAAGACAGGACGGAAAAAAATAGGCTCATTTATCAAATGAATGCCACGTACTTTCAAAGGAAAGGAGTCCTGCAAAACAGATTTCATCATCGTACTTTTCCATTTTTTTAGTAATACTAAAAGGTTGCTATAAGAATAAAGAATCTACAAAAAATGACACTGACAAGCAAGTTTTTTTTTGATGATGTATTTAAAATTTTTAATGAAAATGTTTCAATGGATACCTACTGTCAGCACAGAAGATATCTTTTTAGCCAAGGAAGGATTTGTCTGCAGAGCATGGGCAAAGCACCAGTCTTGGAGATCAAAAATTGCTTTGAGTCCATTTTTTTGAGTCTCCCATTCTCGAACAATCAGCTCTGATGTAATGAGGCTCACACGGAAAACCTCATAGGCTGTGAATTCTTTGGGGTTCCACTGACCTAAAAACAATTTAGATTTTGTGATATTCTCCATTGGAATAAACAAAAAAAGGTTTAAAAAATAGTTTGTGTATGTACTTGCCAATCCGATAGATTAGAACTCGACCTCCAGCATCATCTCGAGATCTCAAAACTCCATGGTAATTGTTTTGCAGAAGTCCTATGACGGATGATGGCCTCAGATCGGCTGTTATTTCTGGACATTCTTGTCTCCATTTATGATAGTTAATCAAAAGCTGAGGATAAAAAAATAGAAGATTAGTCTCAGCTACATTTTTAAACTTAAGAATATTATTGGGACATAATATAAATAGCACAATAAAAATATTAAATATTGTTTATGGTTGGGTTGACTTCTGAATGCGCTGTCAGCTACAAAATATAGCTTTGTATATTCATTATTATAAAGCAAATCGCTACTGTGTTAGTATGCCTGAAATATATCAAATTTAGACTTAGCATAAGTGAAAAAAAGACAGAAATGTACATGCCTTGTTTAAATCAATTACGACGATGCAGGAAAAGAGCAGTTATTAACCTGTAATGAGTTACTTAAATTAAGTGCACAAACATCCTTTAGATTCATACACTGTGTGAGGTAGTTATGTGTGTCATTGGGCCAGTGGCCATATTATTGCTTATCAAATCACGTATCACCAACAGTATCACTATCACTACAGAAAGCACGTGGATTGGTTTACAAGTTAATATCAGTCGAGTTCAGTCATCGTTTAATGGTAGTGCTACAAACCTTGAGCGCCAGTGCCACATCAAAATCTCTCGCCTGCAGAAACCGTATCAGAAAAGTCTCCGTCAAATTCAAGTGTCGAATCCTTCCTTCTGCCGCTGCTTTTTCTTTCAGTTCAGACAAATACGGTGCGATCCGAATAGAATCAACAGGCAAACTGTTTAATTCTTCGATGTTGTCAACTTCTTCAGACTTCATTTCTGCGCGAGTCGATCGAATATCATCATGCTCTCTGGGCAGAGCTATTACGTAACAAGGGGGCAGGGAATGAGCCCCTCACATCCCAGTGACAACTATCGCCTAATGTTTTTTCACCTTTGTACAGGTCAAGTTTCGTCAAACATTAACCTAGTAAACTTGCCAGAGTAAGCGACACAAGACGCATTATTAAAAAAAAAAAAAAAAAAAAAAGATATGCAGCCTATGGCCTACTAAGTCCTCCAGATGTTTTATGAATTCATCTTTCTGCTGCTTATTGTTTATAAAATAATTTCTGAACACAATAGTGGGGCTTTTTGTCCTGGTAGGTAGCCTGTTACAGCAAAATGGTAAATAATTAAAGTAAAACTAAAAAGCTAATAGAAAACAATATATACTACAAAAATATAAACATAAAGTTAGGTGGATAAACTGCTTAGGTTGGTCTTAGAGTTAGTAATGTAATTTTCTTTACTTTATAACTTTGTAAAGTCAGTTGCATAAAAAGGTAGATAAGTTTAATTTGAATCTGAAAAGTAAGACTGATAGTTGGTCAAACTCGTTCTTCAAACACAACCAGGTAAGATATTTCATTGTCTTGATTTGTAGATTAGATGTAATAATGATTCTTATGATTAATCAAAACATGGCACTTGTCGAAAAAAGCCTACTTTCTTTGTCTTTATACATTTCATTACACCCTGCTGTGTACAAATAAAATAAAGAAATGGATAAACCTATGGTGGCCGAGTAAGCTCAACGCAGAAAAGACATGCAAACAGGAAAAAAACACATGCAAACAGAACAAAACACATGCAAACTGCAAATTCTCTTAATGCAACCAACAACAGAGAGGCGCTGCAAACACATGAACGCGCTGCAAACAGCACGGACCACAACGGAAATGTTTCGGGGGACCTCGAAAAGTCTGGGACCAGGGGTCTGTTCTTCGTACCTCGCTTATTGGATTTGATTGTTGTGGATTTGTCCTGATCTTGGATCGTTCGGTTCGAGCAAGTTTATTTCATGTAAACAGGATTAAGGCTGCGCTCCTGACGGGTTATGATTGGTTCAAATAGCGAGATCACACTTGATTGGTTAAAGAGCATGACTGACATGGACTGAGTATCCTTGTATAAGTGTATAAAATAATTATGATGATTCACCCACGATATATAAATATATATATATTAAAATATATTATATAATTTTATTTATATGTTATATTATATAAAAAGAATCTAAAACTACGAGATTAAAGTCTAACCAGTAACATTTCAAGAATAAAATCTTTAAAGAATAAAGAGCACCTCTTGCAGATATCCTCTGCTTTTAAAATCTGGCAGTTTTATAGCAAAATACATTCATTTGAAAGATGAGCTGTTTTATAACAAAAGAAACAAAGCAGAAAATTATTGCGATTGCTGGGTGTCTGGC
>JAUCMT010000047.1:9327561-9344349 GCA_032357475.1 Enteromius thamalakanensis | reverse complement strand
CTTGTGTGTTCGTTTCTGTTGGTGTCGGTGTCATTAATCATGGCAACCTGAGTGTGTCAAGTCTGAAAAGGAGGGGCCGGGTGAAAAACCCCTCTCCAGTATTTTGAATTTGTACTGCAATACCTAGTTCAACCACAAGATGTCAATTCTACATACGGTTCCTTTAAGTAAAGAAACATTGATGGATGCACTTTAATGCTTTTCCTTTGGACTGCTGAACAATAACACCCACCCACTGTCAATATAAAGCTTGGAAGAGCAAGGCCATTTTTTTATATAACTTCGATTGCCTTCATCTTATATTTAGAGTTGACTTGTATTCTGATGATGTCATTAAATCAAAAAAAATTTTGATATAAAATATATATATGTGTGTGTGTGTGTTTTATTTATTTATTACTTTTAACAGGTTTTTATTTGAAAATCAAAGTCCTGCTCATGTTTATTACCGGTGGAAATTATACACCATATTACAGGTTAGTCTTATTTTTTTTTTTATGTATTTTTTTGTCAGAAACATATTGCAGTATGTTCAGCTGTAAAAGGAAGTAATAACAAAAACTCAAATCTTCACTCACAGGGAGATTCTCCAACAAAATGGAAAACAGAAGACTTCCGAATTTTTAAGAATGGATCTCTCTGGCGACCGCCACCTCTCAACCCATATTTACATGGCACTCCTGAAGATGAGGAGCGTGATGATGATGATGAAGATGATGAAACTAGCAAGAAGGGTGCATTGAAAGACGAGTATGTCTATTTATCAAAACTTGGAGTTTATGGAGATATCCAATACTTCTATATGGAGCTACTAGACTTCTGGTTGTAGCCCATATTGTTGGTTATTTGTACTTAATATTCTCCTCTTCTACAGTGAAAGGGATAAATTGGAGGAGTCACTCCGAGGTCTCACGCCAAGGAAGAGTGACATAGCCGATGCTATGTTTTTCTGCCTCACGCATGCTGATGCGGCCGAAGAGATTGTGGAATGCATTGCTGAGTCTCTGTCTATACTTAAAACACCTCTGCCAAAGAAGGTCACTCATACACAGCAGATTTACGATTATGTCTCATGTGTCTCATCACTTTTGTTTACGTGTGCGTTTATGTCCCCCTTCAGATTGCTAGGTTATATTTGGTGTCGGATGTGCTGTATAACTCATCTGCAAAAGTTGCTAATGCCTCCTATTACAGAAAATTGTAAGTCTCAGAATTATTTTTGAGTGCACAATCAAGGTATTAATTATTTTTGTCTGTTTAATTCAATGTTTTTTGTTTTTATTCTTTTACAGCTTTGAAGCAAAACTCTGCCAGATATTTTCTGACCTAAATGCCACTTATAAGACAATACAGGGCCATTTACAATCTGAGAATTTCAAGGTGCACCATTTTGCTCTTTTAACACACAATGGTTTTCTGATTTTAAGACTGGAGTTGAGGTGTTTTGATTTTGGTCCTTACAGCAACGAGTAATGTCCTGTTTCCGTGCGTGGGAGGACTGGGCAGTGTATCCCGATCCATTCCTGATTAAACTTCAGAACATCTTCCTCGGCCTCGTGAGTCTCGATCCTGAAAAGGAGACAGCAGAGCTATTGCCAGAGGTAAGCTTCACAGAGATTGACTGATTGAGTTATGATTCATAGATTTCCAATGCTCCGCTTTGAGTTGAGTCACAATTCATCTAGACATGTAATTGACAGACTCAATGTTTGTTTCATTTTCACTTAGCAACCAGAAAGGTCGGAGGACATTGATGGTGCTCCTATTGTTGAGGAGGAGCTGGATGGTGCCCCTTTTGATGATGTTGACGGAATGCCCATAGATGGAGCGCCAATTGATGGTGCACCACTTGATGACCTGGATGGCTTGCCCATCAAGGGAACAGATGATGATCTGGATGGTATTCCTTGTAAGAATGCTGACTACATTGGTTTTATATTAACTTGCATACGTTTAGTTACCTACTTGGCAAAGTTAACACATCGCTCTATTCAAAAATTAAAAAGAATATACTCCACAATTGCGGAATGTTATGGCAGATGTTCTAAAACAATTTTAACCCCTCCCCAGTGGATCAAAAACCAGGCTTTAAGGTAGCCCCCTCAAAATGGGAGGAAGTGGATGGTTCTGCTTTAGAAGCTCAAGGTTAGTCCAGATGACATTTATAACATTTGTTTAAAGCTTAATTTCCTTCTGGCATATGAAAGTTTTGGGAATCATGAAATCACAGTGATTTTTGTCTGTTTTTAGCTGTAACCACGTCAAAATGGGAAATCTTTGATCAACCAGATGAATCTGAGAAAAGTAAATCAAGGTAAGTTTTGCTAGTTCCATGTGGTTTATTGGAAGTTAGATCATGGAAAGGTCATAGGAATATCTTGCTAATTTTCATACTCATACATTTGAAAATAATTGAAGAAATTGCTTGGGGGAATGCATTCTGTATAAAATAAAGTGAAGGATAAAATTCATACTCATTTTCACATTCTTGTCATAGTGCAAGACGGGAAACTGAGAGTAAAGGCTCTCTCAAGAGTTCCAGCGCTGCAGACCAGCAGTCCTACAGTAATCCTGTTAGAGAAGAATATGATTCAAAGTCTGCTAAATTTTCTGAGATGAGCGAGGAGAAACGTGCCAAACTACGAGAAATCGAGGTATACCTTAATCCTACATGTGCTGAACATAATTCTTCACATGCTTGAATGCGGTTTAGAGATCTCAACCATTTTTCTTTGTTGTAGCTTAAAGTCATGAAGTTTCAAGATGAGCTTGAATCTGGAAAAAGGCCCAAAAAATCTGGACAGAGTATTCAAGAACAAGTAGAGCTTTACCGGGACAAGTTACTACAGCGGGTTAGTGTGAATTTTTTTTGTTTGTTTTAATTTTTAAAATTACTTTTAAACTATATTGTTGAAAGAAATTTTTTTATTTCAGGAGAAGGAGAAAGAGACTGAGAAAGACAAAGAAAAAGATAGAAAAGAGAAGGATAAATCTGACGTGTCCCACAAAGAGAAGGACAAAGATGACTCCACACCAGGCAGAAAGGAAAAGTAAGATACCTCAACATTACTTCAGGATTTAAGAGATAGAGATATTTTTTTAATACTTGCATTTGTCTATTTTATTTCCTTCCCAGAAAACGGAGGCATAGTCCCACTCCCAGTCCCACCCGAAGTAGCAGCAGTCGGCGTGGCAGGTCGCCCTCACCGCGTTCAGAACGCTCAGATAGATCCTATACAAAAGACACCTCTCGATCGTCTTATAAAGACTCTCCAAGAGAAAGTAACCGCAAGTCATCTAAAAGGTAAACTAACAGTGTCCTTTCTTAACCTTCATTGTTAAAACTCAATCTTGTAGTCAGTCTTTTCTTGTCATTGTCTTTCAGTACATGTGTGTTTATACAAGCTGTAAGTAATAATTAATCTTGTATTTAAAAAAATATATTTTAGGTCTCCTTCACCCCCCAGAACACCTAAGAGGTTGCGCAGGTCCAGATCGAGAACACCCAAAAAATCCTCAAAGAAATCCAGATCTAGGTCGCGATCGCCTCACCGTTCTCACAAGAAATCCAAAAAAAGCAAACACTGAGACTTCTGGCTGTTATGAGAAGATGTCTGGGTTGTCTTTTGTGCCTCAAGTTTGTCCTGTAAATCAGTGTGAAGGACATTCCCTCCGTCACCCATCCTTTTGAAGCTCACTCACATTGGCACAAGAACAGTGTTCAAGGGTCATCTATAGGGTGTTTTATAATGTCATTTAGGAGCTTTGATGTTCAAAGTGTCCGAAAACAAAATAACTGCAGTGGTTGGGGCAATTCTCCATCAACATGAAAACTATTGTCTTATCTTTTTTTTTTTTTTTTTGAGAACATTGTTTTTAGATCCCTTGAAACTGACTTAAATTAAACTAGTGTAAGTTTCAGTTGTATAGATGTTTGCTTTTCAATAAAGACACAATTTATGTGACTTTTCTTTGAAATTTTTTTTTTTTTTGTGAATACATCTCAGTTCATCTCAGAGTTCATTAGTGCAATTAGATAACTTATTTGTAGATATTTTATGAATCTTTCATTTAAAGCCAGGGTTTTTTAAATCATTTTCACGCCATGGACCCCCAACAATCATCCTAAAATTATAACAACTAAAAATTAAAATTTTATGCATATGTTTTAGTATTCACTACAGTACTGTACTATTAGATAGATTATTTAAACATGTTTATTTTTGTGAATCTATTTTCATTTTGTGAATTAATTAGTTCAGTCCTTTTTTTTATTCTACCCCCATAAACCTTTTCACCCCTGTTAAAACTACTCATGCATTATGCAATGATTTCTCGGCGCTTGCGCAGTATAGGAAGTGCGTAGACGCCGATCTCCAACGACATTTCCGCAAGTATACAAACAAGGAAGAATCGTGCAGTCGATGTTTGGTAATTCGTGAAAATGAGTGCAGTAAAGGCCTGCGGGATTTTGATGAGTTTTTGCTGCATACTTACGAGCACATATGCATCTTCCGACGTCTTCGATGGGGTTTTGGGAAACACGGCGTCTTGCCATAAAACATGTCAGATGACTTACAGTTTGCACACTTATCCACGGGTGAGTGCGAGACATTCAACCACTAACACGGCTTGTTTACTAACAAAGAAACGCTATTGAGATTTTTTAGAGCAGTCAGTTAGTTTGCGTTATTTAGGTTGTAATCACAAAACAATACCAACGAGGAAAGCGGAATTCGACGCGTTTGTTTATTCGGCCTGTTTGTTTTGTGATTAGGAGGAGGCGCTGTACGCCTGTCAGAGAGGGTGTCGTCTCTTCTCCATCTGTCAGTTCGTGGGTGACAGCAAGGATCTCAATGAAACCAAAGCTGAATGCGACTCAGGTAATACTCAAGCGTTGTCTGTCCGCATCCTTACAGCATTCACTTACCTGTGTGTTTGTGTTCGACCTCCTGCAGCCTGTCGTGAAGCATACTCCCAGTCAGAGGAGCAGTACGCCTGCAACCTAGGATGCCAGAGTCAACAGCCATTTGCGGAGCAAAGAATGGAGCAGGTGTGAAAAAAATAAACATTTGAATAATTGCTTTACATGTTTGCTGTCTTTCTTTCGATGAATTTCACCGGTGTGCTGTTTGTTTTGGTGGGAAGTTGTTGACAATGATGCCCAGGATCCATCTCCTCTACCCGCTGACTTTGGTGAGGGGTTTCTGGGAAGACATGATGAGCCAAGCTCACAGCTTCATCACCTCATCCTGGACATTTTACCTCCAGGCAGATGATGGCAAAGTGGTCATTTTCCAGGTAATGTGATGATGATGATGTCTTTTGGCCCTTCATAGTAAAACATTTGGGCACCTCTTGTGCCATGTGTATTAATTCAAAGCATATTTCTAAGTGCCACTGATTTATCTAATTTTTAGTCGGAGCCGCAAGTTCAGTTTATCCCTCGGTTTGAATTCCAGAGAGATGAGACTGAGGAGTCGCAGAGCACTTGTGAGCACTTCACATAACACAACATTGTTTTTGACTGTAAAAGCAAGATTTGGAAAATGTACCACTACGTGACTGTTTTACATGTTTTCAGACTTTAATAATCATAATATGTGACCCTGGACCACAAAACCAGTCTTAAATCGCTGGGGTTTATTTGTAGCAATATCCAAAAATACATTGCATGGGTTAAAATTATTGATTTTTTTTTTTTTATGCCACAAATCATTAGGAAATGAAGTAAAGATTATGTTCCATGAAGATTTGTTGTAAAATTCCTACTGTAAACTTATCCACATGTCATTTTTAATTAGTAAAATGCATTGATATTTATTTGGACAACTTTAAAGGTGATTTGATTTTTTGGCACCCTCCGATTCCAGATTTTCAAATAGATGTATTTCGGCCAAATATTGTCCTATCCTAACAAACCATGTATCAATAGAAATACTTATTTATTGAGCTTTCATATTATGTTTACATTTTAGTTTTGTAAAATTTTACCTTATGACTGGTTTTGTGATCCAGGGACACATATATGAAAAAGCGGATGTTCGTTGAATATAAGTGGATCAAAGTGCAACATTGAGGTTGATTGTAAGAAAGGAGTGGGATTTCAAGAATCTGACAGAGAGAAGTTTGTAATTGCACTGGAGGATCCAGTTATTATATTTGATTAAAATATAATATTACAGTATATAGTATTACATCCATTCTATGTATCTCTCTCTCTATATATACAGTAGTCAGCTTCTGAAGTGGATCAAAAATGTTCTTCCTAAGACAAGAATGCATATTGTTTTGGTTTAGGATAACTTTGATAAATAACATAAACACTGCGGTTGAATCTGACTTCTATATATATATATCTTATGTTATAATATCAGTCCCTTAGTAGCATCAAGCAAATCTGCTTTAAACCTGCTGCCCACATAACAGCATTTGCTCAACTAATTGTCCTGTTTTGAGCCAGGACTACCTCTTTTATTTTTGAGCAACTTGTTTTGTGGCTGTAGTGTATTTTTAAGATGTCATGTTATAAAGTCTGTAAGTATATAATAACAGTCATGACTTAACTGTGTCAGTCTCAGTCTACAACATCATCAAATCATCATTAGAAGTAGTTCTCAAGATCTCAACACTGATATTGGACCCGTTGTGTTATCAATAGTTGTAGATCAGGAAATGAAAAACCCTCTTTATAAAGACAACCCAAGAAGCTACATTCAGGAGAGAGACAGAGACATGTACATCGACCGAAGCAACTCTGAGGACGATTACAACCTCTTCAGCTGTCTCTCAAGGCAAGTCACGTGTTGATATGAGTTTTAATCTCTAAAGATTTGTGGCAGTCTGTTGATCTTGTTGAATATTAAGTTATTTTTGTACCGGTAGGAACCCGTGGCTGCCTGGCTGGATCCTGACCACCACTCTGGTTCTGTCTGTCTTGGTTCTGATCTGGATCTGTTGTGCCACAGTCTCCACTGCTGTTGAACAGTATGTCCCTGCTGAGGTAAACCACTTCAAATTCAGTTTTTTAGCCAATTATTAGTTAGTTGGTCATGTTTAACTAACTCATCCACATGTTCTTCTCCTTTGAACAGAAGTTAAGCATAAACGGGGATATGGAGTACATGAAGGATGAGAAACTGACCCCATATCTACAGTCCTCTTTGGTGATCATAAGATCTCCAGGCGTGGAGGAGCAGGAAGCTGGACCTCTTCCGTCAAAAGTCAACCTGGATCAGTCTAATATTTAAACAGTCTAACATCCAAAGAAATTGATAGAGCTTTTGGTTTTCTCTTTCAAAGGTGTGGTTATTGCTTCAAACGCGTTGACTATGGGTTTCTTGGTTCTCCTTTTTTAAAATTTGAGAAGCGTGGACTGTGGGGAATATATTTTCTTGATGTTTTGGCACTTTAAAGGCATTACATATCAGATCGAGAGGTCTGTAGGATCTGAGGTTTGCTGTTTACTGCCCATTTGTAGAAATGAAGTCTTCTTCTTTCCCTTATTTGTTTTTGAGTGTTCTCGGTGTGATCAAAAACAGTGATTTTAAGGTACACTATGTTGCACAATGACATTAACATTTTGATTTAAGCTTTAGTATAAGATATCTTTGCTGCAATGGGTGGAAATTTCCTGAATTGCCATAGAGACATTTCGTAAAAGTCAATAAAGGCATTGTAAATGAAGATATTTTGCAACCTCTCTGTTTCAGCATCTAAATATTGTTAATAAACCAACCTACTAAAAAGTGTTCTGTTCTCATGTTTTTAAAAAAAAAAAAAAATATATATATATATATATATATTTTTTTTTTTTAAATGGATAAAAATGAAAATCAGATCTGTTTGAAAGAATGGATCGCAGATTGACAATGGCCTTCAACAATATTTCATAAAAAAAAAGTTGAATAGGATTTTAGTCTGCCTTTTACTCTGAGAAGCTGATCTCATTGTCTGTTTATTATGAACCATACCCAATAAGGTTTAGGGTTGAGCCAAGCAACCTTGACATAAGATAAATGTTTCTATGCATGTTTTGAATACCAGATTTAAGAATAGCACAGTGACGTTTTTTGTGGTAAATAATATAGATGCGAAGCTCCACATGACACAATCTCACGTAAGGAAATTAGGTCTTTTTTTTATTAATGTTTTATTTATACATTTTAAATGCATTACAAAAAAATACAAAATAATAATAATCCAAGAACCCAGGATAACAAATACATCAAATTATGTTATTCCAAAAAATTTTAATTAAAAATCTTGTGCATTCCTACATACAGCACATATGGTTCTGCAGTATGTTGATCAAGCTGAGTATCCGAAACAAAAATGGAAGTGGGGGGCCTGTTCTTCATTCTTTCAAGATAGCAGATAGCAGGGTCAAGCTGGAGAGTTTAAATATGATCACGAAAGGGGCTGCAAGAGTTTTGACAAAATTAGTACTAGATCTGTGAAGAGAGTACCTAATTTTCTCTAACTTCATAAATTTAAGAACAGCCTTTACCCAGCAGGTGTGCGATGGAGGATGAGGGCTCTTCCAGTTCAAGATAATTAAATGTCTAGCCAAAAGTTAAAAAGGCTACAAAGTCTAAAACACGAAAAGGCAAAAAGACCAGGTGGGAGAACCCCAAACAAGCTAACAACTGGACAAGATGAAATATCAACAGAGGTAAAGCCCTCCATTTGGTCGCCAGAGGTAGCCTGTCTCTAGGTACCGAGATGAGATCCTCAGACCCCTTGTGAGACTGTATGCCGGTGCAGTTGGCCTTTGGTTCCTCCTAATGCAAGACAATACTAGACCTCATGTGGCTGGAGTGTTTCAGCAGTTCCTGCAAGATGAAGGCATTGATGCTAGGGACTGATCCCCATTCTCTAGACCTGAATCCAATCGAGCACATCTGGGACATCACATCTCGCTCCATCCACCAACACCATGTTGCACCACAGACTGTCCTCATCAGGAGCATGCACATGCATTGTAAGGAGGTCACACACACTACTGAGCCTCATGTTGACCTGTTTTAAGGACATTACATCAAAGTTTGTTTTTCCACTTCAATTTTGAGTGTGACTCCAAATCCAGACCTCTGTGGGTTAATACATTTGACTTCCATTGATCGTTTAACTATGTAAGGAACAATTTAGTAAGAATATTTCATTCATTCAGATCTATTATGTGTTATTTTTAATGTTCCCTTTATTTCATATTAAGCAGTGTATAAGGGGTAGTTAATCACTTTGCACTGATGTCTGTCCTGAGGAGAGGAGTGGTGAACCTGCACCCTTACTACTTAGTTAATGCTAGTACTATTGATTACATGTTTTATTTATCCTGTAATAAACATTTGAAAAAGTTACTTTGGATGAATGAGAACCAGGTGCATTTTGAAGGTACCATTTTCAAGGCCAGACTAAATATCTATGTTGCAATATATTTGCAAGAAGATTTTTCTCACCACTGTTACTGTCAGGACAGCATGTAGCACTGCTTTGACTAGTCTGATAAATACATCTGCATCAGAGAGCTAAAAATACAGAGATTTCTGAAAATGAAGTGATAAATTAAAATAGACGATGGCAGCAATTCCCAACTAGGGTACACATAAATGCCCCTTTATTAAGTCACATCTTTTTAAAAGTAAGGCAAAAAGGTTGTGAAACAGATTTTAATGCACTGATATCATTGGCATTCACACTACCCTCTGTCCTATTTTGCTACAAATTAGTTTGAAAGGCTACAAACTATGCTTCCATCCAGTCAGAGGATGGTGTTTGAAATACTGAGCCAATTTTATTGATTTAATTAGTCACATCTCCTTGCACCGAGGCATAGCTCTATGTGTTTTGTTGCATCACTTGAAAGTCTGGTAGTGTCATGAAAGATTATTGATTTATTTTTTTTTTTTTTAAGTCTTTTAACTTTTAAAACAAAGTTCCAGTCTTTAGTCAATTACTCAATGATTTTGGCAGCCAGTGTATTTGTATGATGAAACAAAAGACTAGACTACAAAAGAAGCTGTTTTTAATGGTAAAGAATCCAAAATAAAAGCACTTCAGTGTCACGATCCTCACAGAGGAATGCACTGCAGAGGTCACGTGTGTGTCCACTCAATAACTATTTAACAGATCTATGTCCTCCGCAGACAGAGACGGGCGCTTCGACAGAGAAGCTGAACTTTGCTCTTCCTCTGTTGGCAGTCTCCTCTTCTTGCCCTTCTGAACCGCTGCCACTGTGGATGAAAGTGTGTTGTGTTCTGCTGTTGAACTCATGCCACATAGATCAGCCTTATAAAAGTGAATCAGGACCACTTTGTCTTTCTTTGTGGTATCACTCGTACCAGACCAGGAGTTTAAAGTCTCCCGGACAAACTTTTCTCTTCCATCTAAAGTACAAAATAAATAGTTACAACAATAACAAAACTTAGTAGTGGTAATAATACAAAATTTGATAAAGTGAACATGTACATTAATGAATAAACTCACAGAAACTGAGAGCATTTGTTCTAGGTTTGTAGTCTTTCTTTGGTACTTCTGAAGCTGTAATTTCCCACTGGTTTATTACCTGGTTAAGATTTGAATAGTGAGAGAATACAGAGATGCCTTATAATACACATTTACAACATCATCATTGCATTGATAAATGCCCATGAAACCTATTCTGTTACCTGTTCAGCCCAGCCTTCTGTTTTACAATCTGAGTGTCCAAACTCCTTCAAAGGTGTTTCTGATAGGACCATTTTCATATTCTTTTTGAAGAATCCTTTTAAAGACAAATTCACCTAAAAGAGATTTCTAATATTATATAAGATCATAACATACTCATGTAATGATATTGGCTTTTTAATTGTGTTACCGTCACATTTGTCCCAGATATGTCCAGTTTCTGTAGCGATTTAAAGCATGTCAGATATCCAAGACCTTTCTCAGTAATGGGATTCTCTGTTAAAAAAAAGATAATTGAAAGGGCAAGAGTATATATTACCGCAAACATCATATTCATCATGGCTATGTATAACTATTCTAACATTACATACATTAATTATAAAGTTATTATATAGTTACCCTGGAGCACAAAGCAATCATAAGTAGCACTGGTATATTTGTAGCAATAGACATTTGATAGATAGATACAAGATACATTTTTCAGTTATACTAAAAATCATTAAAACATTATGTAAAAAATATCATGTTCTACCGTAAATATATCAAAACATAATGTTGAATCAGTAATATGCATTGCTAATTACTTCATTTGGACATCCTCAGATTACAGATTTTCAAATAGTTATATCTCAGCCATATTGACCTTTAACAAACTATACATCAATGGAAAGCTTATTTATTCTGCTTTTATGTAGTGCATTAATCATCTTTTTTATTATCCTTATGACTGGATTGTGGTCCAGGGTCATATTGTCACTTTCATTTAAATGCATTCTTGCTGAATAAAACATACTTATACTGACCTCAGACTTTACTTCTAGGAAATTAGTTTAGCTGGACTATTCAAATCCATAAACATACCAGAGAGGTCCAAAAGCTGCAGGTTTTCTAGACCTTTCTTCATCACCCTCACCGGTGCTGTCAGTCTCTGCAGTCCTGCATCAGAAAGGCAGTTTGCACCTATGAAAAGTTTCACAAGACTACAGAAAAAGGGAAATGTGAAAAGAAAGTGACTACACTCTTTATCACAATGTAAAACAAACTGTACACCCAATAAACCATCTAAAATGTTATTATGCCAATGAATAAGACGGCGTAACGTTACCTAGTCAGGGCTTCAGAGGTTATGTATTTAAAAACCTCATGGTTGTCTCCTAATCTACATCCATAGAGATCCAGGCACTCCAGACTCTGAAACTGTCTGATCTCTTCCAACCTTTCGGATATCAAAAGATTCCTGAAAAGACAACAAACCTGATGTAAATGCTCTGGTTTCTAAATTATGGCGGCTAAAAATCCTAACTACACAGCATTTTGGATGTTTATTTAGGCAGACGGCCATAATGTTGTATTTCCTTCTCACCTGTTTCTCAAACACAAGGATCTCAGCACCAATTCTCCATAGGCCTCGCAAAAGACCTGCAGAGCCCTGGGAGCAGTATGAGGCTCTGTGAATTTGTGTCTCTCTTCAGCGGCTGAGAACAACTTATCAGCCATTTGCTCGGGAAACCCGACCAGCGAGTCCACATGCTCGATGTGATCAGCGATGAACTGTAAAGAGATGTCAAATAAGGGCTTCGCCGAGTACCGCAGACTGCCCTCTTTGTTGTAGGTAAATATGAAGTGGTCTCTTCTCTTCGTGTGCCTCGCGGATGGTAAAGTGTCTATGCAGAGTTGAAAGGAGAAGTCCCTGGAGAAGAGTCTGTGCTGCGGAGCATCCTTCCTGTCTGCACTCACATACCGCAGTTCTCCTTTCTCTCTCACATACACAGCTCCACAGTCCTCGCTTACATACATCCTCACCAGCTCTCGACACAAACCGAGCGTTTAGCGTCCAAAATACTCGACTGTCGTTTGAAAATCAAGGGTATTTTGGCGGAAACATCGAGACGTTTGTGAAATGTATTAAGATTTAAAAACGACGGGCTCTTGGAGTAACATTCCTCCTGGCGTTCACGCGTACTCCAAAATAAAAGTCTTTACCGAACTCTGTACACTAAAATGTATTTAAATGCCCATATACTTCGCAGAAGCATTAAATGTTTATTATTTAATTCTAATTTTTACCTACTGCATATTTTAGCACAAGTTGACAGGTTATAAATGATCTGAAGAGCGTAAATTTGATTTATGGACTTTTATTTTGCTACGCATTACAGCTCATTTCCGTGTTTCCATTTTTGCACCTTCAAAACAAAGTTTAAAATCCTGAAACATTCAAGAAGCGTTTACTGGTGAGTACATTAGCGTGACGAAAATATTTGAGGTCATATTTTGCTGTTGTAAAATCATTCGAGAGCATTTATATTGTTAAAACAATAATTCGTTCAGTTTTAACTGCATTTTTGTGTTTGATGTAATAATATCCGCATACGTCTGTATGTCAACAGGTTGTACAGTGACATTGCTATGCTATAGATGCGATCAGTCACTTCAGTCACAGTGGTAGGTCAGCCTTGGATGTAAAACTGAGTGCTCAAAAGTATATTTCACCCTAAAACTAAACTTTTGGCATCAATACCAAGGGTATTCTGTAGTCTTTAACTATATTCAACCGTTACCTTCTTCCGTGGAACTTAAAAGAAAATGCGAGGAAGATCGTCAGTCGACATGCATTGAATGGGAAGACGATGCAGTGAATCTGTCAGTCCCTCACGTTCTCCCTAAATTATCTTTCTGTGTTCCACACAAAATGGCAAGTCCGATTTTTGGATGAACACGAGAGAAGGTTACTAATTTGGTTTTGGGTGAACTATATCAACAACCTACAATATAAATAGCGTTAACTAAAGATTGTCTGCTTATCTGTCTTCTATTGATGCCTTAATTTACAGAGTTCATAGTTTAGTGATGGCCAACACTGATTTTCATTTACAGTTTCAAGGTGAGTCCCTAAAACACTTTGAAAGGTTACTTTTGATTAAAAAAATAATGATAATGATAATGAATTATGCTTATTGCTCTTGTATAAAAATGGTTTGTATTGTGCTAGAATTTGAAGATGAGCAAGGATTCACAGAAAATAATCAAGATGCCACAACAGTGAACATCGATGACCCCATCAAATCTAGAAAACAACGAAAATCTCCCGGAACTGATTTTGAAGAGGACAACGATGACAAAGATGAGGTCAGTGGGACACAATCTCTAGATAGTCTGAGGTCTTCATTTCCCCAAAAGGAGCACTGATTCAAAATATGTTTCTTTGTCAAACAGCTTCTGTCAGGTCAAAGAAAAAGTGCACCCTTCTGGACGTTTGAGTACTACCAAACATTATTTGATGTGGACACTCATCAGGTCAGCCATCTTTACTACATGATCTAGCACTCGCAATACAGTCATTACCATTTCAAAGAGTTAATTATCATTCATTGTGAGTTTTAGAAATACATTTTTTTAAATATTTTCTGATTCTTTTAAAATATTAATGGCTGCTGTTTTCATTTATAGGTAAAGAGCAGAATAATTGGTTCTATTCTGCCTTGGCCTGGGAAAAACTTTGTTGAGGTCTATTTACGGAGTAACCCAGACCTGTACGGTAAGCTAAATTAAACTAAAGTTGTTTAGAGCAAAAAGTAAGATGTTTTACAAAACATTAATATGAGGATGTTGTTGTTTTACTTTGGAGGACCTTTCTGGATCTGTGCAACTCTTGTTTTTGCCATCGCTGTTAGTGGAAACATCTCCACTTTTCTTTTTCACCTGGGTCAGCCAAAGTTAAGATATGTGCCAGACTTCAGGAAAGGTTGGAGTTGTTTGAAATAACCCAAACAAGACACTCTCTGGCCTCCCCCTTAAAATGACGCCAGCTCTCTTGATTGTTTTCCAGTAACTATGGCAGCCACAGCAATCTACAGTTATGCATGGTTAGTGCCTTTAGCTCTGTGGGGTTTTCTCACTTGGCGAAATACGAAGATCACAAGCCTGGTGTCCTACTCCTTCTTGCAGATAGTCTGTGTTTATGGTTATTCGCTCTCCATCTACATCCCTGCTGTGGTGAGTCATATAGTCACAATATATACATGAATACAATGTGCATAATTACCACATCTGGGTGCGATGAACATGTTTGATAGATTCAAGCATTCTGTATTATTATTATTCTTTTCCAGATACAGTTTATTTACTTGTTTTTGTGCACTTGTGTAAAAAACAGATACTGTGGATAATACCAAGTGAAGGGTTAAGGTGGTGCTCCATCTTGGTAGCTTTGTGTCTCTCAGGATCTGTGCTGGTAATGACATTCTGGCCAGCCATCAGGGACGATAAACCAAGGATTACCATTGCGATTATATCCACCATCTTGATTCTTCATGTACTGCTTGCAGTTGGTTGCAAGGTATGTTTTTAAGATTCTTTATACATTATAGAAATGTAATGTGATTACAATATCTATTATAAACCCAATACACGAAACATTTTTAGGGTGAACCATATATCATTACTGAAAGGGCTCAATATTTAATACATCAGCCAATTTTGGAAATGTATTTGTGCATGCTTATATTTCCTTATATTTCCATTTAGATTAGCTTTTCTGGTACCACACACTTTTTAGTTTTAGATTTCAATAATAATTGCACTGTTAAATGATGTGATCTTTATAAAAAATATTTATACATCTTAGTTATCTTTATTACATCTCCACAAAAAAAACCTGTGCATTGTTTTTCTGCTGATGTTGATTAGTAGCACTTAAAATAATGATTTAATAGTGCTGCCAAATGATTAATCACATCCAAAATAGAAGTACTTGTTTATGTGTTTGTGTTCCTGTGTGTGTACTGTGTATTTATTACATGTTTATAAACAGACACATGCCTGTATATATTTAAAAAAATATATAGATTAAATATTTATATATAAATTAATGTATTATTATAAGTAAATACATGTAACTATTTTATGTACAGTATGTGTGTATTTATATATGCATAATAAATACACCACACACACATATTTATGTAAACAAAATAAAATTGTATGTGATTTTTATCATGAATAATCAATTATTTTATTATAGTATAGAATAATAATATAATATATAATATATATAAGCCTCTCAAATATGTATGCATATAATTATGCACCCATTACAACTATACAAGCAAAACACATTAGTTTAAACACTTTTTTTTTAATCCGCTGCAAAATTGCTATAGATTTTAAAACCGTTGTGTAGCTGTATTAGCAACTCGACGTCGTTGTTTTGGCATTGCTTGGTTGGTGTCAAATGTGTTTCCTCAGTGGAAGGGTGTGTTCTTGGAAACACTAGCAATAGTCAATGACGGCTTTGGAAACATGCCAGTTTGTGAGCAGAACCATGTCCTTATGGCTATCGTGTGCCGTCAATTACATTCATTTATTTAGGGAATGCAGTGTTTAGGCGACAAAAGTGCTGTCAGAGTCTGAAAGATTTGTGACCTCTCTTTTTTTACAGGCATGCTTCTTCAGTACATATGAGAAGGATCCATCAAAGGATCACATTGTGCTATCTACAGTGACCAACCCTTCATCATCCACAAAGCTAAAGTGAATTACAGCCTTGGGTAAATACAGGACTTTAGTGAGGTGGCACTGTCTCATGTGCTTTTTAGTAATGATGAAATGCTATAGAAATGCCAGCACTTTTAGGTGAGCCGAGTGTCATTTAATTGTAGCTGCTGATGGGAAAATAAGACATTTGCATTTGATGAGGTGTTAACATGAGCCAAGACTTCCTGTACATAATCTGTGCTCCTCGAGAAACTGTTATTCTTCTGTAATTGCAGCTTCTCCTCTTGCCTTATTAGAGAGAATCGGGTATCTTGATAATGAGATTGTGGGGTGTCTGGATTTCTTCATCTATTAGTCGGTGAAGGTAAAGCCTTCATTTTGGTATGTTTATGTTTGTAGGTGAGCAGCGAAACCTGGGGTCCGTTCTTCGTACGTCGCTTAAAACATCCGAGATGAATTGAGACATCTTAGATGAGATCATCGCGCTAACTATGAGCTCGCTAATTCGGTTCTCCGAGCGCTCCTGCTGTTGATGATCAGTATAGCCGGATTGAGTTGTCTAGGATTATTGCGCGCTCGTGCGTTGGTTTAAAAGGCGACATGTATTGATATCAGAAACACTGA
>JAUCMT010000047.1:9292918-9309255 GCA_032357475.1 Enteromius thamalakanensis | reverse complement strand
CTTCAAAAACGCTCTTCAGAAACCTACGAGTGACGTCACGGACACTACGTCCATTTTTTTTTTACAGTCTATGGTTTCGTCATATGTAAGCGAACTCGTCTGCTGCACCGAGGGGTGTGCGCGCGCACTGGGAAAAGAGCTCGCGCGTGCGCGGCAGTACCAGGGACTCGCTAAAGTTTGTCCAAGTCGTCGCTTTTTTTGGAAAAATGTCATCAAATCTAGCGAAAAAGTCGATAAGTTGGCAACACTGCTTTTCCATTGTCAAAGTTGATGTTTATTGCACGTAACGTGTTTTCAACCGCGGTTAAGACGATACATACCAAAATCTAACGTACAAATTTCTACGTTACCGGTTAATCATGTCTACCGGTATATCGCCCACCCCTAAGGTGTTATTTTTTTTTAATCTTCTATAAAAACTGAATTCAGCTGAGGTGTGTAATATACCCACAGTTCGAGTGAAAGGAATTTTAAAGACCTCTGGTAAAGTCTAAACGGTATTGGATAACTTCAAGAGTGCCATATGATGTTTTCTCCATTATGTTTTTTTTAAGGATGAAAGCATAATGGACCACCACTACTTGAGAAAACAGTCTGATATAAAGGTTCATTGAGTGCAAAATACGAAGGAACCGTGTGACCAGAGAATAATCAATCCATTAGTGATGCGATGCCACGAGTATGTAGAGATTTCTTACTTTTTTAATATGCTTGTTTGTTTTCCCTATTTTTTGTGGTTAACCAAACGCATTTGTGTAATGAACCTTGAAACACAACAAAATAAGAGGCATTCGCAATATAGATGTCATCAAAATTTAATATGATTAAATCTTTTTTCTGTGCTCGTGTGTTTAACTGGTCACGCATTTCGATTTTGATTTGTGGTTTTCAGAGTTATGCGTGATTATATTTTTGTATATATTTCGCCACTGTAATTTGATAATTGGATTCCTCACCACTTGTTCTGCAAAAGAAAACCACTGTGACCCATTACTAAATATGTTTTTATTTGAATAACACATTTACTGTAAGGAGGCATGGCCAAAAACTGAAACCACCACTTTAAAAAAATAAATAAAAAAAGAGTAAAAATGCTACACTTTGGCTTGTCCTGTTTTGTTTTTAAACTTAAATTGTATCTTCTTTTGCAATAGTGTTACGCATGCAATGTGGGAAAAGGATTTGATACATTAGGCTTTTTTGATGCGTGTAGTTAAAGCAGTAGCATGGCACTCACTTTAACTTCCAGCTTAATCATGGCAGCACATCACTGGATCTCTTGAGGGAATGTATGCGGAGTGTTAAAGCGTGCATGATTTTAGCACAGAAGTGTGAGTGTTGAACAGGAGAGACCTCTTGAAGACCCTACCCCACTGTTCCAGGCCTGCTTCTCATTAGCTGAGGGATGTGGTACATTAGAAACTCGGTTTTTGGTACCAGATCTCTGCATCCTGGTTCCAAGCAATATGTCAGGGTACAAATGTCTCTCTGTTCATCTTTACTGGGTCTGAACATTGCTACCTGAACTCTCAAAGAGAAAAAAAACACACACCATAATCAAGTCCAGTTCTTGAGAGGACTGACTGAGTTTTTATTACCATATTGGCAACTAATGCAGCGATTCTGACCTCGACTGTCTGCAAGCTTTCAGCGGCGGTGGATGTCACCCTTGAGGAGTGTGGTTAGGTGGTATGGGCGGTTAAGAAGAGGAACTGCAGTAACACAGCCGTTCTTGTACAGTTAAGTCTATGGTTTAAAGGAAAGTTCAGGCTGACTGAGATTCACGGTGACAAATAGTTTCTTTTATTTTCTATTTGAGACCAGGCAGGATCACCTACTTGAAACAAACAAATGGAAACTCATTTAATCGCTGTCAGTGTGAATGCAGCTTTTGTGAAGAACAAGGAGTACAATATTATTATGAGTCAAATCTATTAAAAGGGAATATGCATTTGTGTGTGTGTGTGTGTGTGTGTTTTTCTAACCGACAATAGTCATATATGATTAGCAAGGATGATTTCTCAACACTTTTCTGTAATGAGAAACCACTGCACTGCAACATGTTTCCATTTACAGGATTTATTTTATTACTTTTTTTGATGAGACATGGCAGTAAACTGAAGTATTTATTGAACATTTTACAGATGTATGTATTGCGGAGTCATACATTTTATGACTTTTATTTTATGTATTTTTAACAGACTTGTAAAACTGTTAAATATTTAAATGGTTTTACTGTTTAAAATAAATGACCATTTTCTATTTGGAAATTTTTTAACATTTATTTATTTCCGTTATGGCAAACCTGTATCATTACTCCAGCCATTAGTCACATGATCTTTGGAAATTATTGAAATGCTGTTTTGCTGCTAACTATGAATGTTGAAAACATTTTAGCTGCTAAATATTTCTGTGGGGAAAAAAAATTTTTTTTTTTATTTTTTTAAAGATTCTTAAAAATGATTTGAAATAGAAATCACCTTTACGGTCTCCTATGATTTTATTTTTATAATCTCAAACTTTTAAACAGTAGTCTATGATGATTTTTTTCTTCTTCTTGTGTTTTTTTTATTATTGTAGCCATTACATCGATAATAATTACTTCCCTATAATTCTTCCCTTTTTCAGTAAACACTGACTGGTGAAAGGAGCTTTGCATCCTGGAACCATTTAGATGCCGGAAAGACCAAACACCTGCATTCAGCCTCAACATGCACCAGTTCCTCTTGAGGTCTTCTACGAACACACTTGATCTGATATCTCTGATTTGAATTGACTGCACAAATTCATCCATTTTTCTGTTCTTTCCAGGTACCTTGTGAATCATCACAGGTGCGTCACTACTAACGTTTGCGACCCCTGAATCATTTCCACAGCGTCCGTTTGATGATCCACATTCAGAAGGAAGGTAACTGGGAGAACGTCATGAGGCCTATAGGTGTAAGTCCAGCAGTTGCACCGCTGGACCAGCTTGGTCTTTTTAACAACGATGAAAAGTACCTGTCCTCTTTAAACCAAGCTGTTCACATGGAGGCTCTGAAGATGTGTAGCTTGTCTGAGTCGCCTGTGTCGATAACAACCGATGATTTTGATTTGGTCTGTCCCACAGAAAGAGCCATTGTTTCATATATCAGCAGCATAAAGAGTAACGCCTCGGTTGTAGATAACCTATCGCACGTTAGCGACACATTGTCCCCTTCCTTATTCTGCTCTTCCCTGTCCACGTCAAGTGCCTTCTCTCCATCCTTCTCTTCCCCTTCCTCCAGCCACTCATCTGGCTCAATATCAGAGCTGTGTTTGACATCTTCATCTCTTTCATCTCTCTGCGGTCCACCTGAGGCCCAGGACCTTCTCTACAGTTGCACACCGCAGAAACCTCCAGAAGGAAGTTTGTATCAAAAGTCTCCTAAACAAAAGCTTGTCGCTGAGTTCCATCTTTGTAACAAGAAGCTTCTGCACAAGGAAGAACTCCTTCAGTATATCTGCACTGACTCAGACGCAGCCAAAGAACTCAACCAGCGTCTTCACAATACTCAGACAGACATATCAGAAAAGCTTCCTACACTGCAGCAGCTGAAGAATGATCTGGGACTGAGAGGAGCTGAGGGAATGAATGAACACCCGATTGAAGAACAGCCATGCAAATGGATGGATTGTAGGGCTACCTATGGGCTGAAAGAAGAACTGGTGAGGCATATAGAGAAGGTGCACATAGATCAGCGAAAAGGGGAGGAGTTTACCTGCTTCTGGGCAGGATGTGTTCGTCGACACAAGCCCTTTAATGCTCGATATAAACTGCTCATTCATATGAGAGTCCATTCTGGTGAAAAGCCCAACAAATGCATGGTGAGTTTTCATTTTTATACATACAAAGCTGGCCCAATCAGGTGAATTTACAATATTACAGCACGCAACAGACATACAAAATAAAATCTCAAAAAATAGACAGTTTGAGACATAAATTGATCTACATTTAAGGAGAAAGAAGAATATAGTCGTATATATTTTTTTCTCAGTTTTTAGACATGTTAACTGCATTTTTACCAAAATTACTGTAAGAAAAAAAAAGTCAAACGAATATTTTTTTTAATTCCAAATCTGAATTTATCAGTGACAGCAACCTAACATTTAGTCTAAAACCATATATTAGCCACTGTTTTATGTCTTATAATTTCCTAAAATGTCCTAGTTTTGTATACATTTATAATTTATCACTACAGACATCTATAATCTCGCAAAAGTTTTCTAATTGAAGTAAATGCTGTTCTTTTAAACTTTTCATTTATCAAAGAATGCTTAAAAATGCATTTCCAGCAATATATTATTTTACATATTTATACAATTAAAATAGTATAAATAAGCATTTTAGAATGATTTCTGAAGGATCGTGTGACCCAGAACACTGGAGCAATGACTGATAAAAAAGCAGCTTTGGCCTCACATTAATAACTTAAAATAAAATATATTCAAATAGAAAACATTAATTTGAATAGAAAAACGTTGGTGTGCATAAGAGACTTTCTTTGGTAGTGTATATCACAATATTGTGCCAGACACCGAACATGGGTGTTGTTTTACTAATACATATAATTTGTATCAATCAGTAAAAACTCAAGACATTTTTATTTCAAACCGTGCCAGTTCTTTGAAGTAAGAGTTTGTAATTGAGAAAGACTGACATGTGGACTCAATCTCTCTTCACCTCCAAAGATGGATGCATTGCAGCTTTTTGAGATTTAGACATTTTAGAGTTGTTTAAAGTTCACTTACAAATTGCGTTCGTGAAAGTTGCCTAGAGACTGATATTACGCAATGATCAATTCAGTCAACTTCTTCCAGAACTTTGAAGAAGGATTTTCATATTAAGCTTTTGTAGAATTCATTGCCTAATCGTTTTTTAGGTATTCAAGTGCGAGGGAACAGCAAAACATTCTCTAATTCTGTTACCGGAAATTGAATAATCACAACCAGACTTTAAGTTTCATCTCTTATTTTTGAGATTTGCAAAGATGCTATCTAAAATATAATAGATGGACACTTTGATGAAGCTGTGTTTCGTTTCCTTCACCATGAGCCACATTGAAATGTGTTTCTTTCTAAAGCTTGCAAGATGACCATGGGATATTATTTGATCTATTTGCTGTTATTCTATTTGTTTTATTTTTCTCTTTTGACCATTGTGCCCAGAGGACTATCATTTGGAAAGTATTTAAATTGTAAACATTTTATTTCATTAGAGTATAGAGCATATTACACAGAAAGCGTAGATTGACTGCTTTAACTCGCTTGAGATGGTGGTTGTTTATTTATTTATTTTCAATCACATTCATAACTCATTTGTAAGTGTAAATGTGTCTGCTTAATGAATAAAAAATCAAAACGTCAACCTAGTTAATTTCACTTTTATAGTCATAAATGCGTAAATGTAAAGATGCTCAATGACACCCTATTCATTTTTCATATAACCTCATCATGACATCACATGAGTGACCGCCAAAATGTGTTTTATAATTTTGCAGAATTGCTCCAACCAAAAGTCTGCATGACTGCGGCTGCCACCTTGAATCAGCTGGGCTTATTACTGACTCCCTCGCTGGCCTCTCTCCAACTCAAACATCTTAGCAGAGTCTTGTTCTAACAGGAACCAGCTTTGAACATGTCTGTTTAATAAACTTCGTTGAGTGGCATGTGTGTCTGTTTGCGGATCTTCAGAACAAGCCTCGTAAATGTGCATGGATTGACAACATGAATAGTGTTTATAGTCAGTTACAACTATAGAAGCATTACAGTTTTATGTGGCTTAATAGCTATAATTTCCCAACATTATTTTGAGCTTAAGGCACTTGCTTGCCCTCATGTCTTTCAAAACCATGTATGACGTTTTTTCTGCTCCAAAAGCAATTAATGACAACTGAACATACGGTTACACTTTATTTCGATGTCCATTTAGACTTTCTACTAACTTTAAGTAACTTTGTGACTACGTGTCAACTAATTTTCATTAATTCACAACTACATGTCTACTAACTCTCAGACTGTTAGGTTAGGTTTAGGGTTAGTAGAAGAAGCTGACACATGCTTGCAAAGTTTCTGATAGTATGTAGTGTGTTGTGGACTCATCAAAATAAAGTGTTAGGAGATATTAAGCAGACGGTCTACTAATGACTGCTAGTTGACATGTAGTGGAAAAGTTACTTACTTTTAGTTGAATATCTAAAGTGGACCGTCGCTTTTGAGCTTGATGGCCCCTGGTTCCCATCAACTTTCAGCGTGCAGTTAGAAGCAGCTCGAACATTCTTCAGAGGTTCTCTCTTTGTGTTTTACAGAGAAAATAGTTATATGGGGTTGTAATAACATGAGGGTGAGCCTTTTTTTCTAGTGGATGAACTACTGTTCATTTTAAGAAAACTCTGTTTTTAACTTCTTTGCGTTACATAAGTCACTGTGGGAAAAAAAACATTTCCTGTTCCAAAACTAGTATCATTTTGAGCTTTAAAAAAGATCCATGGAAAGCATTTCATGCCACCACTTTCTGACTTTTATATCATGCATAACTTATCAAACAAGACATCTTGTCGTCGTCTTTTGTCTTTTGAGTAGATTGAATGGCAGTAAGTAAAACAAAAAAACCTGCCATGTGTTTCATATCTTCTCTTTTAATCAGTTGCATTTGCACATAATAATCCCTGCTTTCATACGAAGCATGCTGTACTCTCCTTCACTAAAGCATGTTGTAATTTGCATGCGAATATACATGCACTCACATACATGATTATTGGCTTTTTTCCTCATATGCTTGGGTGTTTTCTTGTAGTTTGAAGGCTGCAGTAAGGCATTTTCTCGTCTGGAGAACCTAAAGATCCATCTGCGCAGCCACACCGGAGAGAAGCCCTACATTTGCCAGCATCCCGGCTGTCTCAAGGCCTTCAGCAACTCCAGTGATCGAGCCAAACACCAGCGCACACACCTGGACACGGTATGACCGTTCTTATGACTCTTTCAGGTGTAAACATAAAAACACATTAAAAATGCACTGGGAAAATTTGTACAGGTGGATCCAAAAGTTTCAGAGTGCTCAGAATAGTGATTAATCGCATCCAAAATAAATGTGCACATTTCTTTAGTTCACTTTTCCCCATTTTAGGTCACTAATTAAACCAAGATGTTTTGAAAGTTCCTTTAACGTATTATAAGTATGCAAAATATGCATTTTTCATTAGTGGTTCTTGGACCCCACTGTATAAATAGCTGGGAATTTACACTTATACCTAGTGTTCGAAAGATGTACACCACTAATGAAAACAAACAAGCGAGGGAAGCTTACTTGTCACTTTTTCCAGACAAAGTAGTCGTAATAACAGGGTTTTATTTACACTAAATTAAGAGTAAGGAATTATTGTCTGGAACACCGTTGAGCTCTCCTTTCACTTTAATGATTGAGAGAAAAAAAAAAGAGAGAGCCACTTCAGCGACTAGCAGCTCTGGCTGCACATCTCTCTCCGCAGCTCTCATGCCAGCCTGTAAAGCTGTGTAACAACCAGCCTGTGAGTGATATCTGTTTCCTCAGTACACTTAAGTCAACAGAGCAGGGTGGTTTCGTTCGGCGCTGTCAGTAAGCTTCTGATGGCAGCCGTCGCACTTCTAATTGTGCTAACCTATGTCATGATTGGTCACGTAGATGAGTGGAGCAGATCTGTGGGAGGGATTGAACTGTTATAATTATGTCACTCTGCATTATTAATGAAGTCTTTTGGGAAAGCATTTACTTTTCCTTTGCATTCTCTGGCGCTGGCTCTAGCACAGCTGAAACGTATGATGTAAGAAGTGCATTTCTAGAGACACAAAATTATTGATTAGTCAGTGCTGTTTTCAGAATTTGTGTAGCTGGGGGTGATGTGCGGTTAATATTTGAAGTGGACAGATGCGGCCATTTCATAATATTTACTGAATCTTTTTGTGTGTATCGTTCTGCACCTGTGTAATATCCTGTGGAGGGTTTGTTTTATGTAGCCATGTGAAGCATCTGAAAAACCCCCTCTTTTTTTTTTTTTTTTTGAGAAGTCATGAACTGTCCTATACTTTTAGAAAGAGTGTGGAAACTATTTCTTATATATATTTTGATACTAAATTTGCAGCATAAAGTCAAAAACAACAAGTATTTTGTTGAGTGATAATTGTTTTTAAATTATATATTTATTTAAAATGGAAATTTTGTAACATTAATAATGTCTTAATTAATGTATCCTTGCTTAATAAAATAGTATCCTTGCTTCTTTCAAAAAAAATTATTGAAAAAAATGATTGGCCACAAACCTTTGAACAGTGGTGTATTATACTAGTATTTGTTTACTTATTTACTTACTAAGTTTATTTATTTAATTATTATTATTATTTTAAAACAGTGAAGCAGTTTTTTTGTTAAAATATAATCAATCTTTTAATGAATTTAATTGTATTAAAGTCATATGATGCAACAAAAAGTGCAGAAAAAAGCATATATATATATATTTCTCGAACAAAATAAATCATATCAAGTGGACCCCTGCAGACCATTTTAACTGTATGTCCATGTCAGCAAGTCTCTAATAGATAATTCGCCTCCTTATGACAAGGCAAAGTTAGTTCAGATTGTAAAATGTCACTGAGTTTGAGCAACCTCAAAAAATCAAATGATATTTATTTATAAATATATGAATGATTATTATGTCTAAATATTTCATGTATGTTTAATATGTACATTCTTGCTTATTCATTACACATCTAAATGACTGATTTACCAGTAACACTTTACAGTAAGTTTCATTAGTTAACATGACCTAATACTGAACAATAATTCTAAAGCTTTTAATAATCGTATGCTAATTTCAGCTTTTGCTAATGCATTATTAAAATCACAAATTGTGTTTGATAACATTAGTTAATGCACTGTGAACCAACATGAACTAACAATAAATGGTTGTATTTTTATTAACTAATATTAACAAAGATGAATAAATACAGTGATAAATGTATTGCTCTTTGTTTATTCATGTTAGTTAATACATTAACTAATGTTAGCAAATGACTCTTTATTATAAAGTGTTACAAATTTACCTTTGTCTCTTCTGCTGTGCCTCTTGCTTCATTTTTTTACATGAAACTTTTTGTAGAAACCGTATGCATGTCAGCTCCCAGGGTGCACCAAACGTTACACCGACCCCAGCTCATTGCGCAAACATGTCAAGGTCCACTCCAGTAAAGCCCTGCAGGCCCAGGACAAGGTAACAATTTCAAGTGTTTGTTAGTTTTGTATCAAGAGACTCTTACAACAACAGCCTCGTTCGATAACTTAATAACCTAAAACCAAAATACATCCACACGCAACATGCAACTAATTAGATGATCTTAATGACCTGATAAATGAAGTCACATCGTTTAATGCATTAACTTTATCAGTAATTTTCATCCCAGAGATCTTTAATGAAAGGCCTATTGTTTTATGGGCTGTTCCTGCTTTCCAAACAAAGGAGAATGAAGGAGATCTTTGTGTATTCCCATGGCTTTGGCCTTCTAAGCAAGAACACATGTGTTCCCGTAATACAGTTAATAAGCAGTGCAGCGCTATTCCTCAAGAGGCCAGATGTGACATGCAAATAGCAAACATGCTCAGCAGCTCTACTGAATGCTCAAATGAATCAACAACAGAAAGTTGTTTCAGCCTCAGTAGTCTTTGCCGCTCTCACAGTCAGGCTGTACATCCTTGTGGTAAGGCAAAATGCAGTAAATGCGCCACATTGGAACGTTTCTTTTAGTATAGTTTCACTGATTTGATCAGTTTTTACACTCCATTTGTTTTTGACATGTGTTGGACCAAATCCATCTGCCACAGATCATAGTTCAAGTGAGCCGAATCTGATGTCTAGTTATTATGTTATGGTAAGTCTGCTTTTTCACAATGTCAGTGCTGTAGCTTTCATGCATATGTTTTGTGCACAGGTCCAGCTGAACAAAAAGGTGGAGCAGGAAGTTGTGGATGTGTGCCTTGGCTTGCAACATCTCCACGGCTCAGCTTCTTCAGTACAGAGTCCAGACCAAAGGTGTCCTGCCTCCCTCAGTGAGATTCATCAGGACGGTTTTACTGGTAGGTGTATTCCCAATAGCTTAGGGTCTATTCTGAGTTGGGCTTTCGACTTTGGAAGGCATGAGAGACGTTTTGCCTACTGTAAAACTGAAAAGAGTGCCGGATAGAAAAGACCTGCATGTAGTGTTTTTGATGATGGTCCTGGCATTCTCTTGACTACTTTTTCTCAGGAAAACTTCATGCTGGTCTTTTATTTTGTAAAGTACATATATTTTGTGGAAGGCCTTATGTTTTGTTTGAAAAAGAATTGGCACATTTAAAATTAAGACGTGGGATTTAATAAAATGTACTTTTAGGTTTTTATTTTATTGTTTTGTTTTATTATATTTGTTGTATTACAAATCTCTGGCACAATTTTGTGCCAAAATTCTAAGTTTAAGCGTATCCAACATTTGATTTATTTTTTGTGTAATTGTAATTTTGTCGTTTGAATATTCACAGAAAATATAATTGTCATATTTACAAAATGTAAACGCTCCACAAAAAATACATAAGTATATATATATATATATATGCAAATTAAATATTTTTGTAATGTATTTGTAGCTCAGCATAAAACTAAACATAATTTTAGTATAATAGTAAAATATATAGTATATTGAAATAATCATAAATTAGCATTAAAATGTAAATTATGGATTAATAAACCCTGATAGTATGTATTTAATGATGTACACTAAAAAGTATAATATTTTGGAATGTTTAAAAAAAAAATCTTACACTTGTGCAGGCTGCATTTATTTGAATCAAACTGCTGTAAAAAACAAAAAAAAAACACAAAAAAAACTTGAAACCATCTTTAAAAAAGATTAAATGTTTTTTTGTTGAATATATAATTTATTTGAAAAGGAAATGTTTTATTTTCAATAATCTTTTTTAATTTAACATTATAAATGCTTTTACTGGCTTTTGATCTTTTTAATTAATTTTTCTTACTAATTTTATCTAAAAGGAAAAAATAAATACATAAATAAAAACATCAAGCTGTGTAAGGCAACCCAATGCTGGTGAAAGATGGTATTGTATAACCCTGCACACAAGCAGTCTGTAAAATTCCAGCCACTATCCATTTTTAACCAGTGCACAGAAAAAAAAATGTTTATATGTGCATGCCATTTAGCATTACAGATGTGTCCAGGGGAGAATGTGCTTAGACCAGTGAGCCCCGTCCACTCCCTTCCTCATTTCCCTATACCCATCATTTACACTACGCACTATTTCTGACATCAGCTGTTCCGACCAGCTGAAAAGAGCAGTGTTTGCACAGTCACTGGGCACCCACTGTGGGCAAGCGGCCACCCCACGCATGTCTCTCACACTCCAGAATCTTTTCCATTCCAGCCTCTTTTCCTTCAGATGCTTGAGACGGAGTCAAGAAGCTGTCAGACAGCGCAGGGCTCTTTAGTCAACACCTGAAGTGAAAATCCATGAGGGCAGTCTGCACTAATTTCCCTAGACTGCTCGCAATTTTCTAAGAGATGTGGAAGGCAGACAGAAGCCACAGATATTTTAGTCGTCTGATTCTGACGAATAAGAAACAGCTATGAAGAATAACTATGAGAGATGTTTAAGATCTAGCAAACCAAACTAAAAGCGTTATTCATTCCGACTTTGATCAATCAGGTAGAAATTAAACAGAAATGTCACCATTGACTCCCATAGTATTTGTTTTCCTACTATGGAAGTCAATGGTAACCCTAAACAGCCTGGTTACAAACTTTCTTCAAAATATCTTTCTTTGTGTCCGGCAGAACAAAGCAATTCATACAGATTTGTTCTGTTATTTTTAGGTGAATTATTCCTTTAATTCACATCAATTAACAACGAGTAATATTTGCTGCAATATTCATTCATTCTTGTAGGTGTTAGTTATAAAAATACAACTATTCATTGTTTGTTTGCTTAGGTCCAGAAATTAATATTAACTGATACATTTGGTTTTAATGATGTATTAGTAAAATAACGTTAAGTATGATTAATAAATGTATTTTTCATGTTAACTAATACAACTAGCCTAGTTCCAACTATACAACTAGTTGTTTGAGTTTATATTGAATTCTCGTACTTGATTGCAAGAGACTTAATCAAAGTATCCTTTGCTTTACATGTAATTGCATTGCTGTCTAGGAGAAGTAACTGTGATGTTATTATAAACAGATCTGTGGTTTACAGCATACACAGAAGAGGATGATTCCTGTAGCAGAGCCTTATCTCTGGAGCATCCCAGCAGACACTGCAGCAGCATCAGCCTCCACGACCATCTGCACAGCAACAAGCTCAATCAGCCGAGGTGAGGAGCAGCCTTCTGTCAGTGCAAGCGTCACAGTATATGACCAGGAACATCAACATACTGCATAGGGCTTTTCACACTGCACTTAACCCCAGCCAATGATGGGCAGATTACTGATTCAAATATAATCAGTTACTAATAACAGAATTGTAGTTTGGTTACGTAATCTAGGTTACTTGTATTATTTTTCTAGATTTCTTTTATGTTACTTTTTTTCTAACCTACACTGCCCTCCAAATGTTTGGAAACACCCTAGAAAAGTGATTTTTATAGTGATAAGTGATTTTTATATTGCACTGATAAGGGACAACACAAACTATTAAAAAACATTTTTTTATATATATAAACAGTTTATACATTCATCAAAACATCCAGCATTAGCAGCTATTACAGCTCATACTCTGATCATCTGAGCTGTCAGTTTATTCAAACATTGACTTGATATATTACTCCAAGCCTCCTGAAGAATTGATCAAAGATGATTCACACTAGTTCTTACGGACATCAGGGTCCAGTTCTTCCCATACAGTAGTAGCTCAACTTTGACATGTATGCGTTGCCATTATTATGTAATCAAAATGTAAATGATTATTGCTGGTCTTTAATAATAATGTCAAGTTACTTTATTTAATCATTACAGTATTTGCATATGATTGCACATCATGTTAAATGGGTCTCCATGCTTAGCAACAGACACCTATTGTTTTTGACGCCTGTGTTTTTGAAGAATTAGTTCACCCAAAAACGAAAATCACTGTCATTAATTACTCACCTTCATGTCGTTCCGATCTGTAAGACTTTTGTTCATCTTTGGAACACAATTTAAGATATTCTTGATGATATGAAGAGCTTTCCGACCTTGTCATAGATGACCATGTAACTTAAATGACTCCTTAAATTGAAACCTGGTACTCTCTGTAATTCTTCACAGGGAATGTATGCACAAGCAATCTCAATAATGGCAGAAGATGAGATTTGAAGGAGAAGAATTGAATTAGTCATTATTTTTGTTTTCTTTGTGCATGATGAATATTCTCACAGCTTTCCTAAATTACAGTTGAACCACTGATGTCACATGGGCTGTTTAACAGATGTCCCTGCTATATTTCTGGGCCTGGGAACGTTTCAGTTGCAGTCCTGTCTATGCAGGGTCAGAGAGCTCTTCATCAAAAATATCTTACTTTGTGTTCTTGAAGATAAACGAAGGTCTTACGGGATTGGAATGACATGAGGGAGTGTAATTAATGACAGATTGTTCATTTCGTTCCCTTTCCGTGCACTGTTTTGTATTGGGATGGTAGTGAACATTAGTTTCAAATGTCACAATTTTTAAATTCGGACCAGATATAGAATGTAACGTAATATACATTTGAGCAAACATGCAGTATGGAATCATCTAGTTTGCTTCTCTGATACATATGGGAGCAATTTTATGTGAGCCTAATTGGCTATTTGTCACTGACTGAAGGACTCCATCTGCGGTGCGTATATGTGCGTCAACCACAGCAGTTAGCAACATGTGCTTATGATGTGAAACATTAAAACAGCACAGCCCATGCGATGGGAGCAAATCGTCCCTGACCTGAGAACGAAGACGTTATGAAGTGTGGCAACATGTGTTTCTTCAGTAGAAAAATGTATTATTATGCATTTGCATGGGTCTTTTTACAGCACACAGTTAACCTATAACCCAGTGTGACTGTTGTCACGCAAATGTGTGCTGATTGTGTGGGAATTTGATTTGATCTGGATGTCTTGCATTAAGATGTTTGTACAATCTTCTGCCATATGGACAATTGAGAGATCATAGGGATTTTTAGCAGTTGCGGTCACTGTTGTGGTCACTAAAATTCAGTTCTTAGGAATAGCTGTAACGATTCTTCTCATTATTTCATTTTTTTTTATTGCCGTTGTTAAAGACGCGTATTGTTAAGCTGTCACTCACCAAAACAGGCAATGTTTGTTTCTGAACGTTTGCTTATCCAGACGCGTCCGGAAAAGAAACACATGCCATGACTCACTTTGTGTAAACAACAATTACTCTTGAGGTGATGTGACAAAAAAACAGCGCAGCAAGCTCCGTGGCTATAAACAGGAAATGTGTTTTTATCAAATAACAAAACATATCACCAGAACCTACTTAACACTTCACGCACTCTCTCAGTTGCCAGCTATCCGACGCTTGATTGCGTGACAGAAACACCGATAGCTTGGGCTCGTGGTCCCACAACAGAAAGCTAGATTTTTCCCCAAAAGGGGTTTTAAATTATATTAAACGTTTTATAACTAAATTGTCTTTCCTAATTCTTGTCATCAGAACCTGATCACATTGCAAAATTTGTTTTATTTGGCAGAAAGTGAGCGTTTAGGAGACTTACTGAGAATTGTTGTTATTACAAAACCCTGTTATGAAATGTGAGATTTTAAGTGATTCGCGGGTCATTATTTGTGTAAACGTGTGTAAATGCTAATGGAAGTCCTTTTAAATCAGATGTTATCATTCTGTCTTTTATCGGTTAGTAGCTATTACAAATTCTTGACCAAATAATCATATTATTTAATATTCTGTACATGACAATGTATTAGATATGCCTTTTGGTGATTTCTGGATCATGTATATGCATGCAGTTTTATCACACTAAATAGGATTTTTGTACTTTTAAAAATTCATATACCATATCATATCACCATTTAAAATTAACAATTGAAAATTTAGATTATACTAATTGCATAAGCTTGGGTTTTGAAAGCCTATTTAAAAGAAATATTTATTTATTTAAAATTGTATTTATCACATAAACATTCAATTGACAGTGAAACATTTACAATGTAACAAACTATTTATATTTTAGACAAATGCTTTTCTTGTGATCTTTTTATTATGTTAATGAGATTTTGCAAATATATTAACCAGCACTGCTGATTGATAATAATAAGAAATGTTAATAAGACAATGGAATAATGGCTGCTACACATTCAGCTTTGCTATCACTGGAATTAATTACAGTTTAAAACACTGAATATTATAATAGAAAATGTAATGTATTTTAATCAAGTAATATATAAAGCTTTTTTTAAGTATTAAAAACTATTTTAAGAAGTAACCCTATATTTATTACATCCTAATGTTTCTTAATGTAAAAATGCTTATGCACCATTAAATCTTACATGTAACCTTAAATATTGATGTTCATTAGTTTTTTTTCTGCCCAATTCACTTAAACATTTACCTGCTGTTTTTAAATAAGAATGATGACTTAATGGTGCATTAAAGTGCTGCTGGAGCTCCTTTAGTAGTCAGAGCAATGTTTGGTAGTAATAACTTCACATGTGAGTTTAAAATGAGGGCTGTTGGATTCATAAAATCGTTTCCAAGATGAAAGTTCCTGCCCTGTAAAGCTGAGTCATTTCATTCACTTGTTTAATGAGCTCCTCAAACATGACAGGATACCTTACCCAAACGTCTTTAAGCAGCTCTTTCAGTGCAGTGTTCTGGCTGAAAGTAACATACTGTCAACCAAGAGGAAGATCAGTGTGATGGGTAAGTTGGAATTTTTAAATGCTTCATGAAAGATTCCTCTCATTCCAGCCTACACAGTAAAATCCCCAGTGTTAAATCAACACTGCTCAGAGAACATATGGTCCTGCTCTAAATAGTGTTAAACTGAATTAACACTCCCTTATAATAACACTGAAGCGGTGTTAAAGTTAATGAGGTAATTAAGAGATTGATTGAGTGATGATTGATCATTATTGAAGACACATGATGTTAACAAACAGAATCCTCAAAGAAGAAAATCTCTATTTTTATGTCACCATTTTAGTGGTCAGTGTTTACTTTAGTTGGGCCCTTGACTTTTTGAACATAGATTGTTGTTCTGTGCAGAAGACTTTTGCACAGAATAAAAGTCAACCAACAATGGTGAT
>JAUCMT010000047.1:9273595-9287148 GCA_032357475.1 Enteromius thamalakanensis | reverse complement strand
TCGTTTTTTTGTATTTTAGTTGTGCTTTTATATATATATATATATATATATATATATATATATATATATATATATATGTATGTGTGTGTGTGTGTGTGCGTGTATTTGTGTTATGATGCTTTGTCTCTATTTTTCGGGTGACCTTTGAACATTCTGTCAAGGCCTTGTTTGGCTTATTCTGGCACATTTTACAGTTGTCGATTAATGTGCATTGTCCCTGTAAAAAAAAAAATATTAGTAAAAAATACTAAAAGTGCCGTGAACAAGTAGTTAAATGTTGCTCTTGAAGATAGATTAATAATATGCACAAATGTGGCCTCTTTGCAATTTCGAAATCAAGTAAATGACAAATACTTTACACAGGCTAGTAGACTACGAGTGTTGTTGCGTCGCGAGAGTCTTTAGTGGGCTTTTATTAACTTTTGAATTATCTTAAACTTTGTTTAAAAATGCTGTTGAAATTAACATTTTATAGGCCTATAGTTATTTGTGAAATGAATATTCTGTTAGGGCTTTCCCTTCTCTAACACTCAAGGCATTGGGGTTCAGACCCCACAGTAGGCTAGTATGAAGTAAACGGTGGAGACAGGTAAGTTTCTTTCCAGCGATGTATTCCCTCACACACTTTCCCTCTGCATCACACACACAGGAAGCAGAATTTCCACATTCCAGCCGGTGTCGTGTTGATCAGGACACACCCAGCACACAGTACAGCAGAGAGCGATGGGACTGCTGCTCTAAGCGCTTTGTGTGGCGGTGATAGAATGAATGACAGCTCCACCAACATCTCACAATAATGACACGTGAAGGTAAGCGGCACTTTTAACACTTTACAGTTCCTCCGGTACGACTCCAACCATTGCACGAATGTTAGTAAACTTACATTTCCTTGAGAAAAAAAAATACACGAAGAGGTGTGCTTAAGTCAATAGTTTGTGAATAATAAATGTGTTGACCGTTTTTACTTTGCGGTCAGAATCGGCTTGTGATTCGTATTGATTTACTGTTGTTTTATGTTGCTAAAGCAGACGCATTGTGAAGTTGCGCTCGAGTTAAATAAAAGATCCGCTATCTGAGAGGAAACTGCTGGAACTGGGTGTAACAGAGCACATTGTTCTGCCGTGAGATCATGTAGGATAGGTTTGATCATACCCATCGCTTTAAACCATTAGAACAACTTTATTTCGTATGCATATCATATAACATGCCCCCCTTTCTTTACTCCGTTGTTGGAACAAACCTTGCTCCAAGTACCTTTAACCTCAAAGAATTGATCTTCTTAGGCTGTGGATAACTCAATCAGCCAAAAATCACTGTCACGCTTTTTAAAAAAACAACAACATTATTCCACATATCTAATTTTTGTGGACCCCAAATAATTTCTCTTTTTGATGACTCTTAATTTCAGTTACATCTTCAAGCGAGGCATGGTTGAAGGAGGCAGAGCTTTCCTCTCCTCACAAAGGCTGGGATTGTTTTATTAAGATACAAAAAAGTACACAGTCATAGCCGAAAGGATCTATAGCTGTTTGTTTGAGTCAAGGTTTCTCTAATGGTTCCGTTTAGACTTTACAGGATAGAAATTAAAAAGTGATGAAAATGTTTTATTGTTGCACGCGTAAGAGAGATTAAAATTGTGATTGTTTTGTTAGGGTTTGCTGTGCTTAAGCCAATATTGTTTCTTACCAATGATACCCATTGCTTAAAGATACAAATTTAGAGTGTGTTGTGAAGGACTTAGGTGTGGACAAAACAGTGATACTCCAGTACCTATCATTACTTCATTACATGGTTCATTTGTGTTTCACTGTGTCAGATTTACTATGTTCGTCAGTGGTGCAGATGACACAGCCTTTTAATTTTAGTGACACAGAGAAATCTTTAGGCCGGTGTTGGGTAAACAGATAGCAGGTGATGATATCTGAACTAAAAAGTGTGTTTCAGCAGTATTGAATGCTAGGCTGGATTGGCCTGGTTCCTCACCCCTCGTTCCTGATGTGGACAGTCTGTGTTGTCAGGGGGTGTGCACATTCCACTCCCATTGTTTACATCAGGAAAGTCTGATGCCAGGCTTGTACGTGTGGGGGAATGAAAACATGCAGCCCACTGCACAACAGGGGAGAAAAGATATCAGAGCAAAGTTCTCTTCAAGATAACAGAAGAAGAATTGGTTTTTTTGTGAAACTAATCACACAAACAGTCTGAAAGTATCATTGGTGCTAATAAAAGTGGAACATAAGCAATCGTTCATTGCTGCGGCCGCTGTCACTTATCTGTGCATACATTTATGTTTTCATAGCTTCAGAAATTGCAAAGCAATTATTGTTACCCGGCTGTCAAAGGATGTGAGTGATAGCCTGTATTTGTTCAGTTCCCAACCAACCGTGAGCTGCATGGTTGCCAGATAAGATGTTTCTCTGTAAAGTGTGGACTCCTGATCCCCGACTTACCTCATCGCCATGCCAACTCCCACACTAATGACAACAGTGCCGAAGCCATAGCCATGCTGTTGCTATGCTGCTCAACCTGAGCGAGCAGATCCCTGGAGGTCAAACTAGAACATAACAGAAAGAGACAGGATGTAATAAGAGTGCATGTGATGTTACACTCTCAAGGTGTAAAATCAGATCACATGAATCTAAAGTCAATTGTTTGTTGGCTGTTTTTCTGTAGCATTTTTTTTAGTAGGCCGACTTGTCAGCATCTCTTATCATCTTTGATATACATTGAAACGTTCAGTGTTATTGACTATCAATATAATTGAAGACCTTTTCAGTCCTCCACCTCAAACATCACCACTTAACATTTCATCCTTTTTGTAACATATATGAATATTATATATTTATTGTATATTAAGATAAAGGAGATCATCTATTCCTTTATATATGCAGACTTTAAAATAACTGTAATTTAACAAATTAGATATTATTAGTTATATTTATGTATTATATTATATATTACATATGTAATTTATTTAATATTTTAAATATTTTATTTTATATATTTACACAAAATGTAATTATATTACAATAATATATAAGAAATAGCTGCCCCACTGCAATCTAAATAAAAAAATAATAATTACAAATGAAAATAAAATGACGGAATTCTTTGAAACGGAATGGAACCAGGATTTCACACAGAATGTTATTATGTCCAATTATTTAAATGCACTAATTAAATGTGATTGCACAAATAATAATACAATAAAAACTTATTAGTTCAGTATTTTATAATGATTTGTAAATACTAGTACAGCTCTAAAACTGTGAGATTTTCAGTTTTTTGTTGTTGTTGATGTTTTTTTCAGTTTCATGCGTGTTTTATTATTTCGATTGTTGCCACTCATGATCATGCCACACTTTGCAGTTTAAATATGAAAAGTTTGAATATCTAAGTGTGTTTCTCTAATCCGTTTTCCTGTTTTTTGTTACAGCGCTGTTTTTGTTACAGGTCTTTTCATGCTGGTTTTGGATTCTCCAAATGCTGCCTGTGACTGAAGGAAGCACGAAGGAATGTGACTGTCCATCTGCCAGAGTTTTGTCTCACTTTCCATCTAAGGTACCCAGTGACACTTGCTGCTTAAACTACTCAGGATCCACATTCAACCATGTTCCCTGGGTGGCTTTTTCGTCGCATAAACAGCTGCAGGTTTTGGACCTGAGTAACTGTAATATCAGTCACATCGATTACAGTGAAGCTGGTGATGCTGTCAGTTCATTGAGGGAGCTGTATCTTGGCCAGAACAGGCTGACATCTCTGCCAGCTGACTTCCTAGCTAAAGCCTATAGTTTAGAAGTGCTTGATCTGGAATTGAATCATCTGAAACATCTGCCCGAACAGTTTCTGAAGAGCTCAGACAAACTGCGAGAGTTGATTCTGGGATGGAACCAGCTGAGCGCTCTGCCTCATTCAGCACTTAAGACTTCACTAGATCGTCTGGAGCTGATCGGAAACCCCTGGGCCTGCACATGCTCACTGTTGGAGGGCTTTCAAGGTGGTCCACACTTCAACTCCAGCGGCTTTCATGACCTCGTTGGTAACTTGACCTGTGCTTCTCCTCAGAGTCTCGCAGGACGGACTGTTTGGTCTTTGCAGACCAGTGACGTGTGCCATTTGGCCAACCTGACCGCTCTCTTCATCCTGCTTCCCCTGTTCCTCCTCTTCAGTTTGGTGCTCTGCTGGTGCTGTGGGAGGAAGAAGAAGAAGAGGAAAGACAGCTCCTCGTTCAGCCCGACTCGCAAAAGATCCAACAACTCCCATTGCAACGGACGGTGGCCGCATGCCAAGCTGCCAACTGGGGAGACAGCAGTGTCTGTAGACGGTGGAAAAGAGGTCATACTGAAGAACCAGCTGATGCTTCAGCCCTCGTCCAATTTGTTGGACAGCACTCGGGATATTTATGAGGAGGTGGAGATCAAACTGGGCTCTGTGGACTCATTGGCTCCTCCGCCCTCCACTTGCTCCACAGAGGGGACCGCGGTAAAGCAGGACCTGGACAATGTGAGTGTGAGCGAAGTGATGAAGGACTCAGCCGATCGGGAGAAGGCGTACCTGACCCAATCCACTGAATACTACAGCCTGGTTCCCGGGATTGAAATGGAGGACTCCGATCATGGAGAGTATGAGAATGTGGACCTCTCGTGACAGTACATGAAATTCAACTTACCCAGAGATGTTAGAAAGGCGTTTTGGGAAGTCTGAAGGTGAGGTCACATATGCCGTTTTCTTGGTCAAACTTCATGGACGAATCCAGTAAAAGTCCAGTAAGAATCTACAAAAAAGAGGAGAGCACAGCTTTGCCTCGCTGCTTGTTTTAAAAGTACATTTTTTCGACACAAAATGTAGCTGAAATGTGGCTAATGTGACCTCACCTTCAGTAAGAATGTTTCCCTTTTGTTGCAAATGCACAACAAGCGTGGCTGTTAAAGGAAGTCACTGCGCCGTGCAAAGCCATTACTTTTGCATACAACGTGAATGAATTACTGTTCTGATAAAGTGTCAAATGGAGCTGTTTGCAGACTCTGTTGCCAAGATAAGCTATCATATAGCTGTCGCCTGGATATTTTCATTATATTGAGATTTTTATATCTTCGTCTTCTACTGTAATTTAGATGAGAAGCTTTATAATTGTAATATTACTTTCTTTCACATTCAGTTGCAGAGTTTAGAGTCAATGTAAAGTCTGTTTGGTGTCACATACAACTTAAACAGAACCACAATTCAGAGTAATCAAATCTGCTAAAACTGGATGTATGATGAACTAACATTTCTCACCTACATAGAATTCTGGAGGGTTACTGTTTATGTAACTTGATAAAAACAGTGATTATTTAGTCAGTCTATAGCCTGTTTCTACAGATGGCCTCAGCTGATGGAATCATTATTTTGACTTTTTTAATAATTAATGTATTTTTAGGAAGGTAAAAGCTTGTATAATCAAATAAACAGAAATAGCTATGCTTGTCAAATTAAGTGGCTTTTAGACTGACCTGGCAAGAAAAATATAACATAAGCAGATTTCAGTGGAAAGCCTAAATAAAGCAGGAGAGGTTATGTATTGTGGTTAATTGAAATGAAAGAAAATATCAATATTAGATGAAAGATTAAGATGTTAAAAACTTAAATGAAAATGAGAGATGTTGCCTAGATTTAAGCTTAAGTACTAAAAATAATAAATAATAATTAATTAATAATAATTAAAACTAAACAGTAATATTAAAAAATGACAGAAATACATGAAAGCTGAACTAAAATGTAAATGTAAAACCATATAAGAAAATATAAAAATGTAATCAATTTCAAAATGGTAAAAAATACTGTAAGAGTATGTAATGTACACTGTCCATGACTATATGACAGAACGACTGAACAAATCTCTAAGGTCAGCAACAAAAAGGTCAGAAAAAAAGACAGTCAGACAACACTGAACAAAATATGCCGTTTTTGTAATCTTGGGTGCATACGAGTTACACTGGACTTTCTGGATGAATTTATTGTGATTTATTTACGTGTGACATCATCAAACAATCCTGAAATTGTTGTCTTTAAATAAATGCTTTTTCACATAATTGTTGTTTTGTATGTTTTTAACTCTTTCAGTGTTAGTTAATTGGACCACAGGCTCTAATTGTTTTTTTGTTGTTGTTGTGAAAGTATTTCTTAATGACACTCTGTCCTCTGTCCTAAGGGACCAAGTATGAAGTGAATATAGCAGTTCCAGAGTTTTACACCGGCTTTCACAGGATCTGTTTCTGTGGCCCCATCATGCCCCAGCCCTTTCATTAGTAGCTGAAATCACTCAGCAGTAATAGAAAGCTAGCTCTGATTTCCTCCTGTGTGGGAGTTTGTAATTATAGCATTGGGTTACTCCATCCAGTAAAACCTGCAGCGCCTCACAGGCATCTCTACCTGCCCTGCGGTGGGACGGCTCTGTGCTGGGCACTTCACATTAGTGAAATATCTATTTTCAAAGCTTGTCTGAACAGACACAATTACAACTGAGAATAAAAGCGTGTTAGTACAATCTAATTATTTAAACCATCACTGCAGTTAAGAACATGCCTTAATTTATAGCATATAAATACTTATCAGTGCCTTGCAGTTTTTGACAAAGACATGCATGTTTCCTCTTCAAGCCCTTTAACAGAAGACTTTTTTATGATTATCTTTTAGGAGCTAAAGCTATTATTTTTATTGATTCTTATACATCTTTGACTATTGATGTGTTTTATACAATGGATAACTAAAGAAAATGTTATCATGATTAATTCTTACCTGATTGAATTCAGCTTTAAAGGGGAAGTCTGGGTTTAACAAAAAAAGTGATCAAGCTTTTTTTTTAACAAGAAAGGTGTTCAGCTTGTATGAAGTGAACTTGAGAGATGCGATGGGCCTCCCAAATCCCAAAACTTCTTTAGGTTCTACTGCCCCCCAATGTTTGCTGAAAAATCAGCTGTAAAAGTATTCAGTAGGCCTATAACAGCTGTGTGAGCAAATGATCACTTCCCCCTTGATTAGGTTGTTTGGGATATAAAGCATCCCCGGTTTTAGAAGAACTTGTTTTGGGTGTATTTGTCGATGAGCAGTTCACATGAGAATGGTTTTATAACGGTGACATAAAAGAGGATTTATAACAGCGGTGTAATTTACGCACAGCTTAAGGCATTTCATACAATTCTGATTTTATTGCATATACTGCATCCAAGAATTCCTAAATCTGTTATATGCTGTTATTAAATACTAATATCAATATGCATCACTCTTAAAAATAACTTTGACTATTTTTTCTTTTTTGGTGGCATCTAGGAAGAAGCTTTAACATCCATGGAAACTTTTCATTGCACAAAAAGTTTCCCAGATCATTATATTGTTCTTCACACTAAGATAAAAAGTATTTCTTTTAAGCACTCTTCACTAAAAGTTCTCTGGAAAAACCACAATTGGTTATTTGGAATCATTGTGAATTGAAAAGAAAATATATGTTTTATTATAAACAAAGAACTTTAAAGACAATTTGCAGAATGTACAATCAAGTGCTAACTTCCTAGTCATAAATTCTAACTTTGATTACTGTGGAAAACACACAGCAATCATTCATAATGATGAGACCGACATTGATAATGAACATGTTCTCATAAACTGGGTTCCCAAAGCATAAATCATGGGATGGATTGATAGCTCCACATTAGAGACAAATATATAAGAGCGAAAACAAGAGGTGTGCTTTCTCTTTAAAAGAAGACGAGCTTGAAACACTAAGGTAAGAACGACAACAAAAAAACTATGCTATATGACAAAACCTGTTAATCGTTTGAGTGTTTCTCTAGTGTTCCACCATGACGGTCTCTTACACGCTCAAGGTGGCTAATGCTAAGTTTGGAGGCTTCTCAAAGTTACTCTTCCGATGGAAAGGAAGCATTTACAAGCTTCTATACAGAGAATTCCTGGTCTTCTGTTTACTGTACGGCTTCATCAGTATTCTGTACAGGTATTATGACATTCAATACATTATTAATTTACATTGTTTACCATTTCACATTCTTTTGGCCTGAGATTGTTATTCAAAGCAAATTATAAGTCAGCAATGTTTTGAGTGCCAAGTCATAAGATGCCACTTTTTATAATGCCAATCCAGTTCAAACTACTAGTAGAAAACTAATATTTAGTATATATTTAGTAGAAAGTAAAGATATTAAATAACAGTTTGAGCATTGATATGGTCTTGGTTATTCAATTGCATGGATGAAGAACAGTTGTCCTTCAAAAACTCAATCAATCCATGTCGCATCTTACAGATGTGTCCTCAATAACACACAACAAGAGGTGTTTGAGCGACTTGCACGTCACTGCAACAAGTTTGCTAAACTCATCCCTATGTCATTTGTTCTTGGTGAGCATAAATGTTCTGACTATAGGTACAAGACATTACTAAGTCTTTGGGTTTCATCTAGTAAGTTATACCGATCTGTGGTGCTTGTTAGGTTTCTATGTCACCCAGGCGTTTCAGCGTTGGTGGGGTCAATATACAAGCTTCCCACTTCCTGATAACCTGATGATGGTCGTGTCTGGGAGCGTCCACGGCACAGATGAAAGAGGTCGCCTGCTGAGGAGAACTCTGATGAGGTACGCAAACCTGTCGTCGGTCCTCATCCTGCGCTCCATCAGCACACGAGTACGCAAGAGATTCCCAGCTCTGGAGGACATCGTGGAGGCAGGTAAGAACTTGTCTGTGAGAAATAAAAGTAATAAAGCTTTATTGTAAACAATTTTACAATAAAAGCCTTTGCATTGTTTTCAACAGACTAGTCTACTATTGGATACTCCGTAATGCTTTTTACATAAAACTTTTTTCAAAAAGTAGTTTTAACTTGCAGTTCAGTAATGTGTCAGTAAATTATTCATTAGCTGTTGTATAACATATTTAGGTTAAGGATTTGTTAGACTGACTCAAAACCTTTTTGTTGGAGAAATTTATTTACATAAATGTTTGAACGTAAAGTGATAATTAATAATTTTAAGCTAACAATTTTAGGTTCTCTGAATGTTGTGAAAACACACACTTAGGGCTGGTTTCCCGGATAGGAATTAGATTAAGCCAGGACTACACCTTTGTTAATTTAGGACATTTAAGAATTTTTAGAACATGTCTTACACAAATGCATTATCTGTGAGCATTTTAAGACCAAACAATGACAATAATGTATTTTAAGATATCTCAGTGCAAATCCAGTTTAGACAGCTCTTAACATTTATTTTAATCTAGGAACAAATAAAAATAAATAAATAAACAAGCCCATGTTAGATTGAAGTATATCCCAGAATGCATTTAAAAATGTTCAACATGGGAACATTAGGGTAAGGTTCTGTTTTTTTGGTATTTATTTGTGAAGCTGCCAAGATTGGTCATTTTGTGTGTCACTCACAAAAAAAAAAAAGTAAGAATCTTTTATTTGTGAAGCTGTCAAATATAGTTGTGTCTTGCATTTTTGATTCACTAAACATAATTAGTTGATAAGAAGATATTAATTTGTGAATCAGACTACTCTGTTCATGTATGCTTTTGGCAATGCCAATACATTGCCATTAGATTAATAGATTATAAAAAATTGATTTATTTTACTGAAGCTGAAATACTGAGCTACTGGTAAGCTATACCAAAGAATACATCGAGCATGTCATTGTTTTATTCAACACCAGACACTTTGTCAGATTTACAATCTGGAAGGTGTTTATTTGACATTTTATTTTTTGCAGGATTCATGACCACAGATGAGCTCAAAAAACTAAACCATCTGTACTCTGACTTCAACAAATACTGGATGCCACTGGCATGGTTTGCAAATCTGGCATCACAAGCTAGAAAAGAAGGGCGTGTGAAAGATGATATAGCCTTGCGACTGCTCATGGATGTAAGTGTTTAAAAACTTCAAGGTGATGCATATGTGCCATAAAAGCACAATAATTCCTTTCTTTCTTCCTCTTTGTCAGGAGCTGAATAACTATAGATCAAAATGCAGCATGCTCTTCCACTACGACTGGATCAGCATTCCCTTGGTGTACACACAGGTGAAGCACATCTGACAGATCTTACATGGGTGTAGCTCACCGTGTCGACCTCTGTTCATCTCACTTCTGTTTGGATGCAGGTTGTGACCGTGGCTGTGTACTCCTTTTTTATGTTCTGCCTGATTGGGAGGCAGTTTGTAAAACCTGAAAAGCCCGATGAAGACAAAATTCATCTGGACCTTTATGTCCCCATTTTCACTCTACTGGAGTTCTTCTTTTACGCTGGTTGGTTGAAGGTACGATTGCTAATATGGGAGCATATTTTATACTACACCAGTGGTTTGATTTCTCTAAAATTAAGGGTACTCGTGATCTTAAAGGTTGGGGAACTTATTATCAACCCATTTGGAGAAGATGACGATGATTTTGAGACCAACCAACTCATAGATCGCAACATTCAGGTTAGTAAATCAGTACACGCATGAATCAATAAGCACATGTTGGATCATAACCGCTCTGGCCAATGCTTTTAATGTAATCTAGGTTTCCATGCTAGCTGTAGATGACATGCATCAAAATCTTCCTCACCTCGAGAAGGACAAATACTGGGTGGATAAGGGTCCTTCATATCCTTCAGCTACTATGAAGCCTGTCTTCATGGGTTCCACACATGACATGAGGTACAACCACAGACTGTGACACCTAACCATAATTCATAAACACTTAAAATGTGTAAAAATCAAGGGGCCAGATTAATGTTAGGGAAAAACACACACACACACACACATTATATATGTATATGTCATGTTAAATCTGTCAACATACTGTAGGCTATATCATTTTTCCAATCATATGGCAGTTAACTTTAACAAACAAGCAAAAGTACAGGCAAGTATGCAATATATGATTCATGTTTAACTGCAAATGCTATCTGTAATCAAACACAATTACTTAATAATTTCCTTTATGAGGAAACTGATATTTAAAGGTTAGTTCATATAAGACCTTTAAGACCTTTGTTCAAGTGAAAGCAGCACAACTCTCAGATTTCATCAAAAAGATCTTAATTAGTGTTCTGACGATTAACATAGGTCTTAGGGGTTTGGAACAATGTGAGGATCATTAATGACATTATTGACTTTGGTTTTCTGTATTTATTAGGATACTTGAGGATGATAACGAGGAATCTTTACCAACCCCCAAGACACAAATGCTAGCCATCAATGTGTGGCCGACTACACACAAAATAAAAAAGCAGAAGAACAAGAGCTTGCAACAATTATGTCTTTGCTGCAGATCTAAATGTAAGGGCGAGCGCTCAAGGCTTGAACTGCCATTGAAGAGCAGCATCCCATCACCACTGCAGCAACAACACACGACTAAATATGTTTGCCCTGATAAACTCTTGGGGTCACCTGATACTACGGAACAAGCAAACCAAGATACATAAATAAATGTTAACTGCCAATGCAGGTTTTGCATCGCAAGGATCTTTTTTACTGGGATATCTGATGCATTATTTGAACCTTCATCCCTTTTGAAATCGTTTTATTCATTAAAGATACACTTGTTTGTGTGACACCTTTATTGTAAGTTGTCCTTGCCTCAGTGTAATTATATTTAAGTACTGAGTAATATTGACATACTTTATGGGTAGGTTTAGGGTTACTTGCATGTAACTATGCTTAATTTATTGTTCTTATATTGTAAGTACATGTAACATGTACACCTTAATGTAAATATACCAAGAACTTTTAATGGTAGGATTTCTAATGTTGTTTTATTAAAGCATCTTAAAAATTGCATCAACATTTCCACAAAAATACTGAGCTACACAACAGAATAATGGCTGGTCAGCTCTTTCAGGGAATATATTGTATAGTACTTTAGGGTAAGTAAAGGTAAAAGTAAGTTACCTGACCTATCCATTTATTAACAATTTTTTTTGTAAAGATGCTGCTGTTCTTTTATTCCATTTACGTAGATTCAAATTTTATAGTGTAGAAACTGACCCTCTAATGTGGTCATTGATTTAAATCACACTTATATTTAAACCACTTCTGTAAACCAAAGATTACAGGTAATCTAAAGTTATTATCTGAAATCATTTCTTTATTCTTGTTTTTAAGCCATTACCTCCCATGTCTTCCCATTCAAAATTCTTAAAACATTGTTAGAAACTACATGATTTTTGTACACAAGTATTGCAGTGACTACTTTAAACAGATTAAGAGCACATTAGCACTTGTGTTTTTATTTTGGAGGTTTTAACCAGTTAATGCAGAATAAAATGCAACTGCTTAACTTTCTCAATCCTCCTTTCAAGAAAATATGCATAAGATGGAAATGTGTCATTGCAAAACCAGAAACAATTACTGGAAGATATCAAAGCAGATCTCTTCTCAATGAAACCAGCTTTCTAATCAAAAGCGTTTACAAGACAACCCATGTAACACAAAATGAGAACGGCAGTGACATGCTGAGTTGGGGTATTTTCTTTAATAGTCGTATCAAAGACAGCTGTACATCTATTTGCCTTTCTTGGCTTTAATCTTCCTCAGGTAGAACTCCAGTTCCTTGCCCTCAAGAACGTAGCCATCAGCTCTGCCACACTGTCCTGGTCTGGAGGCAATGCAGGCTGAGGAGAAACACAAAACCATAGATTAAAACACCGAAACCGAAGGACAGTTTGGCTGCAGGCAGCTTTTCAGCGGTCGTCAGAAGTGGTATAACGTCAGCACTGTTCTATAAGTAGCAGAACTGGGTAAAAGTTTCATCACAAACACACCAAGGTCACATTGAGACCTCAAAGCACAACTTACCAAGAAGTTTTCCCTGCAGGAACTGCTCCTCCAACAGAGGACTGATCTTGCCAGTCTTTCTGCGTTTATCAAACTTCTTCTGGACCTTCTTCGACCTCTTCTTGTTCAGGATTTCCTCTTCCTCAGGGGTCTGGTTTGACAACAAATGAGAATTTAGCCACATACGGTTTACTGTGCATGTTTTTAGTACTGAAAGGTTATAAAGCTACAAGTCTTCCTCAAGAGTCTCAAACTGCATCACTTTCATTCAGTAGCAGAACTGAACAAAATCAAAGACTGCTATAAGACACTCAACGATTAAAGAAAAGTGGTTGAACTTACCAGCTTAGCACCCTTCTTCCTGCCAAGAGGAAGAGCGTAGTGAGACTCATACCACTGTCTGTAGGGATTGCTGTCTACAAGGACAATGCAGTTCTTCACCAGGGTCTTGGTTCTCACCAGCTCATTGTTAGAGGCGTTGTAGACCACATCAATGATCCTAGTCTTGCGGGTACAGCCTGAAATATTAATAAAACCAGCTCTAATGAAACATTTAATAAGAGCTCAGCAAACGCATTTAAGATTTGAACATATCTTTCTCAGAGACCAAAATATCCATCAAGTGCATTCAGTAGCAGAACTGAACAAATCATCATCATTGAAAGAGCTACACCTAGAAGCAGAGAAACATTAGAAACTTACATTCTGAGCCCCATGAGAAGTTACCCACGTCGAGCCTCAGAG
>JAUCMT010000047.1:9255631-9273495 GCA_032357475.1 Enteromius thamalakanensis | reverse complement strand
CTACACCTAGAAGCAGAGAAACATTAGAAACTTACATTCTGAGCCCCATGAGAAGTTACCCACGTCGAGCCTCAGAGCACGGTATTTCTTGTTTCCACCACGGACTCTTATTGTGTGGATGCGGCGAGGTCCAATCTAAGCAGAGCCATTACAATTAACTTAGTTTATATAATCTGCCTGGCTATGTATCAGTGTAACTATGACGAATCCTAACATTGGAAGGTCAAAAGCTTTGGCCAAAAGACCAAACTAAGGACGTGTTCTCACCCACATTGTCACAGAGTTACTAACAAAATACACCCAAGTACTATTTACCTTGGTGTTTGCGGGAGGACGCCCGAGTTCATATTTCCTTTTCTTGTGGACGGGCTTGCGTTTTCCACCAGTCTTGCGGCGTTTGTGCCAGTTGTCCCTTGAGATACCTTTCGTATAAAAGAGATCGCATTAGATTACGCAATTGGGATTCACAGTTTATCCAACTATTATACACGCGACCTGCCGCTCCATACGACTTCCCCCATAAAACAACCTAGCGCTGGCTTTAATGCTAGCACGAACTGCCATCAAAAAACGATTAACAAAAAAACATTCAGACGCCATTAGCTACGCCTCCACAACTATTTAATGATTAAATTAGTGGTCGAGAAAAACGAAGCAAACGAGTAAACAAAAAAACAAACCACTCAAGGTAAATTGTAGCGCATGCTAAAGGCCATGCAGCCCCCAGAGGTTGACACAAGCATATTCTACTAGTAGTTTAGAGTCTCATGCTAACCAGTTTCTTTACTAAATTACACTTCTCAATCACAAAAATCATTCATTTAGAAACAGAACCACGTTGTGCGCATTTTTGAACTACTACGAGCCTAATGGCACTCTTAACGCTGTTGTAGAGAAAAGTACCCCATGCGCGCAGCCATCTTGAGCAATGTTTCCAGACACATCTCTTGTCGTAAAAACGTTTTTAAATGCATCGAATCGTCCAATTTGCCACTATATCGCTTAAAATCTACCTTTGTGATATAACACTGATTGAGATAAATAAAAAGTATCATCGGATAGCGCAGATGAAGACGGATTGTTTCAGCGGCCAGAATCTGAAAGCACGTACCCATTCTCAGAAAGAGCCGGCTAGAAAGAGGGCTCGCAAAGGCTCATGGGCAGGTTTTTAAACCATCACTTATCGCGAGACTTATCTAGAGAAATCGCGAGAGTTGTTTTTCTGGCTCAGAGGACAAGAGCTTCAAAAAAAAAAAAATAAATAAAATAAAGCGTATTTATGAATATATTAAATTACATCAGAAAACAAAACATTCTGGATATAAATAGTCTTGAGTGGTCTTAAACTTTATTCATTTATAAGCTTGAAATAATTGCAAACCAAGTATTGTTTATAAGGTATTTATTTTCATACTGTACAGATGTAATTGGCAAATAGTGTAGGCATGGTCATGTGCACGGTGCTGAAGGCTACAGTTCATTTATACCCCTCCAAAAAAAAAAAGAAGAAAAAAAAAAAGATTCTAGCTGTGTAAAATTTCGTAAACATGGCAAAATCATGTCACTCCTCCCAAGGGCTCATGTCTGTATCGATGGCCACACAATTATATGCAGCATAGCGAAGCTTCTCTTCACAAACTTTAGCACTGTGGATTACAAAGCAGTAAAAAACATTTTAATTAGTAATTATGCATCAGAAAAGACTGCTCACATAAATATTATAGTACAGACCTTGGGTATTTGGGTAGATAAAGGGTGCTGGAACATGTGGAAGATTGAGGAAGTGCATCTGTGGTTTCAGATCTATACAAAACGCAATTATTTAGTGTTTATTAAGACAAAATATTAAATGCATGTGATCACAGTGCCATTTTCTCCATAACTCACCCTTGTTTGTCTGGGAAGATATAAATTGGGGCAGGAAGACGACTTCTCCCAGTCACAAATCTCAAAAACCTGCTGCGATCCTCTAGTAAAAGTGTACATGGGAAAATTAAGTGTTTCCTTTTTTTTTTTGCAAATTACTAGAAATAGTTGTTTCATGTACACCAAGGGTCCTTACTAACCGTTCGTGAAGTTCATCAGGGCTTCCCATAAGTACTGCACTCTGACATCCGTTTGTTCTAAGTCTTCATAGCGTGCTGATAGAAAGTAAAAAAAGAATCATTCAATTACATTAACAAACACTGACATGAAATCCTAGCAAAAAACACTATTTTGGTAATGTGGCACTTGAAATTCAATTTAAATTTGGGACCTAAAGTAAAAAAAAGTTAGGAATGACTGTGGTACAGAGTAGTAGAATGTTCAGTTCCATCCACTATTCGGCTCAGTGCCTTGAAGAATTCATGCTGAGGCAAAGAATATAAATTATTTAATGCTCATGTCAGCTGCTGTATGACTCACTGAGGCGTTTAAGGGCCTCCACTGTGATCTCTGGGTCTCCACACACTTTCTTCTCCACTTCTTGCCATGTCAGGAGATCAAGCACAGCTTGTGGCACCACTTTCACCAGTCCTGCCTGCATGGCAGCAATCTGCGGTGCAGAAACACAGAACAGAATTTTTTTTCGGACTGATCAAAAAACAACAACTATATGGTGAGTATAAAAAAATTTTAAAAAGAGAGAGAAGCTTTTTCTGTTGATCCCAATTATAATAGTCTCAAAATACTTTTGAAAGTATTATTACCTGTTCTCTGCTCTCTTCTAGTCTGGATTTCTGTACCAGGCGTATGAACTCCATGCGATCTTCATATCGGACCACCACTCCACTGCCTCCTGGGATCAGCTCCACCAGCCGCCCGTCACTCAGGGGTGTGGTGTACACAAGCTCCTGGCCGAACTTAAAATCAAATGTCTCCTTGTCCATATGCTCCATAGCCTCTAACAACTTCACCTAAGGAATCACCCCAAAAGTTGTTTCATCAGGTCCATGTTGGTTAAATCATGTCACATTTATTTATATAGTGCTTTATTCAATACAAATGAAGCAGCTCTATAGAAGACTCCACTCATAGAATTCCACTCATGTTGTACAGCACCAGATCGTTTAAAATTCATAATAAAACTGTATAAAAATAGTATTTTTTACAGTGGCGAAGAACTTAAACTCCACTCAGTGATGGAAATATAGGGAAAAACAGGTTCAATCAACTGTCCAGTTCTCATCTGGCCAAAGAGTGGTCAGCATCAAGATACAAAGATTAGATGGAAGACGAGATGTTTGGGCTTCTTACCAGCACTGAATCTACTGCAGGAAAGTCTTTCGTCCAGCTGACAGCTTCTCCAATCAGCTGCTTCCACACCAGTCCTGGTAAGGCCAGAACCTAAAGAATAAATATTATAAAATCTCATTCACTACAGGATGTTCAATTAAGGCAAAGGTCCCAATGCAATTACAACGTAAGACCAGCACTCACCAGAAAGTCTTTTCCACGAAGAGCTGCACCCATTAGTTGCCCAATCCACTCAAACTTGTGGAATTCTCGGCATGAAGGATTTGGCACATAGAAGTCTCTGGCCTCTCCAGCTCCCTGATACAAAAACAGTTAAATCATTATATAATAAGTTAATAAATACCTTACTATATGTGACCCTGGACCACAAAACCAGTCATAAACATCACATTTTTATCTAATATAAAAATATATTTATTTATTTATGTATTTATATTTATTTATTTATGTATTTAATAAATACGTTTTCCATTATTGTATGGTTTGTTAGGAGGGAATATAGAATATTTGGCAGAGACACAACCGTTTGAAAATTTGGAATCTAAGGGGAACAAGAAAATCGCCTATTGCAATGCTTATTACTAATCAAAAATAAAGTTTTAATATATTTCCAGTAGAAAATGTACTAAATATCTTCATGGAGCATGATCTTTACTTAAAATCCTAATGAGTTTTGGCATAAAAGTGATCATTTTGACCCATACAATGTATTTTTGGCTATTGCTACAAATATAGCCCAGGGACTTAAGACTGGTCACATATAAAGAAAATGACAGTGCATCTGTCAAGTCAGCTGTTACCTGGTTTGAAGTTCGTGTGAAGAATGGGAGTGGCATGGTGCACTCTGATGAGCTGGGACAAAGCTCTTCAGACATGTCTGCCAGACTATCTCGAAAACCACCACCTATAAGAGATCTCAGGTAAGGGCTGTGATTTATTGCAGGCATAAGAATTACTGTGGGTGTAAGGAAGCTTATCACTATATGACCTTGATCGATGATGCCTTCTGCTATGAATTTACACTCCCACCATTGGTCATATCGTGCTGGCCACCTGTAAGAAACAGAAATCATTTGTGTGTAAAGTATAATGAAGTCATAGCTTCATTCATAAAGAATGTGTTATGAAGCAGTTGTAAGGTTTAAGTACTAAAAAACAACTTGTAGTCGTACTACCTGTAGTCCAGAGTCTTTTCATACTTGTCAGACGGCTTCAGACCCTCATACACCTGCATAAACAGAGTGTATTCAAGAGCATATAATACAACACCTTTCAAATGTTTGTATTCAAGATCTAAAAATGTTTTACAGTAATACAGTTATTGAATATATTTTAAAATGTAGTTTATTCCTGTGATGACACAGGACCCCATTACTCCAGTCAAGTGTCAAATGATTTCCTTCAGAAATAGATTCTAATGTACTAATTCAATGGTCAAGATACATTTCTTATTATCACCAAAGTTGAGAACAGTTGTGCTGCTTATTATATTGGTGGAAATAATTCTGATGAATAGAGAAAACAGCATTTATTTATGTCTTCACTGCCTCTTGATTAATTCAGTTGTTTTTGACACTTGACATATTGACACTTGTTTTGTGGACTACCTGAGTGAAGACAGCGTTTTTACACGTGGGGTCCAGAGTGGGATTGTCACGGTGCTCCATGGCAAGGCGACGGTTGATGTAAAGGCGGGGCATGAAGTTAGGCTTACTGGTCTCAGAGTCCTTCAGGCACTGGGTGATGAGGGCAGAGCGACGCTTGGATAACAGCAGGAACTGCTTTATGCTCTAAGAGCAGCACAACATTTGAGGAAACAGAAAAAAGAAGTTTGGCATATAAATTCCTGATGGTAGTGGCAGGCAAGGGAAGAAGTGGGGCAGAAAGTGCAAATTTCATATGCAATGTGAAAGACAACATGTATATAACTAAAACTATTCACTGAAGGTGTAGAGAATGGCCCAAGATAAACTCACCGTAGACTAGTTTACTTACTTTGATCTGGTTAAATGTTCCAAGGCTGTAGTCCCATGCAGGCACCATATGAGGCAACAGACTGTCCAGGAGTGTGATGAACCTACAGACAAAAAACAAACAATGAGAGATGCCAAAAGCTGATATAGGGATTCTTAAGTCACATATTTCTGGATATTACCTCTGAATGACCAGTGCGCGGCGATAAAGGACATCAGGGGGTGTGCCTTCCAACCTAGGGTAGCGCACCAAGTTGGGAGACTGGAATACATCTGCATTCAGACCCAAGTCACGCTCGCAGGAAGATTTGATCTTTAGCCCCCTGATCCGTACATCGATTCCCTCATCTACAGAAAGATCATTACAGAACATAAATCAAGATGACTGGTCAAGAGTCTGGCTTTTTCTTTCAGATGCATGTCATGTCAGATGAATCTTACCTCTGCATTCCTCAATCCTGATCTCTATGATAGGCAAATGTGAGGTCATGTCCTCCAGAACACAAACCTCGCCAATTAAGTTGCTGAGATAGAAATAAAGCCACAGTGTTGCAATATTCAGAGTCCTATATAGCCTTTACATAGTTATAACTTATAGCATAGTGCTTCTACAACAGCTTATACATATAAAATGGTAACTGGTCCTAAAAAGTAATTAGTATGGTGGCTGAGAAAGCTCAACGCACTGCATTGCTTAAGAAAACATTTTCATCAAGTTGACAACACAAGTGCTGCCAATCCTCACAACACATTGAAATTGTATTTAGTTAAGGACATTAAATTAAGACTATAAATAAGCCGTCTTAAAAAATAACATTTCACAGTTAATTGTGTAATTCGTCAGATTATTAGGCTAATAATATCCAAAAGACAAAGAAATTATTCAAGCAGGGTGTTAAAATAAACAAAAAACCCTTGCTTTTCAGTTCACCAACAACTCCACTGACCCAAATTACTTATTTCTCAAAAACAAAAAGTATTACATTGATTTTTTTTTAATTATTTTAAAGATTTGTTTTATGTAATTAATGCCAAATAAATCATAAAAACATTTGCAGCTTAGAGATTTCGTGATTTCTGCAACAGATCTTACAAGATAAATATTAAAAATACACGCTGGGAAATCTTTTACTTTTGCAAACAATCTTTTACTTAATGCAAACATACCATAGGCTACATCATGTTCAATTGTGCAGTTACAGTTATGTTACCCAATAATAAAACACACGTGCAGAATTTCATATTATAATGAAATTTCATATAATAATAATAATAATAATGACTTACTCATCTATTGCTACATCGCTGTATTTCTTGAGATTATCTCCCTCTCCTCCGTACACAGTCACTCTTTTGGGCATGTAGTTATCATCTGTTGAGTCCACTGTTAATATCAGTTTGCTAAAGGAGAAATATATATATTTTTTTGTTTATGATCAGCTCTTTCAGTAAAATATGTAGTTTATGACCAAAAAATAAAACGGTTTAAATCCCAATACCCAATGCAAAAATGACACTTCAGACAGTAAACCCCAAAGGTCACTAGCAGAGCTGCCCTTACTTGACCACAGTGCCTCTCTTCATGTGCAGCCGGATCCAATGCTGGCCCTGCATGCCATCGCTCTCCCAGTATGTCTCAGTGTCTCCATCTGTCAGGCAGCTTGCACCCCCACTGGGGTCCTCCTTCAAACAGAAAAACTCACTGACTAGGTCTGGAACACCTGATATGTTCACGGCTCTCTGCTTTTCAATATAATGTAGAATAATACTAAACCCTCACATACCGAACTGGAAGACACATCAATGCTGGTCACGCATTGCTTTACGCTGCCAAGGTTTTCATCTTCTTTCCCAATGTGGTCATAGAAGTAGTGTACTAGGTCCTCGTCACATTCAAATGTCCACGTAGGAGTTACATATCTAGAATAGAAAGTCAATTAAAGACAAATTCAGGTCAATAACACCATGCTATTTTCCCCCAAATATATATATTTCTTAAAAAATAAATAAATAAATGATGCAATCCATACCGTATACACAAAAAGGTACCGCTGCTTGCCAATAAGCATGTTTTTCTTGTCCACCAAATACAAGTCATGTGGTGCAAATAAGCTGGGGTTTTTTTGTGTCAAAGGCAAAGCATGCACTCACCTCAGTTTGCAAACAGCCACCTCATCCGGCTCTGAGACCTTGGGTTTGGCACCCATGTGTAAAGAGTTTTCCACATCCACCACCTGCTCCCACCTACAAAGCCATTCAGAAAAAAGTTTGTACTTGCATCCACTGAATCAGGACACAGTTATTTACTATCAGCATTTTATTATTATCTTAACTGACATGTTTCAGACTGTAAGTTTAGAAACTGCGCTGAATATGTCACACGGGCCAGTTACATTTTAATGGCAGATCATTTTTTTAAGAATTCATTGAGATGTTTAGACATTTCCTGCTATAAAGCAAATTCTACTAGAAGTCTTTTATACTCACAGGTCTGAATTAATCAATCAATCAAAAACTACAGCAAATATAAAACAGCAATGTTGTAAAATATTTTTACAATTAACAATAGCGATTATCTATTTTAACACATTTTAAAAAAGATTTTTTAATAAACTCCTGGGTTGGCAAAGCTGAATGTTTAGCAGCCATTAATCCAATGTCACATGATCCTTCAGGAAGTATTTGCATATACTAATTTGGTGCTCAAGTCACTTTTCTCTTATTATTACCAATATTGAAAACAGTTTCATATTTTGTTTAAACCCTGAACCTTTTGTCAACGATTCTTTGATGAATCAAACTTCAAAAGAACAGCATATGTTATTTTATACATGTATTTAATGCCACTACTGATCAAATGTTCAATTATTTCTTTACAAAATAATTTAAAAAAACTGACCACAGACCTTTGAACATTTGGTTCCTGGCACATTTCTCACAAAACTGTACTTTCTGACCAGTACGGTTCAATAAACTGAAGTTATGTACATCAGTGAATTACAGAATGGTGTCCATTGGTGACACAAACCTGCTACACGGCTTGTGGTCGTATCCAAACAGCTGCTGCTGGCGGCTGACAGTGTCAGGAGATTCCACTGGCACAAGCCTGTCTCCACCTTCTGTGTGTTTACACACCAGGATCCAGCCCTCCTCTATGTCCAGACCAGCGCGATACTCCTCCAGCTGCTCCTGTCATGGTCAGAAAAGTCAAACAATCACAAAGACAAACAAAACAGGCTTAACTCTCATTTGAATGGCCATTGATCCAGAAGAGTGGAAAATTCTGAGAGCCACACACACACATGCCGTGACGTCACGGACTAGGAAGTCCTGTGTATTCAGATAGCAATAATGATACAGCAGATCAATCAAAATACCTCCGCACACCAGTTCCCGACAACAGCTCATAAAAAATAGTGCACACCTTGCTTATTTTGACCCACAGGCCATGGCTGTTGCAGTACTCTTCCCCTGTTGTCCGAATACATGTGCCTTTTTTGGGCTCGATGTTACACTTGCATGATTTCTTGTGAGGAGCCTGATGTGGGTTTTCCCACACCGACACCACACTCTTGCCTCCTGAGTTGCCAGCTGTGGACGAGGATGCGGAAGCGGAGCCAGACGACGAGTCCTTACAGATTTTGTAGCAAATCTCTTTCGGCACGTAACACAAGGACTCCGGCAGGGGCTTGCTTTTTCGGAAACATTCAATGCACTTGTTTAAAAATCGTATCCTTCCCAGGAGGGTGTGAGGGTTGTCGTCTGGAGACATCTCCTCCTCAAGTTTGAGTACGCTAGCCGAGTGCTAGCTGAGAATGTGTCAGCACCAACAGTGAGCAGTTCGGCCGTTAGCGAGCATTACCTCACAGAAGACTTCCCTTTCTTTTCCGGTTTGTCCGCTTTTACTGAGACCCGGTGTAATAAATAAACCGTACGACAAAACTCTTTAGACACAGTTGAGCATTGTTACTCTCGCCAGAGCTTTCTCACGGATACTGGCATCTGTCAAGACAGCTATCTCCACCAGTCTAAAGGGCGATCCGCCCATGTGTGTTTACTCATTCCCCCCTACTGGAAATGTCATGCCTGTTACACCACCCTGTTAAAAAAATCGAATAAAACTCAAAATATGAAAATATTTATTATTTATATTTTTATTTGGATTATTAATCTTATACGTTATACACTAATATAGAAATTATACGTTAAATTCGGGTGTTTAAAACTTTAAATCATGAAAAAAAATTGACTGATGATTAATAATTAAGTTTTATACTTTGATTTAATTGTTGATATTATATTTGCCTGTTTCAATGCAAAACAGAAAAAAGTTAAAGCAGGCGGTATATTTTAAACAAAATATGAAAATGTTCGCTAATGACACAATTTCCTTTATTTATTTATTTATTTATTTATTTATTTTACAAATTTTCTTCTTGTTTTAAAGTAATTATGGATAACCAGATGTAATCTGTACTATCATCTTTGGCGTTATATAAAAAAAGTAGGACAAAAGTCACTAGAGTGACGGTGCTTCAACACGTGATAAAAGAGAGGCCGGTGATTGGTTGGTACTTCATGGTTTCTCGGGGTGAACATTGTAAGGGCATTGAAGGAGCTGAACATCGTCGATAAGAAACAACGATGATTTTTAATAAGGTAAGCTCTTATCTTTATTGACGTAGTTGCTGAACATTTTTTTATTTTTCACATGCTTGCGTTTTAATTCATGTCAAATTAAGAGATATCCAGCGTAGCGCTAGGTGGTTAAATTAGCTGAAATCCTACAGCTAAGTTAGTCTACGCAGTTACCTGTAACGTTAGTGAGAAAATCATTGCATCTGGAGTTAAAGAGCGTTAGTTTTTCTAAATGTTATGAGAATGTTTCAGCTCTTTTCCCAATCGTAGATTCAGTTTGACTTGTAAACTGCTTAACTTTATCTTGTCATACATTATGTAAATATGCTGTAACATACTCATTCTTTATGCGATTTAGCGTTAATTCTATACAATTAAAATAATTTAAAAAGTGATAAGTTATATAAGTGAAAAGTTTATATAGTTAAGTTTGTGTATTATTTTAAGCATTTCCTTGTTATCTGTAAATCATCAAAACTTAAAAGATGTGTATTAACAGGTTTTGAGGGCAGGTTTTCAGGCTGGACTTAGGTTTCAGAGCACTGGACCTCAAGCTAGTGCCAGAGCAGCTACTGCTGCCGTGAAGGAATCTCTTGGAGGCTTCAACTTTGGTATGTATTATTATCATCCTTCCACTGTTTTTTTTTTTTATGCCAAACCATTGTTAGACCATCCCAACACACTGGTCTTCAATTTAACAGAACTAACTGACCAGCAGAAAGAGTTCCAGGAGGTGGCACGAAAGTTTGCACGGGAGGAGATTGTACCAGCTGCCCCGTCATATGACAGAAGTGGTGAAGTAGGTCATTTAAACACCATTTTGCATTGACATATTTTTTTTATTTGAAAAAGATGTAAACTCTTGATTTTCTCTTTGCAGTATCCATTTCCTCTCATTAAGAGAGCATGGGAGTTGGGTCTAATGAATGGGCATATTCCTGAGGACTGCGGTAGGTACTTTCAAGACTGATGCCCAAAATTATAATTCTGTCATCATTTCTTCATCTTCATGTAATTCTTAAACCTGTATGACTTACTGTCTTTCATGATATAAAATGAGACCTTTGAATGACATACTACTAATTGCTTGTTTCTATGCATTTATACCAAAAAAGTATCATAAAAGTAGTCCATGTGATTTAGTAATTTACTAAATCATATCTGAAAGCTTGGAAACCGACTCAAATTTAGGATGTTAATAAATGAAATGAGGCACAAAAGTCATGCATAACCAGACTCCAGACTGATGGCGGAAGGTCTGGACCCCTTTGCTGTTTTCTATTGCCAATTTGACTAACATGTAAAGCAATCGCTTTTTATTTATTTATTTATTTATTTTTAAAGTCATGTTTAGCGTTGTGAAAATGTACAGTCATTGTCCCTACAATAACAGACTGGGGTGTCACCAATTATTAATCAAGAATGTTGTCTTCAGTGGTCAAGAGCCTATGCTATGAAATTCGCCTTTAAAACTCCATTGCTCATTGTCATAGCTTTAACACGATGGCTTTCTTCGTTTGTAAGGTAGCCTCACAATACCTTTGTTTGCAGGTGAGCCGTCAAAGAATGGGACGTGCACATCTACCAGAAATCCTGTATATTTCAAACAATCAGATGACAACACCGAATATTTTGCTATTTTGTGTGCCTATAATGCATCCTTTACTTGAACTTGAGATGCATACCCAAGATATCCTTCATAAATCTAAATTTTTTGTTTAATGAAGGAAAGTAAGCCTTCGGAGCTAATTTAATTCCAACCACTCCTTTAATTTTGACCATGTTGTATTGTGCTATGTTTTAGGTGGAATGGGTCTGGGTATATTTGATGCCTGTCTCATCACAGAGGAGTTGGCCTTTGGCTGCACTGGGGTACAGACGGCTATTGAAGCAAACTCTCTGGGAGTAAGTGCAGTTATAAAAAAAATGTGTATTTTTTTTTTTTTATATTTAAACAAAATGGTCACCTGTGCGTGCCAGAATTTATTGTGGTAAGATATATTAATATTTATATAAGATTTTATAGTATTTAAGATATGTGGTAATTTTTTTTTTCATGCAGCAAATGCCCGTTATAATTGCTGGTAATGATGCCCAGAGGAAGAACTTTTTGGGCAGAATGACAGAAGAACCACTAATGTGTGTAAGTGTGTCATCCGTTTTCTAATCATCTATATTTTTTATGAAGTATTTCCTTGAGCAGTTTAATGTCTGTGTTGACAGGCGTACTGTGTGACAGAGCCAGGAGCAGGCTCTGATGTGGCTGGGATAAAGACCCGGGCTGTTAAGAAAGGAGACGAGTATGTGGTCAATGGTCAGAAAATGTGGATCACCAATGGAGGAAAAGCAAACTGGTAGATAAACCTTTCCCATCTTATTCCATAACTAATAATTGTGTTTTGGATCCATTATAAATCCTCCTTTTTGCATTTATAGGTACTTCCTGCTGGCCCGCACAGATCCCGATCCCAAATGCTCTGCTAGTAAGGCTTTCACAGGCTTTATTGTTGAAGCTGATACCCCAGGAGTCCAGCCTGGCAGAAAGGTACAATCTGCTGACAACTGCAGTCTGATGCACTCTGATAATATGTACACACTTATATTAATTACACGAAGAGATTCTGCACGTATTGCTTATGTCTGCATTCTTTTGTTCAACAGGAATTGAACATGGGCCAGAGATGCTCAGACACCAGGGGCATCACGTTTGAGGATGTAAGAATCCCAAAGGAGAATGTTTTGATTGGAGAAGGAGCCGGCTTCAAGATTGCCATGGGTGCATTTGACAAGACTAGACCACCAGTAGGTGTTCTTTTGCAGTTATTATTGTTAACAAATTCTTCATGCTACTATATAAACCATCTCTTGATGTTTTTCAGGTGGCTGCAGGTGCTACAGGACTTGCACAGAGAGCACTTGAAGAGGCCACAAAGTATGCTTTGGAAAGAAAGACTTTTGGCAAAGTTATTGCAGAGGTACGTGTCTGTTTCAATAGATCTGTTTGAAAACCCAAACTGATTTCATGAGGTTAATGACTCTGCCTGTTTTCTAACCCCAGCACCAGGCTGTGTCGTTCATTCTGGCTGAAATGGCCATTAAAGTTGAACTTGCGAGACTAGCCTATCAGAGAGCAGCCTGGGAAGTGGATCAGGGGCGCAAGAACACCTACTTTGCCTCAATCGCTAAAGGCTTTGCTGGAGACATTGCCAATCAGTGTGCCTCTGATGCCGTCCAGGTCTTTGGTGGGAATGGTTTTAATAGTGACTATCCTGTGGAGAAGCTGATGAGAGATGCTAAGATTTACCAGGTATGGATTGTAGACCCAACTTTTGTTTTATTTTAATTGGTAATGTTTCTAAAATGTGTCTCATTGCCTGCATTCTCAGATTTATGAAGGGACTGCGCAAATCCAAAGGCTCATCATCGCAAGAGAACACCTTGGGAGATTCAAACAGTGAACTTATAAACCCAGGACTTCTGTGCCAAGAGCTTATTGTTTGTTTGGTTGAGCATCTATATAATGTTTGTATGTGTTTTTTTTTTTTATCAATAGATCTCAGGATTGTGTCTCACAGACTGTAAATTGCCTACACAGGTCTCCAGTTGCCTTATGTCATATCAGCATGTCTTGCCATCTTTTGTGTTAAACAACTAAAGTTGATCAAAGCTGAACAATGTAACATAGTTACACAAATCTTCCTGTTCTTTTTGTAACTGATTGCGTCCTCAAAACTAAATAAATAATTTGCTTTAAAACCACTTGTAATTTATCTATTATCTATCAAATATCTATTCCAAAATGGTATTTTTAGTTACCCTACAAAATTGTGAGTGCAACCTTGTGACTTTATGTTTATTAGTAACTCAACCAATATTTGGTACCAAACCACAGTCGTTCATACTGAGGATATTGTGTTTAATACACAAAACACCTCTCCTCTACACCCTCAGTGCTGTACAGGTCTGTAGAAATCTGCTAAACCTAGAATGCAATCACTATAATTGCTGAATATTTATAAATTGAAACTTAAAGACTATTTCTTAACTTCTGAAATTGCTAACGTTACTTGATGCCCTGATTGAACCGAAACCTGGAAAAATTATCAAGCTGCTGATTTGTCCACATCTGGACACTTTACTAGAAGATAATTAAGACAATCAACGTTCTCAGTCACAATCAACGTCAGCTTCCCATGATAACATCACCTTTAGCCTACATGCGTTTTGTCCTTTACTGGCACCCGTAGAAACAAGGAACGCAATGATGATGTAATATGTGTGTGCCTGGTGAAGTCAGCCTGTAGTTCACTCTCTTGGTTCTCCGTCAGGATGGTAATGTAACACAGTACTTTGCTTCATAGTAATTTAATCGTGCAGGATGTCGTGTTTTCCTCATGTAGAAACAAGGTGCGGTTGACGTTAACGCGATTGTATAGAAAATAACGCACACTTAAAGATGAAAGCGAGAGAAGCAAGAACATGTCATGTCATCCGCCCAGTCAGTTCATCACATTTTATAGTCTTGGTTAAAACGAACGTGTCAAAAACTGATGTTTTTGAGCTTGTTGTTAGAAAGTGATGACGACAACTTTATTTTGCAGGGGACCCAGGTCAAAGACGTTATCATTAAACCGGATGCTCCAAACACGCTCCTCCTAGACAAGCATGCAGATTATATTGCAGCCTACGGCTCCAAGAAGGATGACTATGTAAGTTGATGGCTTAAAAAAAATGAACACATCTCTCAATATCATTTTAAAAATGGATAAAATCCGAGGTTAATTCCTATGTATTCTGCGCCCTCTCCTGTAGGAGTACACTCTGTCAGAATACTTGAGAATGAGTGGCATCTACTGGGGTCTGACAGTGATGGACCTGATGGGTCAGCTGTCTCGAATGAACCGCGACGAGATCACAGAGTTCATCAAGTCTTGCCAGCATGACTGTGGAGGCATCAGTGCCAGCATCGGCCATGACCCTCATCTCCTCTACACCCTCAGTGCTGTACAGGTCTGTAGAAATCTGCTAAACCTAGAATGCAATCACTATAATTATTCAATGGCTCTCAAATGGACTACACAAAAGTGGGAATCCGTGAAACGATGTGTGTTAATCTCTTTAGATCCTGTCATTGTATGATAGCGTTAATGTCATTGACGTGGACAAAGTGGTGGACTATGTTAAAGGACTGCAGCAGGAGGACGGCTCATTCGCAGGAGACAAATGGGGTACATTTAATTCATTCATGCATTCCCTCATTACAAGAATAAACCATTGTAAGTGTTATATGACTTATTAAATGCTTGTTTTGATTTTTTCTTAACAGGAGAAATAGATACACGGTTTTCCTTTTGCGCGGTTGCAACTTTAGCACTACTGGTGTGAATCTTTTCGTAATCAAAATAGTTAATTGCATTTTTGGTGTTTCTTGCAGCCTTTTGATATTTTAAATGCAAGGCATTTCTGTGTAGGGCAAGTTGGATGAGATCAACATGGACAAGGCTGTTGAGTTTGTGCTGTCCTGTATGAACTTTGATGGTGGGTTTGGTTGTAGGCCTGGTTCAGAGTCCCATGCTGGTCAGGTGAGGTGTTTGGTGTATTTTATGGCCACCTTTAAAACCATTTTAGTGTATTTATGTGTTGTATTCATGTGTTTTTCTCATCCTGTCTCCAGATTTACTGCTGCACAGGTTTCTTGTCGGTCACTGGGCAGCTTCATCAAGTAAATGCGGATCTGTTGGGTTGGTGGCTCTGTGAAAGACAGTTACCATCAGGAGGCTTGAATGGGAGACCAGAGAAGGTAGGATGTCCTTTAGATCAAAGATATTAAGAGGTGTCAACTAATTAACCCAAATATGAACATTCTGTTATTTATTACTCACTCTCGTGCCTTTCAAGCCTTCAAGTCTTTCATTCATCTTTAAAGCACAAATGTAGATATATTTGATGAAATCCGAGAGCTTTCTGATCCTGCAAAGACACCAAAACAACTGAAACATTCAAGGCCCAGAAAGGTTGAGAGGACATCGTTAAAATAGTCTGTCACATCAGTTGTTCAATCGTAATGTTTTGAAGAATACTTTTTTGTGGAAAGGAAACAAAAATACCCACATTATTCTATGATTTCTTTAGTTCTTCTACAACATTTGAAGCAGTGTTAATTTCGTTGACGAATAATTTTTGTCATAATGTTCGTCAACATCATATTTTCACCAACAAAAATGAGATGATGACGAACAAAAACAAATTATCAATAACAAAAACTACGAAGAAAATTAATTGACATTTTTGTCAGCGAATAAAAACAAGACGAATGTTAGTAAGGGACGATTTGGGAAAAGATTCATTCAGAACTCAGTTTAGTCTGGTTTCTGAGTGCAGACACTGAAGCATACACACACACACACAGAGCGCATGAGTACTCTTGAACGGATAATGAGTGGGGAACTATATACAAAATAATGTTGAATGTTGTGCATTTTGACGAGCATTCACGTAAACAAGTCCATTTCATCTTAAGTGAACGTAATAGAGTATAGAGAGAACATGTATCAGTATTGCATCCACTGCATTCGGTTTTAAAGGGATAGCAGCCTAATTTAGTTGTATAAGTCACTGATGTTCAACAAGCAACAAAAGTAAAATCACTCACTGCTCTTGAATGAATCAGTAGTATACTTAATAGTCATAAAGATTAATCTAAATTTATTTCTAGAAATAAATATGTCTGCTTGAAAGAATTAATAATACAGTAAACGAGTTGTTATAATTAGCCTACATAACGGCTGGTATTTCATTGAAAAGAAAACCATGTTCTTGTTCTGTATGAGAAGTGATTATATTTAATTTTAACACAATGGCATGTTGTGTGTCACCGCAGTAAATCAGTGTCTATCATGATAAAACCTTAATGTCAAACGCAAAGGGGCAGTTTCCCAAACGGAGTTTCAGACTAGTCCTAGATTAAATAAATGTTAAGAGCTGTCTAAACTGGAAAAGGCTTGCATCTTAAAATACATTATTGCTATTGTTTGGTCTTAAAATGCTCACAGATAATGTAGTTTTGTAAGACATGTTTCTAAAAATTCTTAAATGTCCTAAATTAGCAAAGGTTTAGTTCTGGTTTAATCTAATTCCTGTCCGGGAAACCGGCCCAATGAGTTTGGACATTTTAGAGAAATGCTTAATAAATGCATTTACACTATAACTAAACCCTTTAGATTTTAGCCGGCCCATATTACTGTAGATTAAGTCGATTAAAATCATATGATATTTAGTCGACTAAAACTACACTTAATACAAATACACTAAAACTAAAAACAATTCAGACGGCTAAAATATGACTAAAACTAAATGGCATTTAAGTCAAAAGACTATGACTAAAACTAAATCAAAATTTGCTGTCAAAATTAACACTGATTTGAAGTGGATCAAAAAAAGTTCATTAAAGTTGTCCTTAGACAAGAATGAATTTTGATTTAGGTTTTAGGGCAATTTTGATGAAACGTTTTGATTCACTTGAAATATTGACAAGTGTATTCCACAAAGAAAGAAGGCATAACTTTAGTTCTCGCTGTAGTATAGTTGAAGCTGCCGGCATGCCGTAGAGACGTTTATTTCAAGAAAGGTAAGGGGAGTAACACTTCTGTCACACGCTTGAGGTATTTGGCCAATTACAACGCACTGGAGAACTAGCCAATCAGCGCACACTGAGATCTTAAAAACTATGAGCTTTGTAAAAATCAAAAACACAGAAGCAGAGAGGAGTAACAATGTATTCTGCTAATAAAGTGACCATGTGATCCAGTTAGTATAATTTAGGTACAGTTGATGTTGTAAAAGATTAGAACTAAAACTATTACCATAAAAAATAATGGAAAAAATAGTGGAGAAAAAATAATATATATATGTATATATACACACACACACACACACACAAATGTTGGTTTTTGTGATTTATGAGGACTCTCCATTGGCGTAATGGTTTTTATACAGGACAAACTGTATGTGGTATTG
>JAUCMT010000047.1:9218514-9255531 GCA_032357475.1 Enteromius thamalakanensis | reverse complement strand
AATTTACTAGTATTCCTATCTTTGTGGGGACAATTGGTCCCCACGGGGATATAAAAACCTGTACACACACGCACACATTATATTGCCAAAATACTTTCCAGTAATTTCCACTTAATATTTGTGCATATATTAATATTGTAGGGAATTGTGTGCTCCTAAATTTATAGTAACGGGACCCTTTTCTGTTCTATTCTATTCTATGTACAAGTCATTGGGGTTTAGTGATGAGTTTGTAAATCATAAAACAAATTAAACCCCAATTAAAATTGACCATAAATAAAAATGAAATACAATTTAAATGGTTTCTTTAGCTTAATGCTAGATTATTTAAATTTTTTAAATGTATTATTTATGAGTGACCAAACACAGCTGTGGATGATGTTTTTTCCTCTGATTTCAGCTGCCTGATGTCTGCTATTCCTGGTGGGTTCTTGCCTCTTTGAAGATCATTGGCAGAATTCACTGGATTGACAAAGCAAAACTGCGCAGTTTCATTCTAGCTTGCCAGGATGAAGAGACTGGAGGCTTCGCTGACAGGCCTGGAGACATGGTAAGCTCAGTTTGGAGTTTGTCACGCAAACTTTTGCATATGCATAAATAGTTTGCATGTTGTTTCTCTCTGTCTTGCCGTTCTTTAAATGGAGCTTATCAGTATCTGCAGTTCATTCTTACCAATGTTGTATATTTCCGTCCAGGTGGATCCTTTTCACACTCTGTTCGGTGTGGCTGGTCTGTCTTTGCTGGGAGATGAGCAGATCAAACCAGTGAACCCTGTGTTTTGCATGCCTGAGGATGTGCTTCAGAGGATTGGCCTTCAACCAGACTTGCTGAGCTGAGTTGAAATTTCCAGCGTGGCCATTTTCTCTTCTCCCACCCCTGCACAACCAGCCGTTTCGAAACTGGCAAACCATGGAAAGCTGTCATCTTCAACTAACGATCAGTGCACTTTTTAGAGGGACCAAGGACGTTAGAAAGGCCCTTAACATTGTGTGCTTTTAACAGAGAATTGTTCTCCTCATTGTGTAGGCACAGTATTACAATGCTTACTTTTGTTAGTGGGCTTTCACTATTTAAAGATGCGGTTCAAAGAGGGATATCTGCTATTTACAGCTTTCACTGTGTATTAAAACACAACTATTTATATGACTAATTCAGCAGGTCACTTTTTGGTGTCAACCAAAAGTCTTTATTCAGCGAGGGGAGAGATCGCTCACTCATCTCTGATGGATTTTCCCAAGCGAAAAATGGATTTCATGCATGAGATAAATTTTGATGTCCTCTTACTGTTGTTTTGTTCACATCAGTTGTCAGATTTGTAGACCCTCATGTCTCTAAAGCATTTTACCCATCTTGGGTAAGCATTTTAAAAGTCATGTTTGCTTTGCAACCGCTGAGGTTTGGGAGAGTTGCTGTTGTGTCATGAATGAGTTCTCAGGCATTGATGCCAGTATGTGAAGATGCCTGTTTAGGATTGAATAAATGTGACTTTAATATAACTCTGTGTTGGATTATTCATTGTCAGGTGGTAAACTGTTGGTGGTCTCTACAAGGAATCAAGTGTTTATCATCCCTAGAGTGTCTGACACTGATTATGATGACTCTTTGTTGGCCTGCTGTTACATGATGTTTCTCGGTAGTTGCTCTGTGTAGATTAGAAATGTTCGTATCATATTGAAAACCATTCAATTGAACTGATTACCAGTCTTAGCCAATTTGAATGTCACAAGTGATCATACAAGCTTGTGTTTACTAAAGCTCTTCAATATAGGCTTTTCACACTATGCTCATAGATTTATATTCATATTTGCTAGTTAGAAAAAATGTTGCAAAACTTTCAAGTATATGAGCACAGAGTTGGAAAAGTGAAGAGGCAATCAGCTCAGAGTGTATGAATTCATCAAGAGAGCAGCAATCTACAGACCCCTGACAGATTTCCAGAAACAAACACAAGGGTTGCTACGATGAAACCCCACTGGCTCTCATTACAACCTGTTCAGAGTGTGGGAGATGTGTCACATGTCACCACAGTCTCCTGGCACTTCTGTTTTTGTTAAATCACCTCACACCTCACCCTTTGTCAAATCACGCACATACCCCTGTCTCCGTTAGTTTAAGTCGTAATGTTTCTGATTAATAAGCTATCACATTTATTTTGGGGAAAAAAGAAGCAATTTTGTTTTTATTTTGGTTTGCATTTAACAAAACTGCACATTTTTTCCTTTTACTCTCTGCATTGGCAGCTTTACATTAACTAGTTCAATTCATTCAGAATGCATGCATGAGGGGGCCAGGGTCCAAAAGAGGCTTTGCAAACTTTTATTAATAGAGGCTATTTGCACCAAGTGCAAATAGTAAAATAGTCTATTTAAACTAAGTGCAATTAGCATTTTCTGCTATTTATACTACTTACTGCAAGTGACAATTATCTGGACATCAGTAGGAGTAAATTATGAAACAGAATGCAATTTATTGAGTGTAAATGTTAATTTTAATTCAAATTATTAATAGACAAATAGACACTATTTTTTGCAATAAGGTAGCAGAGGTACATCAGCTTATTAAAAAATAAAGGTTTCTTTATTCCATTTTTATTCTTTATTCAGGTTTATTTGACTTTTAATATATGGATTAAACTTAATTACAAGGATCTTTACACTTCTTTGACTTCTAGAATTCCATAAAGAACTTTAACATCAATAGAATATTACAAAAGGTTTTTTTTAATACAGAGAGAAGGTTTGGATGTTCTATAAACAGAAAAAAGCCTATTTTAAGAACTGATCACTAAGAAAGTTCTTTGGAAAAATCTGAAATGCTTCTTCAGCAACAACATAGCATACCCCCTCTTTTGGAATCTTAATGGAGTGGAAAACAGTTCTTTATTAAATGTTTTTTACGCACAAGAAAAATGGTTTAAGAACTGTTTAATTAAAGGTTCGGAACCAAAATGGTTCTTATATCAACAGTAAACATTGTTTTTTAAAGTTTAGGTAGGAAGGACTTTGGATATTGTCTTGGACAAAGTCCCAAAAAGGTTGAGAATCACTGGTGTGTGACAGGGATACAAAGATGTGTTTAAAATGCATTAGCTAAGATTTCATCTGTTTGGTTTGTCAAAGCTAATGTTTACTCAACCGTAAAATGTGTAGCTTGCTTTATATCTGTGTGTGATTTGCTTGATTAAGAGAGGGTTGAATCAGCCTACATTAGCTTTGTCTACACATTTATTCTTATCTTTAGACGTATACTTTTTAAAGCCATTTTGTTAATCTTCTGTAGAAACCATTACAACAACAACAAAAAAACTACAATCCATGTGGAAAGACATTCCATTAGCAGCCGCCTCTCCTTGACTGACACCTTGTTCAAGCTGGTAAAACAAGTGCATCTTTTCAATAAAGAGTGTCTGTGTTTCTTTTACAAGCCTGGAAACATTGCAGAATGGTATTGATGTCTTTATTGATGAACAGAATGTAGGGCATTTTGTCTAGCCGTGCTGAAAAAGGAATCGAATCCCTCAGTGGTTTATGGGTTTCATAGTATATGGAAAGCTTTAGAAGTCTATTGCTTATAAAATTCAAGACCCCATAGCCCATGAAACAAGGGATGGATTGCTCTAATTTTCTTTAGGATGATGGTTATCATTGTTATCTGACATGTTCTGAGGGTCAATATTAGGAATAAGTGTCAGAACAGAGCCCAACTAAAACATCACATCTTCACATCTGAACTCTGATACAAAGTTAGACACCTTTTCACGCAAATCCCTCTGCTTGGTGTTCCTTGAAATCACAGCATTTTGAGAACTGTATTCTTTGATGAGCAGCTCTAGGCCATGTTTAATGGCTGTCTTTGATATGTGACTTCTGCCACTGTTCATGCCATCTTGTGCGTTTCTTGACAGCGTCTTGCCACCTTGGTATCGCTGCTGTGAATAAGAAGCATCCTGCTCACGTAAGGGGTTCCTCGGTACAGGAGGCATGTGAAGAGCCACTTTTTGTCGTCTTTGATGCATTTGTTTTGCTCTTCTGTGAAGGGTGAAATGTGTAGGAGGCGAAGAACTGTTCTTCAGATCTGTCTTTGCGATATGTGAAGGGCTCTTAGTTGAAGTCTTCCGAGGACATCCATCACTTTTATCCTCATCTTTTTCATCGCATTCACTGGAGGATAACTCAAAATGAGACAATGGGGCTTTGAAATGATCATTCTGACGTTTTTTTAAATCCTTATGTGGAGAAAGGTAGGTATTAGTACTGCATGATTTATAGGTTTCTGAAGTCAGTGTGTGCTGCTTGAGTTCTGACAGATCCCTCTCACAATCACCAGAGGTTTCATCACCCAAACCGTCATGCTTCTGGCCAAACATGTGGTTAGACTTCATTGAGTTACCACTTTCAACATTCAAATCAATATTACCGCATTTCTTTGCTTTCTTGGATTCTTTACAAGTTGAAAAGACAGTACTCACTGATCTCAGATGAGCAGCGTAGGCTTCATGACAATATCCGCTTATCAGGTTTACGTCTATCAAGGTCTTTTGAAGCTCTTGTTTTTCTTTGTTGATCAAAAACATTGATCTCCTGTGATCTCTCCACAGAATTTCCAGATCTTCCACAACCCTTTTCATTTCATAATAGTTTTTGAAGTGCGCTCTCTGTAGATGTTCGACTCTGGATGTGTTCATTTTTCTTGCTTTCAAAAAGCTCATGTCTCCGGTAGAATCAACATGTACTGACTGTTCAGGAGCCTTGAGACGTGAGTGTTTGTGTTGTACCTCAGGTTTACCTCAGGGAACTGTGGGAGGCTGGATGTAGCGCAGAGATACAGGCTTAAGACAGACAGAAGATACTAGTTGTTAATGGGAAACAGTCCCCTGTCATTTTTCACTTTTATGTAAGTAAACGTTCCTCAGATATTTTGAAGAAAGTTGATAACCAAATGATTTTTGTCTCAGTGACTTCCAATGACTACAAGTGAAGTCAATGTGAACCAAAACGTCTGCTTAGGCCAGAAACATTCTTCAAAATACCTTTTTGGTTTAGTTCAGCAGAAGAAAGATTTGCATCCAGATTTGGAACGACATGCATGAGGTTGAGTAAATGATGACTGAATTTTCATTTTTTTGGTGAACTATCCCTTTAAGTACTCAACATAAACGTATCAAAAGTAAAGTTTTATATGACATTAGCTTCTTACGCTGCATAAATGACGTTTACATTGCAAGTATGGACAAAACACTCAACAAACCAAGGGTGCTAAAAGGTCTTATTCACAAGGGGGCAGCAAACCTCTATTGTTCAGAAATCGGCATGTAACGTACTTATAGTCTGCATTAAAATGTTGTAAAATTATAATTACCAAAGACAGCGTAATGCGCATCATGCCGTGATACTGACTGGAGATGCATAAATGAAGGAATAAATCTTGAACTCCCCATACTGACGTTTTTATCAAATGTCCTCCTCATTGCCACTAATTTCCGCCTCTGACTGTTTGGTTTGCATCTGCAGTGCCATCTCCGAGTCTGCAAATCCTGCACTGATGCTTTCCTAGCGCATGTATTTTTTATCATAGTCTACATTGCATAAAATATTCAGATAGGACATTCACTTTTCTGAGCCCAGCCAGGCTACCGATCCCTCACCTAATAGTTGGATGAGCATCCAGGCCAAAGCCCGGAGCCGGTGTCAGCAAACACTCGCCTGAATGTCAAGTCATGTATGACCATGACTCATTCCAGCCGTCTCGCTTCCGAAACCACATCAAATGGCAATCACATCTTAAATGTCTCTTTAAAAATAAATTATAGAACTGGAACTTAGATCACATTTTGCATGGTTGAGATATAAGATTTCTAGAGGTTCTGCAAAAAAGGTATTAATTATTATTTGTTCCAAAATGTATTCATTATAACTAACAGAAATAGCAATGCTAATATATATATATATATATATATAATTTCAAAAAGCTCCGTTGATACAATTTCTTTTCTTCGTATTATTTTTTTTTCGTATTACAATTTTTTGTCGTATTAAACACTTACTTGCCTAAAGATCTATCTATCCATCTATCTATCTATCTATCTTAGCATTGTTTTTTTTTGTTCGTTATAATGGTTGTACAAATTATCTTAGCATAACATATAAACAGTTAAAACATACCAACAAAACCATTAAAAAATTTAAATAGTTTTAAATGTAATTTATTCCTGTGATGTCAAAGCTGAATTTTCATCAGCCATTATTTCAGTTTTCAGTGTCCTTCAGGAATCCTGCTTATTAGCTGCTCAAGAAACATTTCTTATTAATATTAATGTTGAAAACAGTTGTGCTGCTTAATATATTTGTGGGAACCACAAGATTCTATGATGAATAGAACGCTCAAAAGAACAGCATTTATTTAAAAGAGAAATCTTTTGTAACATTATAAATTGCTTCACTTTGTCATTTTTGATTAATTTAATTCATCCCTGCTGAATAAAAGCATTAGTTTCTTGCCAGATATTAATAAGTTATCATGAGTGCTACTTTCCTAAAATGACAGAGAATTAAATGAGATAAAATGACCTAAAAATCAACCTTCAGACATTGCACACAATGAACTTTACAGATCAGGAGAATTCAGCACAGCAAAATTAAGCAGCGTTTAGAAAAGTGCTGTTTAGTGTTTTGGGAAGGGCAAAAAAAAATCAAAAGACCCTTTAGCACTGATGTCTGCATCCTGGTCTTAATATTTAATGTAATGGGTTTACAACTATGCTATACAAAGCTGAGCCAAAATGTCAGATGTCAGACAATGCATCTCTTCTCACGTCAGTGCATCTCGTAGACAAAAACGCTTTATTTTTTATTTTTCCATTTCAGCATGTTTCTTCAGTTCGACAGAACATGTTGGCTGTACAAAAACGTCACATGAAAAAGAGGACACAATCAAATCAGATGGAAAGAAATGCTTTCTGTCTCTTTAAATACTGAATACAGTTTGACAAGACCACAATAACAACAGTAAGAGTGAGAGAGTGGGCCCTTCTGAATACGTCCGACTGCTGACTCACACACTGTATCGCCACTCAAGACGCTAAAACCGTTCCTCATATCACATGAATAATTGATGTTGCTTTTAAATGCTACAAAAATAACATGAAATAGAATACAAAAAATCCATTTCCTTTTCGGCCATGCCCGCGGTGTGTGCGGCGGTGAATTAAAAGTGGCTAGATCCTCACTGCGTTTCCATTGCTTGCTTGTCCCAAAGAGCTAGAAAGAAAAAACCAATGCAGAGTTTTATTAAGCGGCATTTGGGTTTGCACCAAAGCGATCTCAGAGATTCCTTGTCCCAGCACAGCGGACACACACAGTTTCGAGGCGAGGGCATTGACATTTGGCTGCGTCTGATCCAAACTCCACCAGCTGAGCCTTAAACCAGAAGAGTGGCTAGAAGGTCTACGTTTGTTGCTGATAAAAATATATCGTTACTATTGTAAGAAGATCAGTTTGTCTCTGATTCACAGTGTTTCACATGCATGTGAATGTCTAACACTAAGTCCCTAGCTGCTGGCTACCACAAAACACAATTCTTCTCTCCCTTCAAACGGAAAATAAAACTAAACCTCTGAAGAGAGTCCTTTGGTGTCACTTGTTATTATTAGGAGGAGAAAATCCCCTTTATTTCTGGGCTGAGTATGGTGTAAAGACGATGTGGTGGTGGGGGGGGGTATTAATAGCTATCCAAATAAGTGTCTGAAATCTTTTGTAAACCGCGACGCCCTGAAACGTGACTAAATGGCACATGAATACAAGCCTCGATTACATGACAGCATATATAAAAGGTCACATTCCACGACGGGCTCCAGGTGTTCAGCTTTACATCAGCTGCGAAAGCAGGGCGAACGTCTCTTGTCCTCGGATCAGTGACGAGGAGCTCGTTCTGTAAGAAAGACGACGCGTGAATCCGACTGCAGCCGGGGGTCTGGATGAGAGGGCTTCCCTGAGGGAGTATGGATGGAGGGAGAGCGGTAGGCAGTCTGGGCAGCGGCGGGGGCTTCTTAAACGCGGGCCAGCAGAAAGGCCAGCAGCAACAGCAGCACAACTAGGCACGGGACGTCTGCCCTGCAGCGCTGGCTCTGATCAGTCAGGAACGGCTCTGGAGACTCGTAGCCCGAACCATCTGAAACACACAAACACAGAGAGACAGCACGCGGAGAGGAAGCACTAGGAAATGCATACCTTTACTCAAAGCAGCAGGGGCCCACAGCACTGACCTAATTAGAGTTTAATTACTGAGGCGGAGGATGTGGTTCACATTTCACACAGCGTTTTCATAGATTACACGGACCTGACGTATCTGTGCCAATGAGTTTCAAATAAACACTGGATTTCCATTTCGGAGGGTGAGCGCTGCTGTTTTAAACAACGTGAAGCGACCAATATACTGCTCAGAAGCTTGGGGTTGATAAGATGTGCTCATTTCTTATTTGTTAATGGAAGACGTCTTCCTTAGAAGCCATTTATTTGATCAAAAATATAGTAAAGCAGTGGTATTGTGAAACATTATTATAATTTAAAATAATGGTTTATTTTCTACTATAATTTATCTCTGTGATGCAAAATTCAATTTGCAGCCGTCACTCCATTCTTCAGTGTCACATGATCCTTGTGATCCACACGATTATATCTGTGAGCAAAAAAGTACTTTTTATATGGAAACTGTTCTTTTTTAATCAATGTACCCCCAGTTTCACAGACAAGGCTTAAGCTAGTCCCAGACTAAATTGTATGTTTGAGCTTTTTTAGATGAAAATATCTGACCCATCTTAAAACATGTCAGTGTCATTGTTCTGTGTCAAGATGCTCACCTGTAATATTTTCTTATAAGGCATTTTTGTAAAAGTTGCTTAAATATCTTGATTTAACTAATGCCTAGTCCTGGCTTAAGCTAAGCCCTGTTTGTGAAACAGGCCATAATGTTTCCTGGCCGAATAGAAGTATGAATTATTTTAAAACACCATAACAATAGTATGACTTGTGAATAAAGCAGCGTTTTCAAAAAACAAAGCTGCCATATGTGGAGGAATTGGCAAACAGTGCACACAAAACCAATATTTTTCATTTTCTTTTCTAAGTGAGTTATTCAGTCTTTTTCAAGTTAAGAATTTAAGTGGAAGTCTTTCTACTGTACTTTATTTACTTCTTTTCTTATAAATCATTTATTCACAACTGTACTGTATACTGTAGCTGGGTAGAAACCCCTATCAGCAACCAACAATACAGCAACCGAGCAACAGAGATTCCATCAGTGGCATAATGAAGAACTCCGTGAACAGATGAGCTGTTATTTTTCAAATGTGTAAAACAAGAAGGGTTGTAACTATGAATGTAACTTATGATGCCATTATCTGACACCCTTTTCAAATCTGACTTACATTCCCCAGCAAATTAAAGGGATATTTCACGCTCTCATCATGTTTTAACTTTTATGTTGTTCCAACCCCGTAAAAAAAGATATTTTGCTGACCACTGAATATTGTGTGGACAAACCTCCCAAAACACTGAGAGATTTCTTAAAACATCCTCCGTTCTACATAAGAAAGAAAGTAAATAATGACAGAAATGTCTTTTTTCGGTATCCCTTTAATACCAGGTGTCCACTGGCAAGTGATGGAGGTAAATTTAAATACTGAACAATAGTATTAATAGCTCCCATTAGACCTCAGCTGCTGTTTTGATGGCTGTAGACTGCATTTGAACACATTCCCGCAGCTTGAAAATAAATATGACATCTCATTAACAAAATGTTCCTGGGAAATGTGTCAAACACTGCTTATTTGCATTCCTGTTATGTCTAACAGAAGGTTGGCATGTCGACATGAGGGGATATTATTTTCTACGCCAGCAGGGCAAAACAGTTAGAGCATGACTTACTTGTAGGCTTCACGTACACCTTCAACTTTAAACACGGCTTGCCAGCGTGGTTAGGATGAGGAGAGGCTGTTGAAAAGGAAGTTGAAGAGAAATAATGAGCTAAATGTGCTTGTGATAAACAGAATCATTCAAAGAGCCAATGAATCAATCTGATTAAGATCCTCTTGGTGACACTTATGAGCGTCTCTCAAGGCTCCGAGTTAGTTTGACCCCTTGACAACCAAACGAGGAACAAAGTCGGAGATTTTCTTCATTCGGAGGAAATTGCTCTGACCTTCACCAGCTTGGTGTCGTCACATACAATGGCCTGCGACGCACAGTGTTCCCGTGGCAAATTACCCCACATAGCACTCAGTGACCTGAGAGCAAAGAGTCACTATTGAGTCAGCCAACAGTTCGGCTCCACCAGAACATCAGCAACATCGTTCATCTCTGCTCCCCAGACACAAGCTTTCTGACAGATTACTTCATTCATCTGTGTTCTACAGACACAACTCTACTGCTTATTTCCTTATAAGGGTCTGGTGAGAAAGAAGGGGAGAGTGAAATCATTTATTTAAACTTGACTGCAGTCAAATGTCTACTAAGAAAACCTAGCACACGAAGAAAACAATGTCTTTCTCAAGCTTTTAGCAGTGGGACTGGTCTAGTGCAGGAGTTTCATTTTTTGATAGCAAAGACCCACAAATTATATAATAAAACGTTTCCATTCCCATCCCCCTCTGTCTCTTTTTCCTTCCCCATCTCCATATCTTACCTGAATAAAGGCTTGAAAGATTTATACTAAACTTATACAAGTTTTATGTAAGTTAAATATAAAAAATAGGTTTGGGGTCAGCAAGACTTTTTTAATTGAATAATTCTAGGATGCAGAAAGTTTTACAAATGTGTAAAGCAATGATAATGTATTTTTCTTGATAATATATACATTATTTTTTACAATTATAATATATTTCTATTTCTAAATGATCCTGACTAAAATGTATCATAGCTTCAACCAAAATATTAAGAAACATTACTGTTTTCAACATTGATAATAGTAAGAAATGTTTCTTGAGCAGTGAATCAGCATATTATAATGATTTCTGAAGAATCACGGGAGACTGATGATACTAAAAAATTCAGCTTTGATACCAAAGGAAAAGAATAACATTTTAAAATACATTCAAATAGAAAACTGTTCTTTTAAACTGTAATATTTACTTTTTATCCTCATTATTTTGTTTAAATAAATGCAGCCTTGGTGACAGACTTCTTTTAAAAACATTCAAAAAAAATTACTAACCCCAAACTTTTAGGTTTACTGTACAATATCTTTAAAATATTGTTTCTTTATTTACTTTAAAAAATATGTGCGATATATGTTTTTTATCATAGGTTTTTTAAAGTACTTTTTTTTATTACAGCCAAGATGTGCCTAAAATATATGAAATATTTTAAAAATGAAGAGTTTAGATGCAAAAGCATCTAAAAACCATCTTGCTCAAAAATAAGATATTGATACTGAGTGAATGCTCTCCACATGTTGCATGTTTATCAAGTACTTTCACTTGAAATGCACTAAATCCCAGCCTCAAGCAACTGAAAAGTACCAGTACTATCATAGAAACCAATACAAAGTATCCAGAAATAAATGCTCATTTTAAAGAAATGCAACAGATCAGTACTAAGAGCCTTTTGCATCTGAACTCAATGTGTCTGTTTTTGTCTAACCACCACTATTAGAGAAATATTAAATGGTTTTAGAATTTATACTCAAATTTTCTATAGATCCCAGAAAAACCAACTCTTGTCTAGAGTTTGTCATCTTCAACCTGAACAACCCTCCCCCAGCGTCCCAGCGCCCGTCCCAGGTCATTGTGTATTCTTGTGGCGTGTTCACCACACCGGATCCTAGGTTCATTGGAGAGCACCCAACCTCAACCACCGGCAGCTGTGTAGAAGACGCCTGTCAAGATGTCATCACAGCCGATCAATACGGGCGGAGAGATGGAAGTCGGGGGGGTTAAGTCTGACCAGGTCTGACGGACGTGTTCTTTTACCAGCAGACAATCGAGATCAGCCCCCACTTCCCAGTGATAACCTCTCAGAACCATCTCTCATCACTGACCCCTCCGACCCTGCCGCAATGCATCAATCCCCTCAGGGACCGCGATGCCCATAGAGCTGCCGGTATCCTAACAATCCTCTTGGGGAGTGGCTGGGGTGCTGAATGGTGTGGGCTCGGCGGGGGAGCGGGGGTGTCCGAAGGGCCTTTTCCAGCCCTGAAACAAAAGCCTTCACAATGCAGGAACGGGCTGGGAGCTTGCATAAAAATCAGTTTGGGGGGACAGGGGCAGAAACACAGAGTTGAAGGGCATCTTTGAACTTTTTTTGCCTGCTCTTTGTGGCATCTCTCCCTCCCTCTCTCTCTCTCTCGTGTGCGCAGACAACACTGCGGCGTGTATGATAAGCAGCGCTACGCCCTGCTGATTTAGGGGGGTTTGGGTGGAGGGGATGTTGACTCAGAACGACGCCCCCTCCGCGCCTGCTTCGCTCCTTTTCAGTCTGAGCTGTCAATCAGGGAATAATCAGCAGTCAAATGAAAAGCATGTAGGATCTGTGGCAATCTCCATGGGAGAGAGGAAGGCCCGTCCAGCCGCTGTGCAGATGGACAGTGTGTCTCTGCGACACAAAGCCGGTGAGAGCTCAAAGTGGCCGGGTTCTCTGTACTGTACACAGGTGGCTCCCGGCCCAGCCACATCTGCCCACGCCACAGCAGCCCATGTCAGGAATTGTAATTACCATATAAATTATTGATTTGCTTGCCTCTCCCTGTTTTCTCCCAGCTTCTTCCTGATACAAGTCTTTCATGTTATCGTATTAAAACAGCTAGGCGGTTGATGTGAAAAAAAAGAAAGATTTTTTTGTTTAATTTCTATTTTTAATTTGGTTTAGCCACACCAAATTGTCTACTGGAGGACAGTAGGACAAACACATGAAGGACGAGTTTCCCATTTGAACCCATAGTTTAAAGCTTTGTGAGGTTAATGGGAATGAGCTGTTGGATGTTTCTCATTTAGAAAACGCTAAAGCTTTTGAGATTAAAGGATCTCTGTTTCTCTAAAAAACTATTTATTTTTTAATTCTGGGTCGTTTTGTTTGAGGGCCAGAGACGAAATTCAAATGACTGAACAGAAATAACAAAACAAATAGTAGGAAATAGGAGCTCAAACTGTGCGTAAAGGTCTCATTTTTCTAAGGATGAAGTTTCAGAGTGAGGCAGCGTCTCTTTTTCTTCCCTGGAGCTCATTGTGTTCTCAGAGTTCCTGAATGCGGAGTCACAGAAGTCACAGAAAGTCTGTGTGATTGGCTGATTGACCCTGTCAGGGTGATAATGCCTGCCTGTCATGTTCACAGCCGGTCCACAAATCCACTTGAATGGGTCAATCTGGTGGAAATCAACTAATTACACAGTAAACAACTCATGGGCTAATCAAAATAAAATTTAAATTACGTATAGTAATCACTTAGATTGGTTTAATTTAAAGATGTACCTATGTGTCTGTGACTGTCATTAATCCTGTTTACCAAGCATTTGTTGACTAATGGAGCATAAAAGATGACTATAGCCATTAATTACTAGACAAAATATGCTTATGTTTTATTGTAGTAATTATTTTCAATACCTAAACTTAAGTAAATATCAATCATATGCCGTTGACCATAAAATTGTGTAAGCATAAAATAGAAATGGAGCTTAAATTTATCTTGGAGAAAACAACAACCAAAGAGCAGTGACTCTCAAGCAGAGGTCAAGGGCGCACCAAACCTCCAAGCAGGTCAGAAGATGATTTTTTATTATTTAAAGTAAAAAGATATAGGCTAAGACATCTGATTGATTATTTTTGATTCACCCAAATAAAATACCTGGAGATATGTGGCAAAAATGTAATGTAATGGAAATAAAATATAAATTATGAATTTAAACACAAGTTAAAAAATACTGATTGATACTGACTGAAAAATGTAATAAAACTGAAATAAAGTCAAAAATATTTAAATTAAAAATTAAATTCAATTAAAATAAATAAAAAATGTTATTTCAAAATAATAATAATAAGATCGGAAAAAAATAGAAACACTAATACTAAGATAATTATACATAAAAGTAATAGGGCTAGTAGGGGATATGAAGTAACTTTATTTTAAAAGTGGGATTTCTATGAAATCAAATCTTGAAACCCTGTTAGCATCTTCATAATTAATGTATTTTTTTCTAATTATTCTAAGCTTCAAATTATTTTATCAGGTAGACATCGGGGGTGAACTAAAGAAATTCTTATCCAGTAATTCATGAACGGCTACAAAAGAACACGTAAATTCATTCTTTTAAAAAAGCGTTATCCCCGAACAACATCCAGTTCTTCAAATTCCAGCAATTCTGAAACCAGAAACTATACACTAGAAATATCTGGCTTTCGAATACTGTTGTGCACAATGGGGAGTCAAAAAAGATGGCAACCACTTCAACAAAGTAGACTTTCACTTCTCATTTCAAAAAGCCCACCACGGTTCACCACTGCTAAAAAAGCACTAAAAACACACACTTACATATATAATAGTACTCGTGTCCAGGCCGGAACTCAAAACCAAGCGAGAAGGGGGTGAAGAGCTGGAACTTCTCAGAGAAGCGCAGGGGTCCGTCGAGACTCTGGGGCCGGTTACACTCCCATCGTTTGAAGCCCCTCATGCGGTGCTCACAGGTGAGGTAACCATCATGGTTGACCATGAAAAGGATGTAGCGCTCCATGCGACTGTGAGGCTGGGGCGTCTCGTAATACGGACAGTACACGTCCAGATAGTCATTGATGCTTACGGCCACCGTATATTCACCCTGCCAGAACCTGCAAAGGAGATTCAGAGCATTAGACCGCTGAAGCTAAACATAAGGATGACTGACATAACAACTCTTGTACACGGACAAAGAAATATAATGTAGTTCAGGTTTTTATTTGGCCTCCATTTAAAACATACAGGAGCAAAGAGGAAAGTTTAACACACAAAGGCTAAATCTGTTAGGCAGAAAATCACAGGGAACACAACAGAATAAGCTGGAATGAATAACCACAATGCATATTTTCTATCTAGGTCACCATTATGCAGAGAGAGAATGGCAAACCAGAACACACGGAAAACCGAACACTCGCTGAAATACTGTAATGAGAAGAGGGATGTTTGAAAAAAACATCTTTGACTAGGGCTTAAAATAGAGCTCCTTAAAAACAACTTAGTTTGCCTTTATTCATTTCTCTGGGTTAGTGCAGTAGCCACACATATCAATGAAAATGTTGATTATGCTCAGAAAACGGCAAATTTAGTCAACGTGTTGAATCCATATAAATCATAAACTTCATATTAAATTGCACCCTTAATCCAGGCTTTGAACCACAGTGGCACCATAAAAGAATTTTTCATGCTTCGCATTTGATTTTCTCTCTACATAGCATGCGTTTCATGAGAATGCAGCTTTCAGAGAGTAAGAAAAAAAAAACGGAGAGAGAGCGAGAGAACGGGAGGAGAGGCAAAAGATAGCATGAGTGAATCAGTTTGAAAGTCAGTGTGACCTACAGAGGCTGCGAATGTGTGACAGTGCTGTGATGTCAGAGTCCTGTGAGTATATGCCTTTGACTGCAAAACAAATGGCGGCTGACAAAATAAAAAAATAAATAAATGCATTGAGGTTTTTATGCTCGTAGCAAATACGCCAATGAAGTAAGTTGACACTTTTTTAAAGACACTGTATATTTTCTGAAAACAAGCCTTACTGCCTTACAGCAAATACATGAGTGAATCTCAGAAAGCCTGTCAATGATGTTTCAGGGTCATCACTTACTGACAAAAAAGAAGGAAAAAAAATTGCACAATAAAAATGAAACACCTTTTTGTACTTTTGAGGATTGGGACATTTTACGTTATAATGCAAAGGTCACTAATTTATTGAAAAAAATATTATTTATATCGCAGTGTTTATACTGTACAGCGTTAGTATTTTCAGTACTGATTTTAAGTAATACAAATAAATCCATTATAAATTTTAATGCCAGTATTATGTATGTGTATGTGAATATATAAAAGGGACTGCTGAAAATTCAGTTTTAAATAAATTATATATAATGTGTGAGAGTGTGTATATATAGCCTATATACCCTTATGAAATATAAATAAAGTTGTATTTGAAATTTTTTTTTCATGCCATCAAATACAATACATATTTGTGTGCTTTCATTTATTTATCATATATACTACAATACAAAAAATAGCTATGTGTTTACTAAAAATACTGTGCAGTTGTACTGCTGGAATACTAAATTGGTATACTTAAGTCTGCTAAACTGAAACAACTAATTCTGTGCTTAATGCACTTTAAATATCTTGCATTTAAACACTGATATAACATCAATGTAGCATAAGCAAGCACACACACACACACACACACACACAAAGAATGCAGCATAAACAACTACACACACACGTTTTAATGTCACTATTGATAAGGATTTTATGACCTATATATTATATTATTAAATAGAAATCATATGTGTGTGTCAAATGTGTGTGTGTGTGTGTATTTGTTTATGCTTCCCACAAAGTGCACACACAGACGAACACGTTTTGATGTCACTATTGATTGTATGATCTCTTTATAATTTTATTAAAGTATGTCCCCACAAAGTGAATTTTTGACATTATGGGGACATGAGGAAAAAAAAAAACATAAACGATAGTAAATGTTTATCTGAAAGTGTAACAATGCTTAGGAGGAGATGTTTAAAATATAATTTCCACAACTCAAAGTAACTGTATGTGTATGAGGTTCTTGGACGCTCTACACCCACCAAAGGCTTACGTGTGTGTATATGCGTGTGTGTGTTTGTGTGTGCGCGCACATATACACACTAACATTTTTTTCTTTTAAAAGAAATATGACAAAAAGATGGTTTTGAGAGGTGCATCCATTCAACAACTGAATTTGAACCAAGAGCCGATATTTTCTAAAAGTGTCCTCGCGTCATACGTGAACCCTACAAACCTTCCTATTTTTTAACAGAGCAACATGTATCTAAGTGAAAACAGCAGAAAGCACTCACACCTCTGTAAGTGAGGAAGCACCTTCAGGCACCGGTTCATTTGCTTTCAGTGTTCAGAATAAGGTCTTGTCCTCTCATCTAGACAAGCTGCCCTCTTCAGCACCTGCCTGTCTGTCCTTTAACTAGACAAACTATTGGCACGGTGATTTTCTCACAGCACAACCCACATCAAGTGCTTTCTTAAAGCCTGCTTGTTTTGCCCTCAGTTAATGGCTCTTTCAGATGCTTGCAGTCTCATTCACACACACACACACACACACACACACTCGTGCAGCATAAAACGTGCCGTAAATTACTTCCATGCGGCGGAACATCTCTGGATATGTTACTGTAATTCAGCTCTCACAGTCTAAATCAGCTCCACCTGTTGTAGATTAGCCACACTCCCAAACTGTTAGCTCGATCCCATCTCTCCACAGCCACGTTTACATTAAGCGGACAAATGTATTTCAGGTCCTTTCAAACAAGTCCAAGCGACTTGTTTGTCTAATCACTTGTTTATACTATCAAAAGGAATAAATCTCCAGAAAGTTTGGAGCTCCTGACCTTCAACGTAAACGTTGCCGAGATATTTCTTTCTAATCAAGCATGAACAGATTACAGAGGGGACATATATCAGTTTGAGCAGAACATCCCAGCATATGTTGAGGGATCACAAGTGTGTGTGTGCGTGCGTAAAACCCATCCTTCACTATCTTTCCAGGAACACATTTCTCCTGTTGCGTCTGACCTTCTCAAACTCTCCTGAAGCACATCAGGAACTTGTTTATGGTTCATGGTGAAATATCGATCTGTGAATTTACAGTGGCTCCCATAACCTCATTAAAAATAACCGCTGATTGGTTCCATCGCCAAACACATGATTGCACAATAAATGGATTTTTTGGTTGTTCTGGATGGGTGGCGGTGCGAGTGTTAACAGATATGATGAGGAGACAGCTGAATCATAAACAGATTGACGCTCGTGCTCAGAAATATCAAAAAGATCACTCATGTACATATGCGCTAACACACACCTTCCTGTTTTCCCAAATAGGCGGAGCATCATGGAGAATTCTAAACAAACACACTTCAGTTGCTCACAGCACGCCGCTCCACATTCACCTGCTGTCGTCTTCCCTTTGTCTCTTAAAACTTTGATATTCAGAAGATCTTCACATTCAAATATCTGAAGCTGCTTTTAGGCAGAGACTTTGACAGATCTAAACTGGAGAAAATACGCGACAATAACGAAGCTGAACAGTGATATTTTGGTAAACATCATTTGAGAAAATACGACATGTTGCTCACACACTAAAGCTTTGTGAAAGACATGAATGCACTGGTAGAAAAATTAAAAAAAATAAAAATAAAATAAATTAACCTTCTGATGCATTAATAATTAAACCCAAAGGAGAAAAACACATTTCTAAACAAGAAAACAATAATTCTCAATTTTCTTCTTCTTTTATCAAAGTAATTGAGAGAGTTCATTGTAGTGGAAGATTTCAGAAAATATTAAAGAGATCATTTGACAGCCATGCTGAATGTTTATTTTCAGTGCGAAACAAACTGATAACAAAGAAGTCAGACTTATAGAGTCAACAGTCATCATCTATGTGTGTTTACATGTAACCCCAGAACCTCAGGGTTAAAAATGGCAGACTTCATGCATCGGAGGGTTAAACTAATGTATTTCTGTGTAAACCAGTTTTGACGATTCAAAATGACTTTGTTTGGGAAAATAAAGCAAAGCAAACCAAAACAAACCCCCACAGAAAGAACGAATTCCTATAAACATTTCATACATGCATACACACACACAAAAGCAAGTGCATTTTTCCTGTGGCAGAGTTCAGTGAATTTTGCTATTAATAGTCGAGACGGCAGCATGTGAGCATTTCTTTAAGCCTCACAGGAAGTCTTACATACTTTTTACCCCGAGTCTTTGTACAAAAAGATCACTTGAGGCACATGCACACACACAAACACACACGCACTTCTGTAAATCCAAAGGTGGTGGTGGATCTGAGTCTCTGGCATTGCACACACTCGCGTTACACATTATGGTGAGGCATTGCCGCGGCTCGGTACGATGTGATTCTGGAGGCTTTCCAGCCCCACTTATTGTGTTCTTGCCACAAGCAGGCCTTTTGCCATCATGCCAGCCCTGCTAGACACTGGGGGCTTTTAATGATATGGAAAAGCAAAGGGCTGCCACAATGTTGTGAATGCAAAGCTCCAAGGCAAAGCTCTTCCATGCGAGATAAAAGAGAGGAGAAAAGCCACTTATCGCCGGGGCTATCTGCTGCCCGCATCTGATGTGGGGGCTTGGGAACCGGACCTTGTTATGTCAAGAGGAGCGAGGATGTACTGAAGCTGCCAAAAGAGAAAGAGAAAGGGACAGCGAGAGAGAGTGCTGCCATTCTAAACAAGTTTCCCCAAATGACGGCCATGCTGGAGGAGAGAGGCAAATCTAGCCTTCATGATGTCACCGTCGCTGCTGTTTCAAGGGCACTTCATAAGGCTGATAAATCATTGTAAATCAGCATATTTAAAATGTATTTAAAAATCTGAGGGGATGAGAATTACAGTTTAATGGAATTAATAAAAATTTATCAAAAGGAATTTGTTAAAAACAAAAGACATGTGCTGCAATCAGCATAGAGAAATATTAATAAAAAAAAGAAACCAAAAAAAGGAAACAGGACTCCTGCAGACCTTCATGACTATGTGTCAAGTTTAAATGTATAAAAAAAATTCGAAAAGGTAAGGCTAGCTCAAGTTCAGGTCAAATGTCATGTGGTGAGACTTCCCAAACAGTAAATTATATTTATAAATAAATAATTAATAACATTTGTAAAAATAAAAATACAATAAATAAATAAAAATCATACATTGTATTATACATATTTTATTTGTAGTAGCAGTGTCAAAATTGGCACAAATTAGCGCCTAGTAAACAAATCTTTGGTTTCTGACCAAATCTTATTTAGTGTTTTGAGACTCGCTGGTACTATCTCTCCTTTTTTGGACTATTGTATTCCGGTTGGGTCGTAACACATAGCTATGTGAATCGCTATAGACATAAATGTAGTAGAGTAGTAGCTCTGGTTAGAATGTTCTTCCGCGGGATGCATGCAGTTCTGTTTATCAAGCGCTAGAGCGCCAAAAGTTAAACCTACATAGTGCTGATATAAAGTTATGGCAATATTAAGTTATCTAATTTTGCATGCAAGTATAGCCAAAATTCCAGCACAGATCTTTATTTTCGGTGTAGGCTGTTTGAGATGACGGCTTAATTATGAATCAATTATACATTTCTGTGCAGATTAGCATCTTGAAAGGTAGAGATGGTTATGTATAATTTATGTTTATGTCATGATTTAGCCACTATTTATATTAATTCCATTGTCTGACACATTGTCAATGAGAACCATTTTTAGCTGCATAAAAATACAGTATGGGCACAAGAGGCACACAAACATAATAATAAATAATAAATGTACTTTGCACGTTCAGAAGAAGGGAGCAGCTGTAGTGTGAAAACTTAAACAGGCTTGTCTGAGTCGATTGCTCAGAGAAAATAAAGAGAAGCAATGGGAACTTGTTTTTTCTGTGTTCTTTTTTCTGTGTGTAATAGACGTGAACATGTTCTCTGAAAAACATCTAAGACCTTTAAAACATCTCCAGTCCTCATGCTTTATGTTAACTATGGTTTGAATAATAATATACATATATTGAATAAAGCATTCATATCTGTCCATGCCCATGTCAACTAGAGTTTTACAAACTTGAAAAGTGTTCATTTAAAGTACATTTAGAACTGATAAAAATGTGCAAATAAAATTGTGATTAATCGCGAGTTAAACTCATGACAGTCATGTGACTAATCACGATTAAATATATTTCTTATAAATCCTTTTTACTTGATCTCACCAGATTTTAAATAAATAGTTAACCTATTTATACATTTGTATTGTTATTATATAACAACTTTGAAACAAAATGTCTCTTGAAAATGCAATATTATTATGAAGCCACCTGAATACAAAGAGTCCATTCTTAAGAACTTGGCAGGGGTGCAAGATATTTTAATCTATCGTAATATATATCATTCACCCAATTACTGAATTTTTCTAGCAGGATTCTCGACGAGTTTGCATCACACATCACAGTGAGTGACTGAATTCAGGCACGATGCAATCTAATCTATTATCTGGCATTGATGGAGGGCGTGAAAAAAAAAATAAGGCCTAATATCCAGACTCAATCAGTCCTCCTATAGCAATGCTCAGCCGAGGTGATTAATCAGAGCCATTGACTGTTTAGCAGGCTGCTGTATGATAGATGGCGTCTGGATCGTAACTCTGCCTCTGGTCACAATGGCAGAGATCTGCAGCCAGGCTTCTAGGCTCTGGAGGGAGCGACCCATCCTGATGATGAAGGCCGTCCAAAGCCTCCTCGCAGCATACAGTCAGCCTCATTATTCCCCTCCGCTCAGACAGAAACACAGCAGGGATACTGCAGCATCTCCATGGGAAGAAATAATACTTTTGGATACAATTACTGGATCGGGAGTGTGGCATCTTACCACAGGCAGCGTCGGCCCTAATATCTAACTCATTGTTAGGCAGCTCAGTTTGCACGGCTGGCTACGGCACCGAATAGGGAGAGACATGCCTGTGGGGAGTCTGCGTAGCCTCGCAGGGGCCGTAATCATTTTAAACGTGAAATTATGAGCTTTCACGTACGGAAGTCTCGGCGAGGAGATTTGTCCGCTCTTTTGCATGATACTGGAGGCAGGACCTAAAGCTTTGGCTCCGGTGTGACTTATTACAGAGGGCAGGACATGAAAAAAGCATCATTTTCTTATTCTTTTCTCGTGGAATGAAGCTTTAGAGCGTCAAGCCAAACAGCAGCAGTAGGAAAGTGTCTTATTGTTGGACTACAATATGGATTATGACACGAAGGGTGACAATTACTGGGCTTTTTGTCTGTAAATTGTCAAGAGCCATGTGGGTCGCTGATAAATCCTTTCAGAGGGAACAGTAATAATGGAAAAGAAAATCCATCAGCGAAAAAAAAGAACAAAGCAAATTGTTGCTTTAGTAAAAACCTAAAGCTATGTCTGTTATGTGCACTACTTTGTGTTCATTTGGGGTGTTTTTTTTAAGAAATTAATACTTTTTTTCAACAAGGATATATTCATATTATATATATATATATTTATATATATATAAATTTGTAATGTTAAAAGTGAAACACTTTCAAATACAGTTCCTTTGGACTTTCTACTCAAAGAAATTTTTTCTTTGTAATGTAATGTTTTTGAACACTAAAATCAGCATATTAAAATTATTTCTGAAGGATCAGAGCTGTACAAACTGGAAACTGACACTGAAAAGTGAAATAATGATGGCTTAGAAGAGTTCATTTGCAAGAACAGATAACCCAGTTTAAAAAATTTGAATAATTCAATCAAACTGTTGGTCGAGGTTAAAAATAACCATAAACACAAATACAGCTAACTAACACAATGGAACAATAAAAACAGGATAACCAGATCCAATATGCATCTTAAAAACAGTTTTTTTTTTTTTCAATCCGATTCGAAATATCTCCGTCTCAACGGTCATATCTAGTATCAGGCAGTTTTTTTCTTATTCAATACATGGCGTGCATGTAACAAAATACAAAGTCCACTCTACCAGAGCTCGAATACGCTCCTCTTTGCTCACTGTTTCATCATATATCGACTGTGTGACATTCATTATGCAGTGAATAGTGAATGAGCAATAGAGTCAGCAGTTCTGGCCACACTATATGCATAAAGCACTTCTATCGCTTATGTTGTCTGATGTGCTTTTTGAGTTCAGCTGAGCAGCTAGATATCATGACGGACATGAGCAGAGGTATAATTTCCAGTTTTATGTCCTCTTCTTTCACACTGACAGCTACCCCCAGTTGTTTAAATGCAAGTCTCCAAGATTTGTGCTGACGCTTACATACTGTAGCAACAGATATAGATACAGTGGATACTGACTACACGGTCTGAACAAACGGATCAGATTTTATCACATGCACACCGTGGATTTAAAAAACAAATCGGATTGACGTGCGGTGTGAACAAAGGCTTTCTTCTAAAACGAACTGAGAGGATTTGAGTCTCGTCTCACTTCACCTGGCAGAGGTGAAGCACAGTGGGCTCGTGTCTCCCTGATGTAGGAAACCTAATGATGCTGGACAGCTGTCCACAGAGGAGACACTCAGCCTCTGCGTGAGAGTCCTACAGATGAAGTCACCTAAGAAACAAGGCTCAGAGCTGTCATGGAGTGGGTTTTACACTCGTGTCTGAAACTGGACAAGACTCTTGAATTCCCGCAGTGAAAGGGCCTCTTCTCTCCACTGACAGGACTCCAATGAGGCCGTGCCCTCACACGCAGCTCACCCGACAGCCATCATCACCCACTTTACAACACATGATTGTGACTTTGTGCAGAAGGAGAGAGAATGACTATCTTGATTGCCTCTACACTCGGAAGACTGGCACGGTGAAGGTGACTGCTGAGTAGTCTGCGCAGGTCCACACAGATGAGCTGATGCCCGAACATGGCCTAAAAACAAGACACTGCGACTAGACCTAGCGGCTGCTGTCAAATTTTAAGATTAAATCCCAAATTGCTACATTTTACAAGGTTAACCCAGATATAGGGATGGGAACTGTAAAGGAATATAAGGTAACACTTTTGTTTAAGGGCCTATTCTCACTAACTAGAGGGCATATTACTAGCACATTGGCAGTTTAATAGAAGAATATATAAATAGCTTATTCAATATTTTAAACCCCTTATTCTTACTCCATACCTAAACTTAAATACTACCTATTAGCATGGAAACGTGCTGGATGAGCTGCTGTCAATCACTCTGGCTACAGTGTTTTTAGCACATTTCATTGTAGCCACAAAGTGGTTTTATGTCACCTACACACTTATAAACTTAGAGTAATGTCAACAACATAGTGCAAGCTTCAGATGCACATTTGGTGATGTTTTTAGGTAATTGTATGTTTTAAATTACAAATTTTGATGTGTTGCCATGAGAACATAAACAGTAAATTAAAAGCTGCGGTTATCAACGTGGTGGTGTTTTATTTTTCATTTAAAAAAAGTTTTTAGACGTAAAAATATTACAAACTGATGACAGTCTTTAGAGAGAGAGAAGGGGGCAATGATAGTGGGCGGGGTTTTGTGTGACGTGACGCGAATACGATGGCTGGATTGCATCTACATTACACTGAGATCTGATTAGAAAGCGTCCCCAACTACCACTGCATTGGTACAAACAGATCGGATAACATTACGATTACAAACACGATTACACTTGTCTTTTCGATGTGTATGTGGACAACATCTGGAGGCCACCCTAACCCTAACGCTAACCCTAACCCTAACAGGTTGCATGTTAATGCCAAGTATAAATTGACCCGTAATGCTCATTTAAATTTTAAGGTGTTTGCAAAACAATTCTTTAGACTATGAAATAAACTCAGATTTCAACAGCATATAAATAATAATAAATCTGAAGTATGTTTTCCTTTATCTAGCCGTTTTTCTTTCTGAAACAGAAGTCTCACATATTCATTTCCCCTTTAGTTTTGCTTGTATAGAGCCGTGACTGTAATACTTAAGTGTTCCAACACTCAACCATCCTTAACACCATGCTTTGGAATGACTGCTGTCAATGTAGAATTGTGACCAATGTTGATCTAGATTGATGTAAAGTTTGCACAAATTATTCTGGTATGTTCTAGATCCATTTCTGATCATCTTGCAAAATATCTGACATGTATCTGCTTAAATACCACATATGGAATTGGACTTAATTAGAATCAAAAATATATGATTCTATCTTTTTTATTCTATCTACAGCAGTTCTGAATTAAGATCAAGAATACATGTGCAAAAAAAACATATTTTACAGTTAAAATTACCATATTTTTTTTACATTACAGTCCAAAATTCGACACAAACCTTAAATTACATGTGAAACGCTTACAGAAACAGACCTGAGTACTGTAAGATTGGAGCAAGTTTATGTGCCAGCTGAAGGTGTGATTTTATAAAGCACCAATACATTCCAGAAGATTTAGTAACAGCCTTGCACCTTAACTGGAAAGCTAAAAATGTATATGGATTATTTTACAGGTTAGATAATATAATGAGATATGAAGTAAACTGTGGTTATATCTGCTACAACAGACCTCTATCACTTGTGATTTAATCATGAGATAAAGATAAATACAAAACAAATGTTAATATGCAACCCTTATGCCACCGATGATAAATAAATTAGGACTATTTGAAGTGAAGGTCGAGGTAGGTTGATTGATTTTGTAATTGCACTGACAGATGCAAAACATTACCATCTGTTGCCTTTTTCAAAGAATTAATCAACAAATACAGCATGTGTTCAGCAGTCCTGCCAGTTAGACACAATTCACCGCTTTCCCCATTTCTCTTTCGTGTCTCATAAACATAGCTGAAAAATCGGTTTCAGACCAGAGCTCATGGGAGATCCATCTCTTGCGAGGCAAGTAACCCGGCCAGCCCCCCTTCTGCTGCAAATGAAAGTGTGCTGAACACGGGCCGGCTGCACACATAATAGAGCGACCAAACGGCACGGTCCGAACAGCCTCAAAAAAATTCTAGATGAATGTGTATACGCTCTAAACAGTACTTTGCTCCTCTTTCACCCTCTATCGACTCTCCTTTGACTGGCTCTAATCAGAAGGGCTCCTGTGGAAAGCTGTCCTCACTACTGAAATGCATGACTGGTCTGAGACAGAACGGTCAATTTAACACAGAGGCACAAGGCTACAAACTTGAGAGGTGGTATAGACAGTGATCGGAATACTGAGTGCTTTAAGGCCCTTAACAGCTAAATTAAATCTATAGAGTCCCTCAATTGCTGCAGAAACAATAGAAACAAGCACACACACAAATCACTGCTGACAAATATAACATGCATATAATATAATAAAATAATAATCATTTAGCTATTTAAATAAATGTTTTATTATATATATATATTAATTAAACTTAAGCAGCCCTGTGGTGAAACAAATCAAATCCATGGTGTAAATTAATATTACATGTATTAATATTGAGGCCACAAACCAGCACAACTGGGAGGAAAAATACTGTTTAAAATAGTTTCAGATGAAGTATAGCATGTCAGAATGTAGGAATCTGCTGCAACGCGTCATGTCAACCGGCCTATTAAAGCGTGAATAATTTTGCTAGTTATCTCTGTTTATCGTAGACAGGGACTCTGTCTCTGGAGTGTTGGAGCTATAACTACAGCAGTTTGTGGGAGGTTTGGCTAATCTGTAAATTGCAAGTACAGGGCTCTAAAGTGGCAGTTGCTCTTGTTTAAACGAGGACGCTATTTTTCTCCTCCACTGACCAAACCTTGACCCTCGTAGAGCTCTTGAAATAGGTACGTACTCCAGGGAGAAACGGCTCCTGCAACAGCCTAATTTTAAAGCAAATGAATAAATCGCTGCCTTGAGACTCCAGATGGTATTTTTTCTTTTGTACTCCCTGTGCAAGCAGAACACAAAAACTACATTCCTGACATTTTTGCATAACATAAGGTAAAAAAAAATTAACATAACATAATTTTCCAAGCTGTTGAAATATTGAATTTTGGGTTGTTACAAAACATATAATATACTGTAAAAGCATATTATATCATAAAATAATACAAAAGGGTTCTACATCTAGGACAATATAAGCATAAAAGTACTAATCTGAAGATTCAGAGCTGAAGTACATATAGGGTTATGCTTTTCTTATGTTGTTGGATAAGTACGTTGCATAAAAAAACAAAACATGTTATATGTAGAAAAATCCTTCTGTGATAAATATTCAATTGCCCTCATCATCTCTCCATCTTCACTTTCCTCAACAAAATAATTCCAGTCATTCCCTTCAAACTTTTATTTAATAACTTCACCTCAGTCACCTAAACAGCGGCTCTACTAGTGTCCTCTTGACTTATATTAAAGGGTCAATGCTTTGTTTCCTTTTGTTTGAAAATGAGGACTGCTTACCGAAATCCAGAAGTACAGAATGAAGGGCTATGTCTTGGGGCATCAGCTCAAAATAAAAGAGTCCTTTTACAAACATCAATTTTTGATGTTTCCCACGCAAGCGCAGGGGAATAGCTGTCAAAGAGGTGACTCAACAACAAAAGAAGCCGCTGACTTTTATATCTAGCTCTATCAAGGTCAACGAAAGACAGTCATTCAAAGAAAAGCTTGACAAACATAATTTCATATTAGTTAGCACATAGTAGGTGACTTTCGAGCATTAGCTAGTGAATTTAAATTTGTCTCCCAACAGTTTAGCCATCGGTAGTGCTGCGTAATGCTAGGCTAACTGTTACATAGCTATACCGAGCCCCTCAGGCTAAAACACTGATGCTAACAACAATGCAGACACAAACCCTTGTGGTGTATATTGTTCCTACTCTTTTTTTACCTCAAAATAAAAATGTGGGCACCAGGGTAAGCACTTCTGCTAAATTATTCACTTAATCAAACTCTTGCTCCTGGTCTTACTCACTTTTTAATATTTTCTTTTGAAGTTCATTAATTAGCTTTGCTAGCTCTGCTGTTTTCCTCATCCTATTTTCCTTCCTTTAGCCCCTCGCTCCCTTGTTCTCTGCCATTAGCTAATTAGACTCAAAAAGGGCCGATCCTTCTCCTCTCGTTTAGCAGCCCGTAAAGAGAAGCGTAAAAAGACTGGCTGTTTGGCATGCGGTCGCAGTAGCATCGCAACCGATTTGTGATATCCGCATATCTGTGGGAGTAGCCCTGTTAGCCGCTTCAGTGTACAGTGTGGATTAGCCGTAGCAAACATATGTAATGTTTGGCACCTTATGAGCGACTCTAAATGTAAACTGTCAGAGTCTTTGTTGTTTTTTAATTAACTGGTTGACTTGGTTTGTGAATGTGCTATTGTATCTAAAACTGCATATGTAATGGGCCCTCAGTAAACAAAGCAGGAATTATTTTCAAGCAACAAACATTTGACTCTGCAGGGATCAGCCGTGAGGGTGACATGTCAGGAATTATCTTCCTCAATGAAGCATTCAATCAGTTCGGAGCAATTCATGCCTGACTAACACTCTGCAGTACGAACCGAGTCCTTCCAGATCCTTTTCATGATCGCAGCGAGGACAGTCAGGTGACAGACAGGCTTGCAAAGATACAGACACGGTTTTTCACTTACCGTGAGACTAGATCGTAGGTGTGGAAGCTGTTTGATTGGCCCTTAATGAGTTTGCGGTGTCAGGGGACGGGATGGACCACCAGGGTCTGGCCTATAAATACCCCCGATAAAAGCAGCACTGTCATGTTGCATTGATCACAGCAAGATAACTGTGAGGGGAAACATCTGAATTAAGTGGTGTCCTGCTATCTCCTAACTCACACCTGTGAGGAAGAAGTGCTGCTGTGTGCTACTTGAAAACAGGACAGTGACAGATAGGCATAAGTGCTCAGGGAAGGAGGATGGATAATACTGTATCACTGACATGCTCGGGTCCTCTCTGAGGCCTCTGAAGGATAACTGAATAGCATTAAATAAGGCTGATTTAATTACGACACACTCCGTTAATGCCCGCTGAGCTCGTTTCCTTTTCCTTCACTCTTCATTTCTTCTGTCACTCAGTGGATAGATGACTAAGAGACACACTGTGGCTTTGGTTTGAAAGAACGACAGAACTTATGGTATTTCCCGCTACATTAGAGGCAAGCAATGCAGAATGGCACGGCTCTACAAAAAAATAAATACTGTGGTGGTGTGATCCCAGCTAACAGGAAATGTTCTCGTAACAATCTCATAAGGTTCTCTCAAAGTTATCAAAAAATGTTCTTGCATTACTTTGGTTCTTTAACGTTATTTCTGCAACTGAAAAATGTTTCCATTGAGTTGTTAATGGGACATTCAAAAAACATTTAAATAACGTTCTTACAACCAAACAAGAATGTTAATACAACGGCTAAAAAACTGGATGTATAACATTTTTAAAACTTAATGGGAATGTTACAGGAACATTTTTATAATGTAAAATTGGATGAACCATGGTACAAACATAATACAACAGCACTTAGCCCAAAATACCATGGTATTAGAATGGTCTCAAGAAACACACAATGGTAAAACCCATCCAGAAAACCAAAAGGGACTATGTTTTGCGTAAATGGTACCATGGATTTCTTAGTATGTGAATTTCAGTACAATGGTATTATCATACCATGGTTTACAGTAACAGTACTTCTGTTACATTATTGTACAAAACTTCTATACTTACCACAAAAACTATTTCGTTTTTGACAGTAACACTCTGTTTGAGCATAGTATTTTGGACATGTACCATGGCATGAATTTTAGTTTCAGGATACCTGCAGTATTGTCAACTGATTCCATCACTGTACAACATTAATGCCACAGTATTTTTTTGTAAATACATATGAAAATACATGGTAATGTTATGGCAATAGTAAAATGTCTAGAAAACCCAGTACCATGGAATTCTTAGTATGTGAATTCATTACAATAGTATAATAATACCTTGGTTTAAAGTAACAGAGTACTTCTGTTACATCATTGAAAGATTTTAGTACAAGATATATTAATAGTATTATCATCTGATGCCATTACTGTACAACATCTAACAAAAAAAAACACATGGTAATAAAAACTAAATACCACAGAACCCAGCTCAAAATAATATGGTACTTGTGTAGCGCACAGTCAAAAAATCGTAAAACTATAACGTCTAAATAACACTAACATGTCCAAAATACCATGGTACCACACTTATGTTAAAAATTAGTTTTTTGATAATACTAATGCTTGGCAAGTTGGCATAGTCCTCAAATAATGTTAATGATATCTCGCCCAAGTCTCTGAGATCAATGTCCCTCGGCAGGTGGTTTCAAAGGAGGAAGACTCTCCTAAACAGATGGCAAGCAGTTTGTCACATCGATTCATTTTCTAGGTCCCTGGTGCTGAACTGTGTCTGAGGTTTGGTCTGTGTCCAGCAAATAATCGAGGTCTGGGATAAGTATTGCACTTTGAGCCACTTATTTTCATCCCACTATGGTACTTCCCAGAAACACACTTCTCACTTCAGGATTTCTCTTTCTTTTAGGTGATTTTCTTTTCAAGACTTCATGTGTCATATATACTAAATCAGAGCAGAAAGTGTAAGGCTGCACACAGTCTGTTTTTTTTTCTTTTCTTTTTTTTTTTTGGATTTACTAAACTAAGAATATTTAGCAATAACACTTCTGGCTGCAAATAGCCTCCACTCAAAAATTTCCTCAAGGTTTTCATAAAAGATGCATGATAACATTTCTACACCTATTAATACAGCCAGAAACAACCATATTGAAATACAACATAAAACATAACTGGTAACCAGCTCATATTATGTTTTGGACACTAGGTTGCTGGTTTATCCAAGAGGGTCTATAATACAAAGAAAAAGCTATCTGTTGGCACTTCCATTCATCTTAATGACAGTTCTCAGCTTGTACAGAGCCCCCTGGTGTGTGTGATTAAAGATGTGCCATTTTTTTTTATCCTGGACTATTAAAAAACACACAATAACATAAAATATTAATAACTTAAATAATGCTTGCAAATAAAAAATATAAAATAATCTGTCACAATACGTGACTTCAACAAAGAAAGAAGAAAAATGCACTGTCGATGTACATTAAAATAAAATATTAAAGTAAACTGCTCACTTCCGATATGGTGTAGCTCCAGGATGTACCTGGGCTATCCTAACCAAACAAACCCTGACCAACCACAAATTGTCACTGGCTTAACTAGCAAGGCTACTTTCATCAACCACCAATGTCCAACACCAAACAAGCACAAACCATCTTGTACCCACGTGTAAGTGAACGCTGCTCAGCGCTGGTCTTCCCAGTAGAGTAATCAATGAAGCATCGGCTGATTGCGCAAGTATCCGCCCGCACCAGTAATCAGACTATGTGTATGAAATATTTAAATCGAATTAATTAGATGCAGTGCTAAACTTCAATCAGCTGTGCAAGATGAGATTCCTCTCTAACTTTCGAAATCAGCATGCACAACTTGGTACACACTTTAGTATTCGAGTCAGGCAAGAGAAACAAAGAGAATATTTACTGGGGTTACGTAATGCAGATGGAGGTACTTAAGTGAGTTTGACCTTGAGCGGATAGAAGCTCCTGTTCGGGTAAATAAATAAAGCAAAAGCAAACTGCGAAATGAGGACAAAAGTACAGTACATTAGCAAGCACTTGGATGGAGCAATTCATTCAGTGAGGAAGTGAAAGGCAAAGAGAGAACAAGGGGGTTGGCGAATCCGGCCAAATCGTCTGTGGGAATCTTCTCTCTTCCTTCCCATCCCAACAGCCCCCCCCTCCCCCATTTATCTCTCACTCTCTTCCATCCTCCACCTTTCTCCCCCTTTTTAAAATTCCCTGAGTGGATAATGTATTCCCGGGTTCTCCCACCGCCTCTCAGTGCCCATGGCTAAGCGGAGATCAGACACTGAGATCTATCGGTCCTCTCCTGGCAGCACTGGCACGCTGCCTCTCATTGGCTCCCAGCGCTCTGCGTTATGTAAACATACTCTGAGATGGAGAAGGAGGGGGGAAAAAAGCGACCTCCACTCATTTCCATATCAAAGCAACCAGAGATGCTAGTCATCATAAGGAAAGTAGCATGTTAATTGTTGTGTAGGTTAAACTTGCTGATAAAAGGGTTAGTCTCCTCAAAATGAGATGCCTGACTGCTCTGCGCTTTTTAAAGCACGTTAGGCTAACTGAAGCTGATGTTGAACCGAGCTTTGATTTTATTCCCCTGCGAGGCTTGTCAGATGATCTTAGCCAACCTTCAGGAAGTTCCTCCAGCTTGACAATATTGCTCATTTCCTCCTCCTCTCACAGCTTTTAACAACTTTACACTCTACCTCTGGCACATAAATGATCTTAAAAAAAAAGAAAAAAAGGCAAATTGATTTTGCTGACTATCTTCCCAAAATCGATGTTCAAGCGAGAAGCTCATTCTCTTCTTCTGCTAAAGCCTGTTTCACACTAACACATAAGTGGCGTGTATGTGTTTTGGCACCCATATTAACAGGTCACAGTCTTCACACTGTTCACGTAAGCAGAGCGACTCTGCATTGCTAAAGACCTTGGAGAAAACACACTGATAATGCGCTAATATTGAACACATATCTATCCTATTACATAAAAGTTTTTATGAACACAACATTTTGCGATATTTTTGAAAACATGAAAAAATACCACAAACTACTCTTTGCAAAATAAAATAAGGTCAAATATAAAAAGGAATGGGGGCTGTTTTTTAACGCTTCTGAAAAAGTATCATACTCACAAAAGCTGCATTTGTTAAACCAAAACATTTTCTATTGTAATATTTCAAAACATCAATTGTTTATGATGAATGTTTAGCAGCTACTTTTCCAGTCTTCAGTGTCAAATGATCATTAAAGAAGATATTTAAAAGAATGTGGGTAATCAAACAGTTGCTGGTTCCTACTGACTTCAATAGTAAGAAAAAAATATATTATTATGAAGTAAATAGGGACCAGAAACAGTTTCCTTTCCCCCATTATTATTCAAAATAAAAACATTCATACTTGAGGGTGAGCAAATGATGATGATTTCCTATTTTGAGTGAACTAACCCTTTACATAATGAACATTTCTGGACAGGATAGTGATATTGTGATGCTTATACATTATATATGACACATATATCCTTACATTTCATAACCTATGTCTGTTATTTAAGCTATTTCTTTTCAGAAATCATTTCTTTCCTGTTTAAAGCCACAGCTGTCATGCCGCAGAGACGTCGTTAGTCAGGCTGCAGCTTTGCTTACGCACTACTTATGCATGCAGAGCGAAACAGGCCTCATTTGTGACAGCACACGCTATTCATAACTCATACTCATCCTATGAAGTGGCATCATGATGAACTCTGGCCAGTGACATCTCAATCTAATCAGCAGAGCAAACAACACTGGCTGAAGCCAAAAACTACTCCACCTACGATCCACCTCTCAGCCATCATAATCACATCACACACACACAGACATTAACAAGCACTTGGGATATGATTGAAGCTGTAATCGTGATCGATCCTCCCCTCTCATTCCCACTGATCAGTGCACAACTCTTCTATAAGGCCCTCTACAGCACCCACGCTCCTCCACCGATGACATAACTATTCACCTGGGGCCAATTAGAGCTACCCAGGGTGTCTGCACCGTCCCTCAAGAGTTCCCACCCTCCCACACCTGACCAGCCTGTCAACAACTCAGAGGAGCACAACACAACCACAGCATTTTTCTACCCAAAATTCACCCTGCTGGCGCTCAAAAGTAGTTACTGATGCAGCAAAGAAAGGTGGAGTCATCTGAGATAGCCTGTGGCTGAGTGAGTGTAGTCAGTTTGTGTTGAAGACGATTTGAAATATCAATGCCTGTCAGCCTTCTGCCCTTTCCAGATGCCTTTTCTCTCCCATTGTTTGGGAAAAACAAAAGCATGTTTTTGTGTTAATGGAGAATGAATGAATTCATTGTTGTAATTAGCCCTTGGGGTAGCGGCGCATCAAACAGTGCTTAAAAATGAATGAACCCATATGAAATCAATATGCATCATCAACTTTGCCAAATGAATTCGAATCAAAAGTGGAAGGTGCATTTGCAATTTGATACATACATATCCAATGGACATTAGAGTTCATTTTAGCATTGTTATGCAAATTGTTACAAGTCAGTTATTTTAATTAGCTATCCATGCGTTTAGGAATATCAATGTGGTTGAAACATTTTCCCACAAAAATATCAAAACCAACAGAAAGCTGCTTTTTTAAAAAATGACTTTGAAAGCAGTGGATCAAGCATCACTACCTGGTAAAAAAAATTTAAGGTTAATATTTTAGTTTTGGGAGTCCCCAAAAACAGTTTGACAAGCATGCAAGGTCAAAAAAATTTGAATATACATTTATTTTTACCTTATTTGCTCACCAATTCTCAGAATAATTTGTTAATAATAAATTTTTTCAAACCCCTCCTTTGCGTGATGCTAATCTGCAGTGATTGGTTGATTTTATTTAAGCCTTTCAGTGGTGAGTTTAAAATATTCCAGCTGTCTTTTTTTAGGCGACCGTTATTTAGAAAGTTCACCTTTACTGTTTACATGGCGACGTGTCTTTCTTGTCACGTGACATACCGCGAGCACAATAACGCTGTAAGACAGATGGATCCCTTTTATTTAGTTTTTCCTTTTTTATTTCAAATATTCACAAACTTTCTCATTGTGTCATGAACAATCTGATATTTTGATTCACAAATATGTGTAAATGAGTTTGTTTTGTCATTTATACATCTTTATAAATGTTTGTGATCTGTAACATGAGATTATGTTTGTTCGCACTGCAGTTCAGAGTCCCGTCAGTCGGATTTACAGCATATAATTTCATCAATTTCTCCCGAAATACATTATAGTAAGTGGCTGGTGAACTGAGTGAAGAACAGAGTGAACTTTATAGCTACTTACAATGTATCTGAATAAAACACATCGGCAAATAAAATTTGAATGGGTTGTAATTGTTGCCTTCATAGAAATCTTTGTGTATTTACAAGCTCTAAATGTATTGTTTCACTAGTGCCTATGTGTATTTAAATGTCTGAAACCTATAATATGCATTATGTGGTTAAGAACACTGTATAGTTGTGATAATATGACAAGAACAGTGCACAACTCTCTCTGGCTCAGCGCCAGCAAATGCACGAAAGCTCAGTTTGAATTTGGCAGTTATGCGACGTCACCGAATGTTCTAAATGCCATATGTGGGACCATACCCCCAGGGGCACGGAACGAAAAATACCATATTTAGGTACGAACAGCTCAAAAGGTTAAACCAGTGTTTGTGCTGCTTTGTGTACAGCGTTACCAGGGAAACAGCTATTTATAATGCTCCAAAAGCAGCACCTAGTGGCCAATAATGAATTTGCATTTTCATTCAGACCAATGCGAAATAATGTTTCCCAGGTCTGCACACGCAACTAGTGGGTGGGCAATATGCACATTTTTCATGATGACAACAACACCAAATGGCTTGGGATTCCTTTTAAAAATGACCCTTTCAATGATTCAGAGTTGACTCTTTCTTTTGAGAGACAATACCTTTATAAACGGAGCACTTTCAGATTTAAAACTTTGCATGATGCTTTCATTCACTTAGAGCTGTTACACACACTGCATAATAGGAGCACTTTAAATTGTGAACACACTTTAACACTTTTGAACCCCACTGCACTTGCAGTGTTGTTTTCTGCTTCATGTGCCGTTTATCTACAATTGTAAATGATCTTCATGGTTAGACAAAATCAGTAGAAATTAAGAAAATGAATCTTCTTTATTACCCTGCTGACAGTGTGAAGAATAACATTAAGGTCTACTAATGATCATGCGCTGGTATTTTTACCCAGTGCATCGAGCACACATATCTACAGATGTTGGCATATGACTGTCAAAGTTTCTCATGAGTGTGTCACGTAGCTTGGGGATCAGATGATGAAACTAATTGTTATTGAGAGCCCCTCAGGAGCTTATTAGCACTGATGAGACTTACTGTAATATATCTCTACCCCTACAGACCATTATGCTTGGGGGATCTGTCCCGTTACTGTTGTGTGAGAGTAGTGTTATTACTGGCAACAGCTGTCAAGAGTTCACATTCATGAAACTAAGTGCTAGGGGCAAAGAGCTCCACATTAGCACAAAGCACAGATCCTGTCATTCTGATCTAAGACACTATTTTGTGCCTTACCCTATAATGGTCTAATGGCTCTGTTGGGCAAAAGGTACATTGGCCTACCAGAATTTAAATTATGGGCAAAATGTTAAACTATGCATGGCTCAGTGCCCTTAAACTTTTCCTTTTAAGAATCCTAATGAACGTGCTAACCTACAAGAGGCTATACACTGTAGTGATTTTACAGTATAGGTAAGGCGAGAACACCAAAGCTGCAGAATGAGTGGCCATAGCTGTGTTGTATCAGATATTTTATGCAACCTACAAAAATGCACTTGAATATAGAAATATATTTGAGTGCTGCTCTCTTTGTTTTCTGTCTTCTGTTTGTATTTCAGCAATTTGAATTTACAAGTGAACCGCTCACTTTATAATCTTAGATCTTTAGTATCTTAAGATACTGACATTTGTACTGCATCTGCTTTGAACATTACAATACACATGTAACTTCCATTAACTCTAGTCTATAGAGTTAAGTCTTTGTGTTTATAGTCTATGTTTATAGGCTGTGTAACGTTACACCCTTAGATAACATCACTGGTTGGGCTTAGTTCAGGTGAAAGGTTATTCATACGTGATAGAGTATTGACCTTTAAGCCTCCCTCAAGAGTGCCACACTGTTTTAACAGGTAGTAAAAAGAAAAATAAATCGCATAAAATTCAATGCATTAATGTTTGCCTACAAAACCACCGCTCTGCATCATTTTTCCTAAATTCATAACTTCAGACTCTTGTGTCCTCTAGAAGTCAGCAAAGAGGCACAAAATCACTTTTATATTAGACTTTTATATTAAACCTATATTCCACCTCCTTCTTCAAGAATCAGCTGGAAAAAAAAAAAATTCTGACAGCTTTATTTGACACTTTTTGCACTGGCACTCTATTCATTTACTGTTTTCCTAAAAACAGTAAAAGCTTTATTCATTTACTGTTTTCTAAAAAACAGTAAAACAAAAAAAAGAATCGCTAACATTGGCTTCTACAGAGTGGGCCATTTATATGGATACACCTTAATAAAATGGGAATGGTTGGTGATATTAACTTCCTGTTTGTGGCACATTAG
>JAUCMT010000047.1:9183477-9197316 GCA_032357475.1 Enteromius thamalakanensis | reverse complement strand
ACAATTATTCTGGCGATTATTTTATCGAAAAGTCGACTATTATAATGACTAATTAGATGATTTATCTAACTATTATTTTTCTGTTGCATGATAAAAAAAAACAACATAAAATCACTAATTTCCCCTAAAGATTAAATAGATTACTTTATTATACAAAAGTATCCAAAGCCAAACATCTTTGGCTTAAAACAAAATAACAGCAGTGTTATACTAAATGGTTTTGTTAAACAAAACTTTTACAGTACCAATAACTCAAGTTTAGAGTTTTTTTCTCGTTCTGTGTTGGCCAATGTAACCCCAACAAAAGAACTTAAGCTCTATGTGTCTGTGTACTCGCTGTATTGACCGATGTGTGTTCAAACAGTGTATTCAGTATATGAGCTATAACTTATTCACTTATTATAAGCTAAGCACAGGCTACACGCCTTAAAGTGAAAGGACGATGTTATGCTCATGAGACAGGTGCGTCCTCGGGTTTCCTCTAGGTCCGCTGTCAGGCTTTATCGTTCTGCACTCGCAGCATGGCGGGACTGAACTGTGTTCCCATAGTGTCTTAGCAGACGCAGTACAAGTGAAAGTGTCAAGTGTTAGACCTGTTGGCTCTTTCAACAGTGGTCATTACAGCAAACAAACTGTTTATGTTACATTTATACAGAGATGATGGAAAACTGATTTTAATATATACAGCATATTTCCACACTCACCCTTCACTGGACCATCAGGTGCCTTGGAGAGAAGACATGACAGAAAGTCATTATTATAATTATCATCAGAATTGAAATCTTTACTAAACTAACTCAAAACCTGATAGCTTACATTTTCTCCTCTATTCAATGGCACTCCAAACTCAAGCTCATCAATCTCCTGTTCTAGTCTGTTAATGGAAAAGATAAGTGAACATGAGCAATGCATGCTAAAACTCTGTCTTGGACTAAGGTATCAAATGACTAATTGACTGGTCTTAACCTGAGGATGGTCTGCTCCAGTAGTTTGGTCTTGGCTTCATCCTCTTGTAGTTGTTTCTGTGCCTCGTCCTCTCCACTGGATGGCGCTCCATCCAACAGCCATCGCTCTCTCAATGCCTTTGACTGTCAAAAAAAAACAACAACACAGGGCTTAGATATTTCTTTTTGAAGGATTTAACATCACATCAACAGCATGAACAGCTTGCAAATACTACAGTATACAGTAAAAATAATGAAATATTACAATTAAATTTTTTTTAATTGAAATGTTTATTTACATTGTAATTTATTTACATGATCGCAAAGTTGAATTGTCAGCTTCAATGTCACATGATTCTTCAGAAATCTAATATGGTGCAAAAAAAATGTCTTCAGTATCATTCCTTCAGTTTTATTGATGAATAGAAAGTTCAAAAGAACTTATATTATTATAAATGCATTATAAATGTCTTTACTGTACCTTTTGACAAGTGTAATGCATTCTTGCTGAGTAATTGTGTAAATGTGTGTATATATATATGGTCCCTAATTGCGTTATATTGGCAAAATGAATGCTTGAGAAATGAGTTACTGTCAGTCATTGTGCTGACGTGAACAAATCTGCACCATTAAGGTTAGTGTGGCACATGACCATTAGCTGTCCATTAGTTTTTCACTTTAGGGCATTCTCCATGGCTGCTAATGCACACTATGCACATTTCTGGAAAGTGAAACATTTTGACAGGCGCCTGCTCAAACAGGGCTTCCTGCCAGAGCAGTGTTTTAGACTGGCAGGACCAGAATGAACCACTGCTGTCTGAAGAGAAATCTGACATCTGTGTCTGGCACAGGGATGGAAGATATTTTGGGTACAAGCATAGGTGGCATTAGAGATGGCAATGCACTGCTATTAGAAATGCAAGGCATCCTGCCACACTAGATATCTATAGAGTCCTGTCCTATAGCCTAATATAAAAAACAATGACTTTTTTCACTGAATAATCTGTTTTAATCAGTTGTCACATTATGAGACAAATGTTAACAGAGCACTAGTGATTAACGCCATAAGCTTTTTTTATGACAAACTCATTTATCATTACAAACTGCTGCTGCCGCCAGTGCTGTTTCTATTCTAGTGCAGCAGAGACAGAAGAGACTGTTCAACCTGCAGCAGATAACAACAAACATCTGCTGAACATCAAACAGTGAACCCAAGACCCATGATACGACACACACATCACAGAGCTCTTGATAACACCTGTTCCATAAAGAGCTCAAACTTTAAACAAAAAGGAATCTGAGATGTAGGTGATGACATAATTTGAGAATTAAATTAATAAATAGATTAAGTCACAAACTTCTTGAATTTTATACAGTTGCTTTCAGGTTTAATGCCTTTTTTCCTTTCATTCTTATGGTTCTACTGTACAGACAGAGGTGTCTGAGCTCTGCAAGGTTGACATCTGAAAGATTAATTCAGACACGCCTCTAGAGAAGAAAATGAAAAGGAAGAAAAAAATAGTGGGATGATGAATAGAGGAAAGGAAAGGTGGGATGAAAACCACAAAAAAAGATTGAAGACGAAGGTCAATGGACAAACTAGAGACCTCATCTGCAAGACTAGAAAAAGACAGCACAAGCAGCACTGCATCCATCGTTGCATTGTAAATCTTAATTGTTTTATAACCACCATGCTTTAGATGCTTCTTTCTTAGTTGCTAAAAAAAAGTTTAGTTCGCATGAACTAAAAAAGACGGAGGCAATTACTGACATTTTTGTGCTTATTTTGAAAATGACCAAATGGAAAAACATGAGATCTTACATTTTGCCTTTTTAAAATGTCTTACCTACTCACTATTCTTATAAAACTGGATCAGATTTTGACGCAAGCCTTCACATAGAATTAGCAACAAGTTTGTATAATATCTTGTGACTTCCACAGTCGAAACAGTTCGATATGACCCTCTCCTGCTCTCTTTCTCGTCCCTCAGTCCCTTCCCTCTGCTTTGGCTTTGTGACTGCAAATTCTGGCATGATGACAGATATGCTGACATCACCACACGTTCACACCCATCCACATGCACACGCAATACAATCCAAGCACAGAGGGAGGACAAAGGATCTGAGTCTCGCTCGGTAGGAAACTAAGGCCTGCTCCATTGTTCCCTATTGAGCAAAATCCCTTATGCACAAAAAAACAATGGTAGGTATAAAACTAACAAACAAAATATCACGTTGTGACAGATAACAAAAGGAAAACAATCGCCTTGCCGGATACTTGGGAGATGAGGATAGGCACGCAGGCAAGTTATTTTTGACCATGGCAGACTTGGGATCTTAAGGATTTGCATAAATTTAGCAGTTGTCATATTTTGGCTTGAATTCTGAAAATAACTGTGGTAATAATGTATGCAGGCATTCAAAAATCATACAAATGACACCATATATACAGTTTATTAATAAACTGTTGATTCAACACTTGATTGTTTGTCTGCTGTCAAATTCATAATTCATTATTGCAAGTTTAAAATATTTATGACTATGATTAAATATACATGAGCGTTTGTAAAAAGCAAGGTTCTGATCTACATTTATAAAGTTTATAAAGCTTCTGTGTTTGTTAGTATTGATGAGAGAGAGAGAGAGAGAGAACTAATCTTTACTTAAGAAACCTGTTAAACCATTTTCCATTTAATAGTTTAATAGTAAAATTCTTACTGATGTGTACCTTGTATGAAGAATGTGGTTAAAGTAAAAATAGTAATAAAAATGAAAAGGATCTCACAATTCCTCAAAAATGTAAATGTTCTTTCTAAAAACTAAAATTTGTGAAATGGCCTGACTTATCATAACAAGGCAGAACGTAAAGGGAGGATACAGATTTTTTTCCCTTGTCCCCTCAAACAGGAAACTGCTGTTAAAACTTCCCCCGCTCCTTTCATAGAAATCTGAAGTGTGGGTATATTACATAAGGACGATGCACCACAGCGCTCTGACTCTTAACCTCATGGTAAAAACCACTGCAAACACCTGCTCAACTTTAAACCGCATTCCACAACCTATTAGCTGTTATGTTGTGGTACCTTGAGATGCTGGAGCTGTCTGCGATCATCCTCGAGTTGTCTTCTTTTGTTCTCAATCTCAGCATCCCTCTTTCTTTTTTCCTGAAAGGCAGACAAAATATTAAACTGATGCCCAACCTCCCAATTCACAAAATCAAATAACCAAAATTTTTTAAAAAGAATTTAGTTAAAGAAATTATTAGACACTGTTCACAATTTGATTTTGAAATTGTTGACTGTCACAGGACACTATATTTGAAATATATATATATATATATTTTTTTTTTTTTTAATGTTAAATTTAAACTTAAATTTGAGTCTTTTTGATTTTAGATTTTTTCAAAAAAAAATTTTTGTCTAAACAATTTTTAGTTTCATTTTATTTAAGTTTTAGTTTTTGTTATGTTAAGTAAATCGAGCTAACCTAAATGAAAATATTCACTCAGCAACGAACTGAAATAAAGTGTTTATATTTGACTACAAATATGGTTTTGTATGGTTTTAGTTTTAATTAACTACACCCTGTTATAACCCTGTTACAAACCAAATGTAAATGTATACATTTTACTGTATGTTTAATAAAAGGTGTGACTTGTTCAGCTGATACAGCAGTTTAAAGAAGAGGATTGAATACTGTATGAACTAATAATTAAAGCGCCTTTTCTATTTCCACAGCAACACTTGTAACCATAGTGAGAAGTCACTGAAGTAAATACCAATGATGCTGAATTACATCACATCGAAACTTTGTTTATAAATAAGTCCAGTCAAGGTATCTGACAAATCTTACATAACCAACAATGGGTTTAAAATATATATTTTAACTGAATGTATAATGCAGCATTTGAGTGATGCCCAGGCCACAAAACCGATTGTGATAAAAGACAGTGAAAGTACATAAAACCTTATAATGGCATAAAGCCGTATTTGGCACTTCAGCCAGACTGACAGCCATATTATGCTCCTGTGTAAACAGGGGTTCAATAAACGGAAAAGCACAACTCCCAATAAAACTCTTGACCATACACATCCTGGAAGTCTCCACTTCTCAGAAGACAGATAAATGACAGTTAAAGGCAACATAAATCACTAAATAATGCGAAGCCCTGTCAATAATTAAACACACAGAAGTGCTTTAGTGCTGATAGCTGGACATACATGAGCAGGTATAGACATACTGTAGTAGGACATCACACAGGCCTTCAGTGCATCTGATCTGTCTTCATGCTGATCCGGTGTGATTGTGTAATGAAGAATTTAGTTCTGAAAGTGCTAATCATATATGCTAGTGCTTATTTATTTATTCTGGGATTATTGTTAGAATTGATTTTGAATTATTTGAATTTTGAAGTTCTTGCTATTAGCAAACCAATAATTATTTCTTTTTCTTCAATAAACTCCTAATTTGCTGCTTATTAATTATTACTACAGTAGTTGTTAAGTTTAGGTATGTGATAGAATTAGGATTGTAGAATATGGTTTTTTTAAGTACTAATATACAGCCTAAATGTGTTTAACCAGCATGCTAATAAGCAACTAGTTAATATTGAGAAGCGGACGCTATACTAAAGTGTTACCAATTACTCATAAATACAAGGGTTGGTGAGATATTTTTATGTTTTTGAAAGTAGTTTTTTTGCATTTATTTGCAGAAAACGGTAATAAATCAGTAATGCTGTGAAATAGTGAAAATAAAGTGGATTTTTATTTTTTTATTTTTAATTTTAATATATTTAATAAATTTAATCCATCTTTGATGAATATGATTTAAAAAAACAGCACTTATTTGAAACCAAAATCTTTTGTAACATTAAAAATGTCTTTACTAAATAATGCATCATGTTTAATGCTGATTAAATGAATTAATTTCTTATAAAACATAATGATAATAATATACAATTTGAATTTATTCATTGTTTTTATTATTAGTTGATTTGATTAGTTGTGGCAAGCTTATTATAAATAAATTGAGTGTAAATATACAATTAAAATGAAAAGTGTAATTAAAAATGTAATTATTTACTTACAGAAATGGCCTGAAGTCTCTCTTGCTGTGACAAAGCTTCCGACATCCTGCAAAAAAAAAAAAGATAGAATAGTTTTGATGATTTAAAGGAGTAATTGAGTAATAATCACCACTTTTCATTTACCTAAGCATAACATTCAGTATAGCATTTTTTTTCATAATGCATGGCAAGATCCTGCCTCATCTTTAGACACACATTATACACTACCTTGTAGTACATTCCTATACCTGCAAATCTGAACTAACATCTTGTACACTTTCACAATGCATTATAGATGGACCACATGCTTCGCTCTTATAAAATATAAGCCCTGCCGGTCAAGAGTTTTGCACTTCTCTCCTTTGAGGGAAACAGGTCGATGAGAATCGATAAAAGTGGGCAGCTGTTTTTCTCTTCTCAGAAATCAAACTCCAGATATGAACCCATATATATCGCAAATCTTTTTTGCAGCAGCGGAAAACACCAGTCCAGCAGCTATGAAGGGAGAAGTTATGAATGGCATGCAAATTTCAAGACTGTTAACAGTCCTTTGCATTCCAGCCTAAATTGATTCCAGAGCTCCAACACCAAGCCCAATCCAAAGTAAGACCAACATTGCTGGCTCCAATATTTCTGTATGACTTTGATTATGGGTATGAATACTTTAAAAAAGAAACCAAAACTCCTCTTTGCAGTCAAGACAGGGTTAATATTAATACAAGCTGTCCAAACATTTGTGGTTCGTGTTTGTTGGCTACATTGATAAGCATTCTGTGAGAAGAAGGCAAATCATACAATGCATGGATTGAGGAAACTCACAAAAAAATATCAAAGTAAAAGGGACACATGGATAAAAAAAGAGGTCAAGCATGCAATAGGAATAGGGGCAGTGGAAAGCCATGTTGAACCTGGCACAATGACGTCTTTTGTCAAAGCTTGTTTTACTGCAGGCTTCTGCGCTGGTTCTCAGTAAAAGAGCTTCTCTCCTGAAAATGGCTGCAGGGGAGAGTCATCCAGCTGACTGGTGATCTCAGTTGCCCACCCGAGCAAATCTAGTCACATGTTCACTCCCTCACAGGGAATGTTTGTCGATATGTTATCTCTCTCTTATTTCAGACCTAAAGATACATTCACAATGGAACTGATCATGCAAGATGAAATCTAAGCAATAGCTGAAGTGATTTGCTTCTCTACGTTCAGACCAAAGGATTAACTGTTGACCCATGAAAGAACTGTTGAACTCAAGCTCATCACAGACCCTCTCCTTGGTTGCAAAAACACTCAATGTTGCATTAACACCTGCATGTTAAAACCTCTAGTGTAGATAGTCACAAATGCAGCACTTGAGATCACGCCGTGGATGATTCATGAAGCAAGCCCACTCATGAGAAGTGAAGCAACAAGGACGGTAGCAAAAGCGATAAACAATGATTCAGGCATAACAGTTAACAAAACACACATAACCATTTGCTCAGGGTCTAACAGGGTCACCAAGCTGGTTGACCAATGAAATTCCATGATTTTTCATATATATCAGATCTCTGTGTGGAACATTATTAATGTCAAAATGAATGTTTGGAAATGCATGCTGATATTCTGACACACTGCAGCAGTGCTTAACATTTTTATATCCGTTAATATTTCTTTATGTCATGACAACCTTTTTATTTTACACCTATTAGTTGCTTATTAGCATGCATATTACTAGAACATTAGCAATTTATTAGTGCTAATTAAGCAAATATCAATGCCTTATTCTACATCCCTAATCCCACCCAATAACTAACAGCTACCTTACTAACTATTAATAAGCGTCAAATTAAGAATTTATTGAGGGAAATGTTGTAGTTCATGATTAACAAGTGCTACCTATTCTAAAGTGTTACCAACAATGTTATTGTATTTGGTCTTGGCAATAGATCTGCTATACACTTCTGCTGTTGGTTATTGCTGTTGTTGCAGATTATTGCAGCTGGAAAGCAAATACAGGAACTTGCTGCAGCCGATACATATGCCGATAGTGAGTAGACATAATGCTTTTGCACACAAAGTATTCATAATAACCCATAGCACAGGTGGAGCTGGGGAAGGTGGAGGCTTTCAAAGGAAATCAGATGTGTGTTTTTTCCATAGTTTTCATTTCATGGTGGACAATTTTCATTATATCTCCGATTGGATACATCTGAAAGAAGAAGAAATACACCTAGGATGCTTCAAAGTAAAAGACAGTATTATTTTCATTTTTGGGTGAACTATCTCTTTAATAAAAAATATAATAATCCTCTTCCTTTCAATAGCATGTATGTAAGTGTACCAGTTGTTGGGTTTGTTTAACTAATCTGCAATAAATTTCACTAGTTCTAAAACTCCAAAGCAAATTAGTACTACTCTATATCAGTGGTTTAGAAATGGAGGAATGAGGAGAAACTCTTTGAAAAGTTTCAACACCATGCAGCCATTTCCTTTCGCCACATCTCATTGACAGCATTGGAAAAGCACTTGGGAGTCCAGGAAAAACACAACACTGGCCAGCTTTATCCAATCTGTGAAGTCTCCAATGTGGGTGCACTTATCTTACAGCTTGTTTCCCCTCTCTAGTTCACTGCTGGGCAACACACTGAAGCCATGCTGTGACCTTTTCACTGGTTCACTCTCTGGCCAACAAAAGTGTTTGAAATGCCAAAAGTGACAAAGAGCAGCCAATAGATAATCATGGCTAGATTTCTATAGAGAAAATCAAATGCATGAAAAAACATGCACAAAACATATGTGTATATGAAATAAACTTGGGGGTGACAAAAATATCTGGTCCTATTTTTATGCATTGGGTTTCAATTACAAATTACAATGACAGTTACAACAAAGCAGACCCATCTTCTTGGTGATGTAAACCTCTCCTAAGAGTCCTCTCCTGGTAGATTTTAATGGCTTGTAAGATATATAACTCAATTTTAAGGGCCCGCTACATTAAGCAAATCATTTCGCCTGAAGGGATTCTTGGTACTGCAAACTGCAGATGTTCAATCAGTTAATTTATAGATAAACTCTACAGCACTTTAAGAAAACAATCCAGGCTTAGAAGCTTTCTGGTGGTGGGTAAGAAACAAATTAAGGGACATTTGACACTCACAAAATATGCATGTTCAAGAAATCAAAACGTACTCTCTAAGAGCTAAAAAGGCCACCCAAACTAACTCAGGAACATGAACAGAGTTACATACTAAGTGCTGTTTGATTGCAAGGAATGTGGGAGGGAGACTTGAGAAGCTTGGGATTTTGAGAAGGTCCAGCTTGACTGGAAATGGACTGTACCAATAGTTTTATTCACTCCCTTTTTCCTGAGACATGCAATGAGCCAGGTCTCAACCAACCATGTCGAGAAGAAAAGGAAAGGATGATACATCAAAAGTTGCTAGTTGTTGTTGAGTGCATACATATACATTTTAAACATATAGAACATATAGCTGGTAACACTTCAATAGTTTTTCTTGCTGGTTTGTAGAGATGGAATGAGATGACTCCATAACCACTTTCCAAAATATTTAAATGGACATTAGCTGTGCTGAAAAGTCTGGTATTGCGCTCATTAAGTGTGCACTCGTGTTTTGTAACAGTCATTAAGATATTTTCATGAGGGCTGGAGTGAGCAGGAAGGGCTTAAATAAATGAGGAGAGTCTGTTATGGGCTATTATCTGCTACAGATTCTGATAGAGAATGGAAGAGATATAGGTGAAAGGTTAAAACATCAGTGACAGTCCAGAGCTGTTCAGTTTTAACTGTGTCAAATCATGGCAGCTGTCAGGAGTCTTTGCTGCTGGATGGCAACACCCATAAAGTGACAGACCTCATGTGACCACACGACTACTTGTCTCATATTTAAACAATGGTGTAAAATATATAAATGCACTCATGTCACAGGTTATATATTCATAGCGAATTTTCCCATTTAATATTAATTTTTTCTAAATAAATTAATTGATTTTTCAAATCATTATACATGCTTCTTAGCAAGGAATGTCAGCTGGGGACCTGGCGTAGATTGGAAGCTTGCATATTGAAACATTTAAAACTAATAATGTTGGTGTAATGTTTGATATATATTAGAATACTAATTCAGAAATACAGCAGCTTGACAGTTTCACAGTTATTAAATATTAAACGCAATACAGCCTGTAGTGTTCCAAATATATAGTGACAGCTATGATGCAAAACATCTAAGGTTACGTAGGTAAACCATGTTCCCTGAAGGAGGGAACGGAGACGTTACATCCTATATGTAAAGTCGGATATCACTGCACAGCATAGATTATTGTTAATGCATAGCAGAATTGTGTTATTTCAGTACTGACAGTTATATGTAAGAGAAACATGGCACTTAAATAATGTTAATCAATGAATATAACATTATTTCATGAACATCTGTGCAATGAAATAGAAAAAGCTATAAAAATGTTCTTCCATATTGTGACATATATCTAAGTATAATGGATTAGGGTTGGACTTGAACTTGGAAGTAAGTCTGTCATTTCAATTGGAAGATCAAGGTTAAAACATAAAACATGCATTAATAAATTGTCCACAACTAGATCTGTAACCAACAAAAAACAAAGCATGTAAATCTTATATTTTAAGATTTCTTTTAGCCTTCCTTTAATTATAAATTAAACTATTTTAAACACACCCATAAGAAATACCCAAAAAAGCATCTAATTCTAAATTAACTTAAATTAAGAAATCCTTCCACAGAGCTTTTGTGGTTCTTTTTTATAAACTATGAGAATACTCTATAGGCTACAACATTTACACAATTCATTAAAATAATGCAGTATAACTCCTAGAGCACCACAAATCCCAGAATCACCATATTGATTTTTTTCTTTTGCTTTTGTGGGTCCACTGACCTAGTGCCTCAAATGTTTATGGGAGCGTAAACTTGACTGACAAAGCTTTGGCCCTGGATGTGTACCAGGGCTGACATCACCGTCCGATTCCCTCTTCAAGAGCCTCTTGTTTCCACACAAAACGATACATTTTACAGCTATTACAAATAAACTATTTTACGTAACGGTAGAAGAATACAAAACGCTTCACGGCTCCCTTCTTGCCCTTGGCGAAAATAAACCATTTCCATCTGGGGAATGCACGCACCATGGACGCACTGGGTGTGGAGGCGATTTGACAGAAAACCCCGCATCAGACGCCTGTCAGACGTGAAGCGTGCGGGGAAATCTGGTCAAACTGTTAAATGGCCAAAATCCGAATAATTACGAAAACAGTTTACATCATATGCTGTTACATTCAGGTCTACACGGCCATATTGGATCATCCCACCCAGTTTCATCAGTATATTGCTAAATGTGGTTCTCCCACACCCGAGCACGTACTGCTGTAACACGGGGATGCGCTGCAAAGCGCACCAGCGTGTTATTGGGCCACAGAAGAGACTTCAATTTATGTAAACATACGATGAAAGACATAACCTTTGCATAGCTTATTAACCCATCTGTACTCTCTGCGAAAATGTAAATGCAACATATTTCGCATTGCTACACTGCAATCATGTTATTTTGCGGTTGTTGCAATGTATTCGAGACATTGAGATGATTTAAAGCGCCATTGCATTGCCAAGCGTTCAGCATAACAACAATACAGAGACGTCAAGAAACCAAAGACAGTAACACCCGAAGGAAAATAACAATTGTTCTGAAACGAATAACGTTACTTACTCAGTGGTCAGATCGTTCCCTTTCGATAGCGAATATTTCTCTCGCGTCCGCTCAGAAAAAAACAAACCCTCGCTCGGAGGCGTACACGATACAGGCGATCAATATTACTGAGTTACTACTATCTACTGATGGGCATTAATTCGGTTATTTTCTCGGGTTGCAAATACGGCTGTTGGCGGGGAGGTGTGCTCTGTATTTTCCGGGGAGCGGCGCTCAACCCGACGGTCAGCGCGTTCTGGCGTCCCTTTGCAGCAGCAGAGCTCTCACATGGCTTCAGGATGGAGCGCGCGACTGTTGACTTCTCAGCAGCCAAGCCTTTGTTTCCCGCGCGACAGTTATTCCGCGAGCGTGTTTAGGGCAATGTCTGGCATCTCCTCCTCGGAGTGAGACTGAGAGGAGATGCTTGGATACGCCTCCCTCCGGACACTCGAGGGGCTGTATACACGATGTAAACACAAACCAAAAGCACACGACAGATTCACTGCAGATTTATAAATAGCTATATTGTAGCATTACGTTATTCTTTTACAGATTATTATTTATGTTTACATGTTACCATATATAGCTGTAATTCTGATTAACTCCTTATAGGCCTACTCAAATAATCATTTTACACATTTTGTCTTTGTTAATATTGTTGAAATTGGAAATTAAAGCTAATTATTTAAACTGTTGACAGTTGTATTTTTTTATTAGTTTACTGTAACAAAGATTAATGAACATATCAAATTTAGGCTATTTTCCTTTACATTTTAACAGTTTAGACCAAGTTAAAAATCAAAGAGTTTGTAAAAATAAGTAGCCTACACCATACCCTATACTGCCTAAGCAAAGTGTTAGGAATATTCTGGGTCATTTACAATTTAAAGTGGTCATATCACAAGAAATCAATGACACTCCAGATACTGTTAGTCCCAACACCAGAAGAGATAATGATAAGGAGAAAAAAATAAACCTTGCAGTGTTCCTGGCTGCAAATAGTTCTTGCTGGTCTCTGCATATCCTTCTCAAGAATCCAACGAAGAAACAAACCAAAAAAAATCCCAAACCATTTCCGATCAACATTAGCTGTTTCAGCGCAAGCTATTTTAAAACTAAAACAATCCTGCAATATGTAAGTAAAGTTCATAGTACATGCGAGGAGGGTCAGGGTTAGCCTCTGCTGGTATTTGCTGAAACTACAAGGTGGCAAAAAACATTTTCCTCCACTGACACCCACTCAAAAGCTTGTGTTACAAGTAGCCGATTTAAGTACATTTCAATGTGCTAACTAAGCCACTGTCACAGAGATGAATGTAGCTTTGATTGGGTTTTAGCTGGATGGGACATATAAGGAGGTATTTTGAAGAATAACATTTACCTCTGAACCTCAATCTAAATTTCTCTCAACATGTGGAAAGGATAGATACCGAAGAATGAATGAGAAAAATAAGTAACTGGCATAACTTATTTGCAAAAGTAACTTGGATATTTCAAGTAATCCCTTGTTTTCACTTGTTTTTACTTCCTAGTCACAAAATTTATCTGACAATCACTTGCAATACATTATTCTTAAACTTCCCATTCCCCATCTGTTCCACAACTATCCAGTCAGGTCTGGAACAAATTGAGGGTCAGTAAATGTTGACAGATTTTTAGGTGAACTATCTCTTTAACAGACATATTAGGTACTAGAACTTGGAAAGAGCAGATACAGTCATTAGCAGTGCTGGGGGTAAAGCATTACAAGTAACGCGAGTTATGTAATAATATTACTTCTTCCAAGCAACTAAAGCAACACATTACTTTATAATAGTTTAGAGTAGTACATCTGAGTTACTATTTCTTATTTATTGAGGGACAAGTCTCCTGACCCCATGTTGGGAGAAGTCAGAAATACAGAGGCATTGTGTGCAGTGTGTGAATACAGCCTTGTTCTAATGTGAATGGACATTAATTTATCTCACTCTCAAAAAACAGATTTAGCATCCATCAAAATGAATTAACATAAACTCGCAAACCTGCAATAATTAAATTACACAAATGTACACACTAAAAAAAGTTGGGTTAAAAATAACCCAATTAATAACCCAACTATGGGTTGGTATAGCACCTTCCCAA
>JAUCMT010000047.1:9164451-9183377 GCA_032357475.1 Enteromius thamalakanensis | reverse complement strand
TAACCCAACATAATGACCCAATATGTGTAACCCATCTATTGGGTTAAAAAAATAACCCAACGTTTTTTACTGTGTATCTAATCTCATATTATTAACTTTATTAAATTATTATCTTTGCTGCTGACCTTTAATGATCCAGTTCAACCATACTTACAAGCAAAAATGACTGTGTTTCATAGTTTTTTTTTAATTGCTGAAGAGTATTGAAGTTTCTTCTGTGTGTGAATTTTCTTTTTTTTTTTTGCAGCCTGAGGTTTATTCGTGACACTTTTTGGTGTGCTTTTACATTTGCTATAAATGACTATTACGCAATTAATTGAATTTCAGGAGGAGCACGCACGAACGATCACAGCTGCCACCAATCTCCTTATTACTGATAACCCCGCGAATCTCTCCTCCTCCGCCTTAAATACCGCTCACTCCCTATCCTCGGCTTCTGCGTTTTTTGTCTTCCTCTACCTCCCCTTCCATCACCAGAGCCAAAGCTGAACCTTGCGAAGGGTCCCTTGCTTTGCCAAGTTCTCCACTTCCTCTGGGGGGCACGCGGGGACCAGGCTGGGCTCTGAGCATCTGTTAACCCTAGCCTCCTAGAGGGTTAAACCTCCTAGGGCTAGGAGCTTTATCTTTACGTTTTATTCATATCGTGGCTCACACCAGAACCCATGTGCATTCAGTGTATTCACACACATGACCAATGACACTGGATACCTGGATAAAAATTGAAGAAATTGTAAAGCTGCAGTCCCCATACACGTCAGTGACTGGCGGAGCAACTTCATTTTAACCAAACAAATATTGATAGGGAAGCTCTCTGATGGGTGGATCTCACATTGGATTGTAAAACAAAATGTCCCATTAAAAGAATTTGCCTTTGCATTTTGTTTAAAATTGACAGGTTTAAAATTGAAAATGAAAACTTTCCAAGTTAGTTTACAATGTCAAGTAATACATTTAAAGACAACCACAGCATTGAAGACGGGACAAAAGAGCTAAAACATAAACTTTGAAAAAAACGTTATGGAACCACCAGCAACATAAATCAGTCCAATAGAAATAACCAGGTTTGAGAGAGCTTGAGAGTGATAAATGAATGATGTTCCAAAAAAATAGATCACACATTTAAAAATGAATGTAAATATTGTATATTCACTTTATTTTTTTCTTAGATTTTTTGGCATTAAGTTCAAATACATTAGATCTTAATGATCTGGAATTACAGATATTTAAGCCTTGCTACAGTATATGCCACACACTGGCGATGACTCAGTCTCCTGTAGAGGGCGTAAAGGCTCCATTAATGAAACTCAGTGTACTTTCTTAACTTCAAGGTATGTAGCCTGTGTTATAAACAGGAGTTGCGTACATTTAGTCATATAGGCTATAATATTTTTTTTTAATTGAGCATTGTGTTTTCTGTGATGTGTGTTTCCAATCTTTATGTAATAATCTTCATGTGTAATCAATCTTTATGGCAAAGGTCCTCATCTAAAAATAACATGAATTAACTACCTTTGAAGACAGAGCTGTAGCATACTTTCTATCTATAGTCTGCACAGAGACACAATTTCCATACCAGTTTTGCCAAAGCACATAATTTCATTGGCCACTGCTGTTGAAATTGTATTAATTAGAAGATATTACTTAACGTTCTCTTAGTCCTATGAATGAATCAAACCTTATGTGTGTTCTCCTGGGAAACTATGATTTATAAAGGTTTTTGCAACCTACATGCGTGCATGTTTGTGTTTATGATCCAGCATAAATGTGAGGAAATAAAGATGTTTGTTATCCCTCTCATAACTTTAATATGAACCGGACTGTTTCTGACATTTGAAGGTCAGTGCTCAAGCTCCACTGTACAAGACATATTCATTTAATCTCCGTTCTACGAGGGGAGGGGTAGAGGTGTAGGAAAAAGGAACTGAAGACTCAATCTCAAGCCTGTTACTGTTGTACTGCATCAGCAGGAGTTTGCATAGGGCTTTCGCACCTAAAGATCAAGTGATGTATCAGCTCACACCAAAGACTTACTTTAGAATAAATTGAGTTAAATCTAACGCTCAAAGTTTTTTTTTTTTTTAAAGTGAGAGATTTGTTTTCTGCCTAAGGATACATTTAGGGGCTTTTGGGGGTTAGAAAGATGAATGGTAGCTTTTGGTCGATAATTGTTGTATTACAGTTATAGGAAATGAGACTCAAGGTGCTTGTAATTCATAAAACAGTAAGGTGTGCGCAGAGATATGAATGTAATTAAAGAGGGTTTGCTCTGGAGGCCTTCACTGCTCTGCCTTTCGTAACTACACTACCGAGGATACTTGGAATTTGAAATCCTTTGCTATTGTGCTTGTTTTCTCAGAAAACGAATGGTGTGTCATCCAGAGCACAAACTGTTGGCCTGTCTAGGAGTTATTTTTTCACCAGCTCTCTGCTATTTTCGTTCAGAGCATCTGTGCCACACAAGTCACCTGGGTTTTGAGCTAGGAAAGGGTAGGAATCATGCAGTGGAGATCCAACGGCAGATTTCAGGACAGTAAAATCAAGGAGCAGGAACCTGCAATTGTCTCCTTAAGGAGCTTTTCTTACTGAACTAACCCCCAAATTTTGCTTTGTTAGTCTTCATTTATATGTTTGTTAGTGTTCATTAAAACTGTTATTATTAAAAAAAAATTATTTTATTAATAAATGTTGCTTTTGACCACAAAAAGACCACAATTTTGGGCATTCCAAACATTCCCTTTTCCATGAATTGTGTTGAATTTAACGAGTGTAAGCACAAGGATTGGCAAAAACAAAAACACAGTCAGTGCTCCAAACAGAGATCTATCTCACTATCATCCACTCCATCTGGGATTACACGAAGAATGGCAAAAAATGTGGACAGACTAAATCCAGAACTGTACCAACATCTCCAAGACATTTGAAGAAGCCTTACCGAAAAGCTGCAATAGTTTGAAAAGCTTTAGGTAATGTAAGGATTGAGTTTATGAATTCATTTATTTTAACTAAATCAAATCAGTCTGACACTTTTGGTTAGAATCAGTTTTTGTTTTAGGTTCACATTGCTTCACAATGCACAATGAATAACCTTTTTTGTCTAAATGGTTCTATAAAGAACCTTTAACATCTGAAGAACCTTATAGTTTAACAAGGATTCATTTTTCTGAAAAACAATCTTTAAAGAACCTTTGACTGAAAGGTTCTTTGGGGAACAAAAAATAGTTCTTCTAGGGCATTGCTGTGAAGAACATTTTGAAGCACCTTTTTTTTAAGAGTGTGATTGTGTATATTGGCATATATATTTATTTATTATTATAAATATTTTAAGCAGTTTTTTTGTTTCCTCCTCTTTATTAATACTAAACACGATCATTCCCCACTGAATCACTTGATGTTTCGAATAAACAAAATAAAAACTGTGCATAATTGCACTCAGTCTCATTTTATTCTCCCTTGCTTGCCTGTTTTCGCTTACTCTCAGCAAACCAGTTCACTGAAAATAAAATAAACATTAGAGGTGAGACAATCAAGGTAGTATTAAAGCAGGCAGTAGTAATACAAGTGAAGTCTATGCCACTAATGACCAATTCACACTGAAATTTCCTCCTTACTATCTGCCTGCGAATGAAGAACATAAACACATAAACAAGCATACAGTCCTCCTAATTATCTGCAGTAAGGACAGTGTAAGTGTGTCAGAGCGGCAGCCTGCAGGACATGCTCACAGCGATGTTACCGTTTACAATCTTCATGCATCTGCAAGCAAATTCAAATCAATTCCCTCACGCTCAAATCACCCTTCAGAGCGACTACACTGCATATTTTGATTGTGAGATGCAGTAGGCACACACATGTAAATGAGAATAGGACAAGAAAATGCATTTTTTAAAAACACTGTTATTTCATGTAATATACCTCATGAGATATTTAGCTTTAGCTTCTCAGATGCTTCTTCACATTCAATAATTATGATAGTTTTGTTACTGAAGCAAAATGTAGTAAAATGACAGTAAAACTTTATTAAGCCAATTAGAGTTTGTTCTTGCCTTTCCATCTGTGGTCTTGCAGTGTGTGCCAGCTTCTCCGTTTGTGGCTTAATCTGTTTGATTAAGAAGTCCAGGTTATTCACCTCCTTTTCCTCCTTCGTGATTTCATGGATAATGCTGAACATCTTCAAGATCACAGAGATGCTAGACTCTGTATACTGTGTTATTGAGGTATGTTGTGGACAACTGTTGTGTTGCCCAGAGTTCTGGAAGAAGTGTAAAACATCACTGGCACAAATTCATCTGGTCAGTGTGGGATATTAAAAATTGTGTAACAGTGTAACGTTAACATTAATTGATCAATCTAAGCTAAACTAGTATTTTCACAAACAAACAAATGGTTATTTCTATCTTTTGCAGTAGCGTGTCATTTGGAAATATCAGTTTACATTTCCAAACTACCTGACAGCATACGAGCAAGTGTATTCCGGAACAGAAGCTGTTTTACCAAATATTTATTTTATTTAGTTAATAAAAGTTAAATAAAGATAGAAAAAAAGATAGAAAAGATAGAAAAAAAACAACTTAAACCCTTTTTTGTTGGTGAAAATACTAGTGGCCTAAAACTTTTGCACAGTACTGTATATTATGAATTTGAAGTCATTAAGAATGGTTTTATAAATCGGCTATTAAATGTTGTAAAAATGTAAATTTTTGGTTCACAGAACTTAATGCATTAACAAAATAATTGTAGCTTATTACAAAATGTTACCTATAGCCATTTGACAACCATTAATAAGCATGAGAATTAAATTATGACATTAGCTGTAGAATACACTTCTTCTTCCATAATCATGTACATGCTGTTAATATTACTCCTAATTCAATGCCACATAGGTTCTGTTTGACAATAAATAACTGACAATGATTGGTCTAAAATGCTTAAAATGCTACTATAATATTGATCTCTAGCCTAGAACTTCTTAACATTGTGTCCTGCAGGACACTTTTGGTCTTAATTATTAAAATGAGTGTGATCTTGTCAAGAGGAAGAGACTGTATGTCTCCTCAACTGCATGATACCGTTAAACTCAACAACCTTCATATTATCTTACAAATCAATCTAGTCCAAAATATTTTGCCCCATTGTCGTAAAAAGCTCGATCTGTGCATGTTTCTGCTTTTTGCTTCTTGTAATGTTGAATCACCACAAAGAAGTCAAGTCTGTGCTGTAGGAGTGGCTCGTACGAGTGACTTTTACAGAAGCCTAGGCTGCAGATTGTTTTATGACCCACTAAGGGAACATTCACTCTTCTATTAGAGCTGCAATATTGAGTCACAGTCTGACTTGGCCCAGGGCACTGAATGTTTAATGCACTATTCTGAAATGAGTATATGATTTGATCACTGTCTTTACAACAAGCATGTCACGCCACATTCTCTCCAACCCTTTTAATAAACAGTTGTTTCCTTAAATAGCCACACGGTAGGCCTCTCTTATGATATTTGTGTCTTCAGCAGCTATGATTTATTCATATTTTAAGATTAAATGTCACATTAATTATGTTCGGTGTCTTTTTGAAAAATTCATTAAAGACGGGTGTTACTCTCTTAAATTTGTCATGCCTGTATTGGAAGAGCAATGCATATCACTGCAAACAGCATGTAGCATCTTTAAAACGAAGTACTTTTCTGTTGCCTTGTAATGCATGATATGCAATATGCTGTTGCGAGCGTATGTTTTTTGTTTTAAATCTCAAACCAAATTTATGTTGTGAATGTATTGATAAGCTCACAAACACATGAATTACTGCATGTTTTTTCCCTAAAAGTAAATAATTGAACATTGTTTAATACATCTATAATATGAAATATTTGAATGCATGCCCTGTAATTAGCTTTTGTTGTTGATGTTCTGAAAATTGAAAATGAATAAATAAAGATGTAGTGCTCTGTATGATATTCCATTTATCAAAAATATATACAGTACATGTATGAAAGTGTAGGAAAAAAGCAGTCAATCACTTGTTTGTCAAAAAGTCTGAGAAAATCAAGGATTTTTACACAAAAATCTATCAGAATTCAGTAGATTAGCTGATTAAAAGCAGATAGTATTATTAAAATTTTATTTTTCAAAGTTTGTTACAAAAACCTTAACATTAGGGCAGCAAAATGAAAAAGACTATCCCTGCTGATATATAACAGTCCATCCAGAGTCAAGAAGACACATAAATAAACACACATGCAACACGTACAAACAAGCAAGAGTACTTCATATTTAAGTATAAAAAGGAGAACGTGACTAGGCCTACTTAAAACTGATTCAATACACAGCAAAATCATAAAGTCCATATTCCCAGGATAAAACTGTCTCCAGTGAGTCTGAATCAATAAAGAACTAAAACATTACTCCTTTTTGTACAGCACAACTTAAGTCTTTGTGTATGAATAAAACCTCAAATGTAAATATGGTTGGTTGCTATGTCTTCACTCATGAGAACTTACATTTCTTCAAAGAGCAACGCTTTCTGAAAGGAACAGAAAGGCTTAATATATTAATTACAACTTGATTTTGTGTTTAATTTTTTGAGGTTTGTGGGTCATCTTTCCTCACAGATTTGAGCATGTACACTCGACAGCCTCCTCAAGTCTGTGTGATCCTTCTGGTGCTCCACCGCACTAATCCACCCCAGATGCTCCATGTGCGATAACCAAAAGGCTGTCTTCTCTCGCCATCCCCCCGAAAAACAGAATTATTCACGTTGGGTTCCTCCCAAAAAAGTCTGCAGTGTCTCTGCTTTGGCCTATTGTGACATCTTCAGTCTTTAAATGGTCTGTTTGTTTGCAAGTTCTTAAAGAAGTGGTCCGGCTCTGGGTGAGGCTGCCCGGGTTCCCAGTCTTTAGCTAAGATCGAGGACTTACGGTGAAGTGAGGAATCTCGACTTAAACTGCTGTCGAGGAGCAGGTCAGGATGAGGTGGCGGAGGCAGGATGCCAGGATCAGGATCACTGGTAGCAGAGCAGAGGGAGTCCGTTTTCATGGGGCGATAATCACGGACGCATTCCTGCCTGGGGAGTGTCCGGCTGGTCTCGTGGACTTCGGTGTTGCCATTAGAGGAGCTCCTCCAATCCCACGTGTTCCCGTTGCCTGAAGAAAGACGGACCACTGGGTGATGAGGAGCGTGAGCGTCAACTGTGACAATGCTGCTTCTGTCTGGCTCTGATGGGATGCGGTAGTATGGAGACTCTGAGCCAGTGCTGGAGGTGGCACAGGATGAGGCGGTCTCGGAGGACTTTGGTGTGGTGATGCTGCCTGGACCATGTTGCTTAGACATGGCAATGACCTGCATAACCCTTGGCTGGTTGGGCAGTCGTGGAGGTTCTGGTGTGGCAGCTGGCACTGGTCCTCCTTTCTCCGTCATGGACAGCCATTTAGCCCTGGTGATAGCACTTTTAGGTGACACTGGTGGCGGTCTGGTGGCTTCTTCTGGGATATGAACCAGCTGTGGGGCACCTGACCTCTGGGGCATCATCGTCCTGGCACCTCCTGCTGTCGCCGTCACTCCCCTATTGGCTTGCACTGTAGGATAAAGCGAGGATGGCATGCCCAGATCCTCTGGAGCTTCTCCTTCAACTCCTTCATCTCTCTCTGCAGTTGCTCCCTCGTCCTCTTCCTCATCCCTCAAGCTGAGACTGCGCATCTCCATTGATTTCTGCTTCCATTCGGACACCAGTTGTTTAGAACGGTGAGAGTCCATTGGCACGTGGAAAGTCATGTGACGCTGAGCAGGCTCCTCCATAGTGTTGGTGTTAGCACGGGGCAGTGTGTTACTGAAGGTCACCATGGTCTCCTTCCCCATTGGGCTGCGAGGAGCCAGGAGCTCAACATCTGCACTAGCCCTTTTTAGGCTGCCCATTGAGGCCTTCTCACGACGCACCTTACGGTTCAGGCCAGCTACATGTGGCGGGGCCGATAGCTCATCGTTGCTCTCAGAGGCATGGGCCTTTTGGTACACAGAGTCATGGCCACGCTGCGTCAGTTCTCTTAGAGGATCTTTTTGTGGAGGAGGGGGCTGCTTCAGGGGCCTGTGGTAGGACTCTTCTTTGGACCTAAAGTTCCCCACTGCATATAGTGCCTAGAATGTGAGAAATAGTTGTTATTGTAAGAGCAATGAGAGTTCATGAGACATTTTTGTGCTTATAAATAAATGCACTTAATTTACAGTTCATATTAGAAATTGGCCGTTAGATCCTCTCTTTGCTGCTATAGCAGCTCTACATGAATCTGGAAAGGTCTTCCGCTGACATTTTTTTTGGAGCCACAAAAATGTTTTTAGTTTATTTTGTATTTCATTGTATTTTTACTGTAAAAACTAACAACTTAATGCTATTCAGTGCTACAGAGTTTTCTTACTTTTTCTTACTTTTTTCTTGTACCTATTTACTATTGTAATGTAAATGACATTTTTAGAAATAGTTTTTAAACACTTGACTGGTTAGAGAGATAACACAAAAGCATATCAGAGAAAGAGACGAAGCAAAGAGATGACATCAAGAGAGTGAAAAGGAACTGTGAAATTGTTCCTGATGAATCCTGGAGGATTTCTCTTCCTCTAATAGAAAAGAAATCCTAAATATAGAGCTTGCAGTCGGCAGATTATAAAACAGTGAATAGAGGAAGATAAATAAATCTTGATATCCTCTGCTAACCCAAAATTCAAGCTGTCAAAGCAAAAGTTGTTCAGAGAGGCAAAATAAAAACAAAGGCTCACAAGATAAACAGCAATGCCAGCCCCTATGACAAATCCCACATAGACGTCAATTGGATGGCTCCGATACTGGGTGATTTGGGTCAAGCTTGCCAGGGCTGCTGCTATAGCGAACGCAAACACCAGCACAGGCTTCAGCAGCTTGGTACTGTCTGATATGGTGGCATTGAAGTACATCTGAGTAGAGAAACATAAGTATCAAAATAACATGACAACTCTGGTACAAACCCCATGAACATGAAATTAAATTAAATTACTTCTTTTTCCATATAAAATTCCGATTTTTGCTGTACTTGTTTGTTTTATTTAAAGGGATAGTTCACATTAAAATAAAAATTCTGTCATTGACTTCTTAACCTCACATCGCTCCAAACCCGTATGACATGTAGAGTACAAATTAAGATATTTTTGAAGGAATCTGAGAACTCTATAGACAGCAATGCAAGAACCACATTCAAGGTCTAGAAAGATAGTAAGGACATTGTTAAAATGATCTATGTGAAATCTGTGGTTCAACCATATTTTAATTAAGTTACAAAAATAAAATAAAAATAAAAATGTCTAACGATTGACAAAAAAGCCCATAAATATCTTAATTTATGTTCCAAAGATGAACATTGGACTTACTGATTTGGAACAACATGAGGCTAAATAATTCAGTAATTAATAAAATAATTTTCTTTAAGTTGATTTTCCACTGTAAACCTGTCAAATTTTACCAATTTTACTTTAAAATGTCTTTGGAGTCTTCTTAAAAATGTTTAAAAAGTTACTCAAAATGGTACAGAGCTTAAGCGACATTGTGGTGGGAAAATTCTGGTTGAGCGGGAAAAAATTTGAGGTAGGAGGAAAAAACATTTTATACAAAATGCAAAAGTTTTGGAAGAAAACACAAAAGATTTAAAAAACATTTTCTCCTTCCACCCCAATTTTTTTCCTCCACCATTCTCTGTAAAATGCGATTATTATTTTAATTTATTTTTTAATCAGGCTTGTTCAATTACTTTGTCCAGGCATGATTTCCCTTCCAATTCATGTACTAGAATATTATATATTATGATATTTGATAATCACAGAATCCAAATCTGCAATCAAAAAAAAAATTGCCCAGCTACCTAATTTTGTCTAAACAGTATCTACTTAATTTTTCAATTTATTTAAAACATGCATACTTTCATAGGGAAATACATTTCCTAGTCTACTTTACTTGAGTCCATAGGCGTAATCTTATGGGGGGACAGGGGGACACGTCCCCCCCAATATTCAAAGATTTAAAAAATGTGTGCATGCGCCAACACAAAAAGTCCCACAGCTGTCCCCCCCAATGTGTGATTGACAATTTCGCCCTTGCATTTTGGTAACGGTACGTCACACTTGGAACCTCGACTGAGGTGGTACTAAAAGAGGACCAGGTACCAGGTATTGTTCCCAGTGGAAAACCCCCCAAAAGTGAGCTGTACTGAACCGTACCGTACTGTACTATGCAGTGGAAAAGCACCATATCTTTGCTGCTGTTAGAATTTAGCTGCTGGTTTTATCTCGCCCGAGGAGAACTTTCCTCCTGACAGACCCTGATTTCTCCCATGTTTTTTTTTCATGTTTGAAAAATGTTTTTCCCATGTTTGAGGTCAGATTTGGTAGCAGAGGTGCCTCTCAGTCAGGAAGCTGGTGATCCACAGACAGACGGAGGTGGGCACGGAGAGCTGAGTTAAATTGGGCTTTGGGAGTGATGGGACAGTGGTGTTTGAAGCAGAGCTGAAATCTAGAAACAGGATCCTCACTTCCCTGGTTTGGCCATATGTTGCCGTACAGTGACATAAAGTTTAAAACATATACAAAACAGATTGAAGATAAAGACTAGTGGTAGAATCGTATACTGATGTAGTTAATGGTATATACCATAAAACATACCAGCTACTGTAACATATCTAGCTAATCTGTCATGTTGTAATGACTATGGCAAATCAGCTGTTCTCCAGTAGGAGACTGTTACAGTAGGACGCCACAAAGTAGCAGCTGAAGTCGCAAAAGTGCAATATGACATCTTAATGCTGTTGCAGTTCCAACAGCGGAGGCTGCTTAAAATCCCTACTAGTGATGAGCACAGAAATGCAAAGGAGAGAGAACAAAACAAAATGCCAGTGATGAATTAGAAGAACAAAATGAAGATTTTTAATGAAAAATATATTAGGATTTTAATATTTCAAGCCATTGAAATAGTAATGGCTTGAACTATGGCTAAAGTATGAAAAGTTATTTAAATTATTTATTAAATTTAAATCATTTTAATATAAAAAATTTGGTGTATTAAATCTATTATATTTTAAATACATATATTTATATTAAAATATTTAATAATTAATTTTAATTAATTAAACACTTTTAAATAAACTATAGCAATTACAGTTTTGTCACATATTCACACTGTAAACACACATTTATGTTTAAATAACATCTAAAAGCAAATTTTGCATATACAGTGGTTACGAAAAGTATTCAGATCCCCAGCCATTTGCTAAAATCATATAACTTCTTTTTTATTTCCTTATTAATGTACACACAACATCCCATATTGACAGAAAACACAGATTTTCTTTTACATTTTTGCAGATTTGGGGATCCTCTGCCATTTCTCCTTGCAATCCTCTCAAGGGTCTGTCAGGTTGGATGATAAATGTTGGTGGACAGTCATTTTTAGGTCTCTCCAGAGATGCTCAATTGAGTTTAAGTCAGGGCTCCTGCTGGGCCATTCAAGAACAGTCACAGAGTTGATGTTAAGCCACTCCTTCGTTATTTTAGCTGTGTGCTTAGGGTCACTGTCTTGTTGGAAGGTAAACCTTTGGTCTAGTCTGAGGTCCTGAGCAGAAGGAGAACCTGGAGAAGGTTTCGTCTAGGATATCCCTGTACTTGGCCGCATTCATTTTTCCCTCGATTATAACCAGTCGTCCTGTCCCTGCAGTTGAAAAACACCCCCACAGCATGTTGCTTCCACAATGCTTCACTGTTGGGACTGTATTGGACAGGTGATGAGCAGTGCCTGGTTTTCTCCACACATACCACTTAGAATTAAATGGGTCATCCGGTGCCACATGCACTTTTTCAAGCTGTTTGGACTGAAATGTGTGTTGACAGTTTGTGTACACAACCACCCTACAATGATAAAGATTCACCCAGTAGGTTTATTTTTTAAATTTTATAAAAATAGGTTGCCCCTTCTGAAATCAAGCCATTCTCAAATGCATGTCGCTATGGCGTCACACTGACAGAAGCCACTCACACAATAGTTGATTGACAGCAGCGTGTCAAGCAAACTCCTATGCGACTGAGGTGTTTTCTTGTTGAATGTATTAATGAACATAGCAGTAGTGATTTACCCCCGACATCTGAGTGACTGAAGATACGGAGGATTAGCGTTACATTTGGTTCTGAGGGGAAATGCACCCTTGATCAACTGAAATGCGTTTATGTTCGCGTGAATCATTCATGATCCAGCCTCACCTACAGAAGTCGTGAGTATAATGTCTTTCAATGAATCTTTGCAAATCGCCTGTTCTAATAATGTGCTAATTAGCAAGTTTTAATTTATAAAACCAAGTCCTGCTCAATTATTATTTTTCACAATAATCCACGCACACAGAAGTATGTCACAGAAGAAAAGATCTGTTGCTAATTCCATTTCTAGTGTTCACGCTTCCTCATATAATCTTGATAAGCTGGTTTGGCGTGCTGTCCAGGGAGCGGGCTGGGAGAACGGCGGGCTCGAACCCTAGCGATTAGAACCCTAGCGAGGGTAAGGGCTCAGCGTCCATCTGGAACTCCGGCTGCCCCCCGGAGTGGGAAGTTGTGTTTAAAGTGAGGTAGAAGGGGAGGAGGAGGGTTTTGCAAGAAGCGAGATGGGAATTAATGGCTTTTATAGTGCTTTGGAACTGGTTTGATTGGGCGATTGTAACAAGGGGATTGATTAGCTGATTGCTAACAGCTGCGGGCAATTCGTCCAGCGATCCACTTTAAACTGTTATTATCAAAACATTTATTTCATAATGACTTTAAGAGGATTTCAGTCATATCTAGGGAAAACTATTTTTGTATATTCTTGAAAGGGGACTGTTTTGTTTTGGCAATGACCAAAACACCCTCAGCAGAAGCAATCTGACAATAATCTACTACACTCTCACAATGAGTTTTTCCCAAAGATCCATGTTTTTTTTTTTTGTTTCTTTTCCAACTACTTGCATTTACATTTGAACAAATTTAAAGAGATAGCTCAATCTGACTTAAATAAGAACCCATTTGATAGTTTTCTAAAGCATCGCTTTCATTTATGGACAGCTTATGTATAAAGTTTCATAGCGCAAGTAGATAATTAACTAGTCTAGTACAAAACTTTGCCAATTTGGCATTTGGTGTTAGCTATAAGACCTTAAGGGCTGGCCACATAAGCAGGTCAACTCTACCTCAAAAGTTAAACTAAGTGGGCCACTGTTTAAAATGCTCGGAAACTGCAGAGTGTAAACAGTAAGAGTCCAGTTTGACTCAACAGTATCAAAACTTTAAAACATTCTAGCATGTAATAACCATATAAAGGATCAAACAAAGAAACTAATCAAATTGTCATCTTCTAAGTCTGAGTCATGCCCACCACATACATGTATGTATGTAGACCACCCTTGTAAGGGGCCAAGCGAAACTTAACTATAACCTGTCTGCTGTGGGTCATCAGTTCTCAGAAACCTTTACGTACACCCCCTTTCAGTGTTACAAGCTTCCTGCGCATATGTGATGAAATGCAGCTTCCAAACACAGCACTAGATGGCTTCCAGTTGTTACTGGCCTAAATTATTTTCATTTGTACATCAACAAGCCTAGTCGAAGTGCATATGATTAGATAATGCTCTGTTTTATTGGCACATATAGAATAAAAATTAAGTCATATTTAATCAAGTTAGTATGACTGGGGCAAAACTGAATTAAAGTCTACAATAGTTTACTTTAAACAAGAGTAACTATCAAGATGACTAGGATTTACACAAAATGCATGAATGACAAGTAGTTCCCAGTTACCACAACCTGACACCAGACTGATCTCCATAAATACAGGCTAGTCAGAAGAGCAACGAATGTCAAGCGTTGTGGTTGAGAGAAAAACGTAGAGTGAAAAAGAAAGAGAGAGAGACAGAGGAGAAAACAAGAAACGTAGTGAGTACTGAATGTGTCATGAATGAATCTTGAACGGGGAACTCTCCAGACGTGGTTTATCATGAAATTCGCTGTAACTTGTGGGTTTGCAACAGCGAAATGAAGAAGCCAGTGAAGACCAGCTTGATTACTTGTCAGCAGTACGGGAACTGTGACGACTAAAATGCAACTTTTCCATTTCACACTAAATTGAACCTTTCTTTTTACACACTGTATTTTGAGGTTGTCTATGTAGCCTCATCTTCAGTCAAAGGATGTGATGAGCAGTGCGTGCAGTTCCTGTTGATTTTGCAAGTGAAATACCATTTACATGAAACCAGGACTGCGCTATTAATATAACATTAAGCATCTATGTTTTTTTTTGTTTTTTTGCATGTGAAACTATAAACTAGAACACAACTGAATGTCACTCAGTTCTTCTGCTTTTGAAGCTATCAATTTATCAACAAACATGATCAATTGTCTTCTGAGCTTATCTGACATGTTGGTACTTGGTTTTAAAAGATATGATATGATCTGTGTCAGATTCAGTCAGTATTTATATAGCCTTTATAAACCCCACACAACATGAAACATGAAAAGTGGGTGCTTTGTGCTTCTAAGAAGAGGTGTTGACTAGCATTTTGAGTAGTCTGAGCATTTGAATAAATACAGAGGTATATGTTTGACAATTGTTGCCTTATAGCATTATTACATTAACAAAAACCTGGATAATTTTGGTCTATTAACTATTGGATAGATCAAATAATGTAAGAAAAATAAATGATGTATAAAAAAGAACCACTATTTTCCATTTTAGCAATATGCACTGTTAAATCATTTACAGTAAAATAAGGAATTTTCATTAAAAAAACAACAGTGCTAGGAAACCCTCTCTATCAAGGGGCTGGGAAAATAAATCTGCATTGTTAATCCTTTTGATCTTTTATTAAAAAAATTAATCTAACCTTTAATTAGAAAATGAGAGTGTAAAATTGGGGTGAATTTCATTCTGAAATAAATACAATTTAATAATTTTCAAATACACGTTGGACACAGTTATTGGTATTTTTAGAAATTCTCATGAGAAAAATATCTCTGAAATATATTTCCATTCATATCTTCAATTATGAGTACTCCAGGAGGTTGAGAACATGAAATTGTCCTTGGCTAGACAAGTGAAAAATCAGGGAAATAGTTAAGAATTTCCAATCGACAGAACATGTTAAAAAGCTTAGCCTGGAAGAGGATGTGTGCCTGTATCGTCCTAAAGAAGGTGAGGAGAGTTTGATTGGCTAAGCGCTCTCCGATGACCACAGCTGGAGAATTACAGAAACTAGTTGAATCTCGGCATCAGTAAACCTTTAGAAAATGGTCAAACATAGCTACATCACCACATGTTGTTCAGGAGACAAACTCCTGCCTGTTCAGTTATCAAACACAACTGGATATTCAAATGGGACTGGCTTCTATGAAGATGAACATAAAACCTTTGCTTTTTAGCAGGTGGGATTAGTACAATGTGGGATAAAAAGTACCCCATGTGTACAGTGAGATATGCTGCTGTATTGTTTATGTTGTGGGCCAATATTTCTGCCGGAGGTCCTGGACACCTTTTAAAGCATGCCATCATGGATTCTATCAAACACCAACAGATAAAAAATCAATAAGTGACCGACTCTGTTAGAAACCTTATAATGGGTCATGTTTAAACCTTTGTTCATCTTCAGAACACAAATTAAATTATTTTTGATGAAATCTGCATCGTATATGATATAATCAGCCTTGTGTATGTCTCGGGGGGAAAACATGTGCATGTCTAGGGTAAAGCGTGTGTATGCATTGTGATACTCTCTAAAATGGAGGAAGACGTAACACAGGGAAGGTTGAGTAAATTATGTACTTTTTTTTTTTTTTGCGCACAAAAGTATTTTCGTAGCGTCGCAAAAATGAAGTTGAGCCACTGACGTCTCTGTTTTACCGGCGTAGTTACTTTTGTGTCTGGTCCAGATCCGTTCAGTTGTATTGCTTTATATAGAGGTATATCAGATAGCTCTCAGATTTCATCAATAATAACTTAGTTTGTGTTCTGAAGATAAACAAAGGTCTTATGGGTTTGAAACAATATGAGGGTGAGTAATTAATAACAAAATCATTATTTTGGGGTGAACTAATCATTTAAGAAGTCAGATATTTTTGGTAGTGCCTTGTACAGCCGATTAAAATTTTCTAGAATATGTTTCTATTAGGGATACCTATTACATCTACCTTACCAAGTATTAGTCAGCAGTAGAGGGTTGCTGTTTTTTTATTTTTATTTATCCTTTTGTTAGTCCGTGTAAGCTGACATAAACTATATAGTTGCGCAATTCCCCAATTTTTCTATTTATGTTATTGCCATCAAAATTCACTTAGAGTTAGTCTTTAAAAACTAATACTTTGTGTTTAAAATGCTGCCAGATTCACTGAAACCATTTATACATTTTTCGTGTTTTATATATTTATTTAGATCAAAGAAATTACAATTACTGTTTAGTTTATATTAAATAACATTTATATTGGTTATCGAACACAATATGATAATTATCAGCTTAGTACAATTAAATGTACAGGTCATATATTCTAAACCTGCCTTTTTAGCCCAGAGTTTTAAACAAATGTCTACTATGATTCCATTGCAGTATATCGGGGTCGGTATGGGGTTAGGGGGGGCTGCCCCAGTGCACATAAGTGTGATGAGTAGCCCCTGGGGTGAGTAATGCTGTCCACTGACACATTTGTCACTGACCACACACATCACATCTACATTTAACCTTTAGTAAGGTTAAAAGCGTTGTCTCAAAACCAGTTCCATTGTGTCATGACATTTACTGCCCATCTTTGAGGTCTGACTCTAGATTGTGTGAAACAATACAGGTCTGTCTACACAGCTCTAAAGCTCTGAGCTTTTTGAAGTTGAGAATGTGGATTTTTTTTTTGTCTGGAGAAAACTGATTTTGTTTTGAAATAACTGTCGTTTTAGCATGAAACACCCCCATCCCACCTACTCCATAGCTTTAGCGTTAAGTTTCTTGTTCCTCAGAAACGCCAGCACTCACCACACTTAACCTGCATCAGAACAGAAGAGATGCTCACTGAAGGTACAGCAGTAGCTCCCAGAGTTGTGGTTTGACTAGAGGTATTTCCCTGCACGTTCACCCAAAATTTACATAATGTAAACACACAAACACCACATTTACCACAGTTATTTTAGACATATGTACATATATGACTAGATTTACATGTCTTAGGTTTACTCCCACAAATCTACAGTATGTGCACATATAGAAAATTCTATATAATTTTGTATCAACACCATTATGTACTCACTTTTTATATTATACACACATTATTTTAGATTACACTCTTAGAGTATGTTATCTTTTTGGCACATTTATTATGTGAAGAGAATGTCTGGGAATGAAGTGTTAAGGAATCTGTGTAAGGGTAAGGTGTCAGGTGAAACCCCCTTTTTAGCCCACATACTGTATAGTCTTGCTAACGGAACCTCTTATAATGTGGCATGTCTTTCAGTTCTATTTTCTGCAAAAAGCAGGTAGTAACTCCATAAATTGTTTTTTCCAAAGAATACATTTCCTTCAAATGAGTTACAATTTTAATTTGTTTAATTGAAGCCAACATGTAGATTTTACCTCCTGACAGCAAAAAAGGATCTTAGAAAACGGACAGTTCCGTTCTGATTGGTTGACCAAAGTTCGCAGCTGTTGTAAATATAGACATGTATAGACACCCATCCGCCATCTTTAAATGGTCCGCTTGACGTCATTCACCATACTGTAAGTTCGCACAGAGCTGTGGGGTTTCACAGATCATTGGCTGTACAAGATTGTGGCCTTTTTTTAAATATTCAGTGAATATATGGTCAACAACATTAAGTCAAGGACGCTACAATAGGGCAGACAACTTGCGTATAGAAACACTAACTAGGCATCTATGGCTGCATTCCCACTGCAGCAGAATACAGGTAACTTACACACGATTCAAACGCTCTTCTTTCCACCTAATTTTGAAAGCTGCTGTCTTTTAATTAAGATTTGAAGAAAGACCTCTTTGGACTGTAAATTGGACTCTTGTCATCAAAATTTTGTGTACATCGCCATCATTGATGTTAGTTCGATCACTGTCGCTATTGTTACTGGTAAAGAATACGGGCTTGACTCCTGTTACACATTCATACAGACAGAATTCTAAACACAACTGAAAGCTGCTGTGTGAAGGAGACATTTCGAGACTCAAAGGGTAACGAAAATAAGGTTGTCAGTCCCAAATACAGGTTGAAAACCGTATTCTGCTGCTGTGTGAACACAGCCACAGTTCAGGTATTTTATTGGTGTGACAACTGCACTCTGTACAACTGCACACCGGTAAAGAAAATACAGTTGTCAATCCGAAATTGTCTGACTTCACGCCATGCCTAACAACACCCTTTAGCTGTTAAAAATTCACTGTACACCACAGCTTCTTAGGGCTTATTTGTTTATTTGAAAAAAAAAGGTTAAATATACAATTAATATAAATTACACAAAAGAAAAAATGAGGTTGTAGTATTTTTTGCTTTTGTTGTTGTGATTCTAATGTTTTGAGAAATATACAGTATGTAGCTGTCAGTCACTGAACAGGTCTGAATCCTTTATCAGGAATCACAGATCCTTGTCTATGTCTATAATATATAACCAAAAAAACTTTATATTTATATTATCATCTGAACAAGTCAAGTCTGCAACGTTTGTTCTGACCAACTGAGGAAAAAAGCATTTTAATAAATCACGATGGGGATTAAATCTAATGATCGTTTAGCTCTTATCACATCAAAGTTACCCCCCCCCCTCATTAATATACACACAGCACCCCATATTGACAGAAAAACTGAAGAACTGTTGACATTTTTGAAGATTTATTAAAAAAGAAAAACTGAAATATGTTCCTTAGTATTCAGAACC